>VXAU01004101.1:889762-947334 GCA_013399695.1 Formicarius rufipectus | reverse complement strand
GGGGCGCTCGTCACGCTCACGGCTGATTTCAGACAGGTACGGGAGCGGGGGACAGCATCCCGAGAGGGGGAGAGCATCCCGCGAGGGGTCAGCGTCCCAAGAGGGGGAGAGCATCCCGCCGTGGGCGGCATCCCGCCGTGGGCAGCGTATCCCGAGAGGGGGAGAACATCCCGCGGTGGGGAGCGGCCCCCGGTGGGAGCATCCCGCGGGGATGGTCTGAACGCCCGTCCCCTCCCGCCCGCCTGTCGGTCCGGGGCTCCCTCGGGAATTCCCGGCGGAGCTGGAGGAGATCCCAAGCAGAGGGGTGGGAGCGCTGGCCCCTCGCACCGCGCGGGTCACGGCTCTGGCAGCGCTCTTTGCGGGGTGAGCGCCGGGGATAGCGATCCTTCCCGTGCTCCCTCCAGGCTGGGATAGACTCGGAACCTGGGGGTCCAGGAGCCAGAACTGTTTGAGAGGCACGGAAGGCCCTTCCAGCACGTGAAGGGAAAAGTCCGTCCATCCTCAGGCGCGGCTGCGATCTTTGTTTGAGGTCCCCGCAGAGCTCTGTGCAGCTCCGAGCCGGGGACCGGGGCTCGCTGTCCCCGCCCGTGCCCCGGGCCGTCTCCGTGCTGGAAGGCGCTGCCGAAGGGTCGCAGTGGGGCGATGGGGGCAGTTTCCCCGCTCCCAGCTGACCCCGGCACTCTCATTCTCGGCGCTGAGCCGCGAACAGAGGAGCTTTGCATCTTCCTGCCTAGCTTTGAGTGGCAGGCTCAGCACAGCGGGGCAGGGGCAGGGCAGGGGGATCTGCACGGGGGAGATCTCGGGTCCCTGACTCCGGGGTGGGGTGTCCATGCTGTCCTGCACCTCCAGGGTGTCTCTCTCCACGATGCCCTGGGGTACAGTTGGTTCCTGGGGTGGGCTGCTGCTGCATTTGGGAGCTCGTGTGTGTGGGGAGTGTCTGACTGGCAGCTCTGTGGGGCTGAAGGGAGCCCTCCTGCACAGGGGGCCTCTCCCCCAGCCCAGAGTGCCAGAGGGGCCTCTCTGCAGGGAGGGGCTGCTTGCCGAGCCCCAGCCCAAAGCCCACACTTCTCAGCAGAAGGTGCTGGCTCCTTGGCCAACATGGACCATGGCAAGCCTGCTGTGCTGTGCCATGGCTGTGTGCTCTTGTTCCAACCCCCCATTCACACTGTTTGCTCAGGTGGACTTTGGTTTCACAGCAGGAGGAAGCTCAGACCCGTGAGATAGGAAGGTGTTGTGTCCCAGCCTGCTGTGAACCTTGGAGCCTTTCACCAGGGGTTGTTCTGGTGTCTCTTCCCCTTTCAGCTACACTCCTTGCAAGCTCCTCAGATCCCCTCTGCCATCTGGGATGGGTGCAGGAGCGAGGCCACCTCTCTGAGATGCAGGCAGAAGCTGTGGAGATTCTGGAAGCAATGGCATGCTCCAAGTACTCCAGCACACGTGCAGGGAAGCAGTCCCGTGACTCCAATTAAAAAAACAATATTAAAACGTGGCAAGAAGACATGGCACAGTAGGGAAGTTAAGGGAGGGAGGGCTCTTAAGGCTGCAGCTTGCAAACTTGCACATTGCAATGTATTCCCAGGCAATGGAAATCCACATTCGTTACAAATCCTGCAGGCAGGCACTTTGGGAACCTGGGATGTGACTTGGGGACTGCTGGTATCCTGAGGTGTTGATTTTTTTCAGCAGTTTTCACTTGCTTCAGCTCTTCTGGAGAGCTCAGATCTCACCCCCAAACCCAGCAGAGTGTCTGTTATCTCTTCTCTGGCTCTCATCCTTATTTTACAGTCGAGCTGCTTCTGGGTTCAGGCTCTCTGGAGGTATCTTGAGTGCAGTGTGTTAAATCCTTAGCTCCATGCATCCCCTCAGCTCCTGCTGGAAACACACAGATGGTCCCTGGAAGGCTTTGCAGGCATTGGACTTGCAGAAGCACATTCCTCATCTTCAGTTTTAGAGCAGTTGGTTATTGGCTCTCTCTGCTTCATGGCTTAGCTGGAAAAAAGCTGAAAAAAGCCAAGAACTCATAAAGGAGAGGGGAACTGGCTGTGCAGTGAGTAATGGTGTGAGCAGGCAGCAGCCTGGCTGGGCTTCCCCCTCTGACCTGTGCCCAGACAGTTCCCTGTGCTCATCTGGTGCTCATCTCTCCAAAGTTGCACAACTTCTGCTCCGCAGTGAAGGTCGTGGGGTTCTGAGTGTTCCCAAAGGCAGCTGGGGTTGTTGCCCTGCTGCCCCAAGCCAGGCTGTGTGGCTGTGCTGTGGCCAGGCTGCTGGGGTTTTTCCACAAATGATTTTTCCACTTCTCTGGCTCAGACTGCAGGGGGTTAGTCCAAAAGGCAGGGTTTGGGTTTGAGTTTGGTTCCCCCCCCTCTCTGCTGGCAATTTGTGGTTGCTTAGACCAGGGGCTGGAGAAGAAAGGAGCTAAATGAGATCACTGTTCATTGCTTTCCTCTGACACTGGTGGGACCTGAGCAGTGCCTGAGGCTTCCACAGAGCTGGGATTTTCATTTCTCTTCCCTCCCTGCCTCCTCTGCACAGCTGAACCTGGAGGGGTTGTGTTCTCAGAGCACACCAGGGTTTTT
This sequence comes from Formicarius rufipectus, assembly GCA_013399695.1. Lineage (NCBI taxonomy): Eukaryota > Metazoa > Chordata > Aves > Passeriformes > Formicariidae > Formicarius > Formicarius rufipectus. Next base: position 944,758 of record VXAU01004101.1, on the reverse strand, counting down.
TTCCTCTTTAGTGCAGCACATAATGGTCAGTGAGAGTCCAAACTGAGTCTTGGTGTTTTCTGGGCAGTGCAATAGTGACCATTTGTTTTCTTGCAGTTTGAAAGAATGTGATGAAAACACTTCTTTTCCTGCATAGTAGGGGGAAAAAAGTAATAAAATAGTATTGCTAAGAAGAGTGAAGGAGGGCAGCAACCCTAAATGTTGTATCGAATTTGAAGAGCATGATCTTGCCAGTTGTTAAAAATGGCCTGAGAACAAAGTGGGTGGTTTTATTTCAAGGTCAGCACAAAGATGCAGAAAGTTTCTTTTCCCTTTTGATTGCTGGAAAAGTTGAGTTGGAAACACAAGGGAGAGAGTCTGGGTAATGGTATTTTAACACTTGCACTGCCAGTCCATCCAGTGGCCTTGTTGATAAGACTGATGTTATTGTGACATTTTGGGGTGGTGTTTTTGGAATTTCCTTCTGGCGAGGGGCCATTGTGTTTGTTGACAAATGACCAGGTGATGCAGGAAAGCATCTGTCCAAAATTACATCAGTGTGATTTGAAAAGCAGACTGTTCTCTGGAGAGCTCTCAGAAACAGAAGGGGAGGGTCTATGAGCCCCCCGTGGGAGGGCAGGAGGGATGGGGTGGGCTCGTGAAAACACAGTGCTGTTTGTTAGTCTGAATTGCTGTGAAAATGTGCTTTTTTTTATCCCACTCTCCCAGCACATCTTTGAATCACCATTATAGATACCTGAATATAAGAGGCAACACACCAGAATGACTTCATTCTAGTAGAGAGGGGTTAAAACCCAGAATCCCCATCCACTGAGGGTGGCTGAGCCAGCTGGACCCCCAGTGTGGACGCAGGAACACCCTGTGTGTGCTGTGCAAGCACAGGGAGTCGTGGCCATCTGGGGCTGGCCCTGGGGCAGGCAGGCAAGGCAGGGCAGCCAGGGAAGGGCAAAGGCTGCTGACAGGACACAGGATGGAGCCCAGGAGGGCTGGGGGTCCCCCTTTTCCCCAGCAGCACATCCCCTGTGTCTGTACCCCCATGCTCTGGGCAGCCCCGGGACAGCAGGGACAGGAGTGGGTCCCACAGCAGCACTGATGCCCCTGGGGGAGGAAATCTTGGCAGAAAAGCTGAATGGGCTGCAGGGAGGAAGGCATTGAAATCATTAATTTCCCTGGGAACCGGTTTGCTCCGCTCGCCGTGGAGTGGAGACACTGGGCTGAGATGGGGACCACACAGGCTTGGAAGGCTCTGCTGGATAAACCCTAAACAGGGGAGTTGGATTGTTCTCACCCCCCAGATGGCAGTCCCTGGAGGAGCTGGCTGAGGACAGCACAGGGAGGGAAGGAGTTTGAAGGTTTCCCTGCTCCTCCTTGCACTCTTTGCTGGAAGTCCCTTTGGTAGGGACAGGCAACCCCAGGCTGGTGGGAGCTCGGAGCACTGGTTTCCTTCCTTTAGCAATGAGGAGCTGCTCTCCCTTTGCTGTGAGAGCTCAGGCTGTGGTTGCCTCCAGTGCCACGGGACTGGCTGTTCCCTGTTAAACCAAGTGGTTGTCACTGAAATCTAAACAAGAGATGAGCTGTCCCTGCCACAGCAGTGCAGGTCAGGGCTGAGGAGTCCCGACGCCCCCGCAGTGAGTTCACCTGGAGAGTCCCCACAAAGTTCTGCTGGGACTTGTTCCCTGCTGGGAAATTTTGCAGAAACCCAGAGTTAAAGGTGCTGTTTGTTGCCTTGGCTGGGTACCCACCTTGGCACTGATTCACTCTGCCTCTGCTGCCAGGAAAGGTGAGGTGGCTTAGGAGGGAAAGGTGCTCTCCAAGTAGGAGAAACTTCGGGGGCTGTTGCCATGTGAGAAGCGTCACGTATTTTTTGCCATGCTTTGGTTCCTGTTCCACCCGAGGTTGCATAGCCAGGGCAGGGAGAGCTGGGAAGTTGAGGGAAGCCACGCAGGGCTTTGGGACAGAGTGAGGGGAAGAGAAGACTGACATCTTGCCTGGGAGAGGGTGACCACTGCAGGGTACAGGCTCCCAGAAAATGGGCATCCACAGCAGCAATCACTCTGGGTTTGCCTGGAGCCAGGTGGAGGTGGGATTTCTCCTTTCAGAACAACTCATGCCATAGGAGCCAGGGCCTTGAAGAAAACAGCTTTCTTCAAGCTGTTCCTTGGCTCACTGGCTACTTCAGTGCTGGCAGCACAGACCATTCCTACCTTTCCCGGTGCATCTCCCTTGGTGTCACCAAAAGTGCTGGGAATCCCTGACACCTGGAGCTCAGGCAGGGAGAGCTGTGAGTCTCTCAGGTGCCTCAGTCGTGAGGAGGAAGGAGTTGGCTGTCTGAAGGCTAATTCTTAAATAGACGGATCAGGAGGATTAATCAGTTGCTCAGCACGTTCTCATTTTACAGAAATTGCCTCCAACCTGGGAAGTGCTGCACTGTTTTTAATCTCCTGCCTGTAGAGGTTTTCAGCCTGAATGCAAAACATGGCTGGCCTTGTTTGCTTTTTCCAGACTGAATGCTGCTTGTTCAAAGTGAATTAAAATTAAACCCACAGCTGAGGAATATGCCAGAGTCAGCTCCTGGTTTTAGTCCACTCATCCGTGGGCTGTGTGGGAGCTCACAGCTGGAGGGCAGCTGGACTAAATGTAGATGCGAATGTGGGTTGTTCCAGTGGTGCCACTGTCTCAGTGGGAAATCTCCCTGTTAAATCTGTCAAAAAATAATGATTCCTTAGCAATTTCACAAGCATTTCTGGTATCTCTTTCTTCCCAAACCACTCTTTGTTACTCAGTCAACAAATGCACCAGCAAAATGCTTTCTCTTATCCTGGGGATGGAAATACTGTGCTTCCAGCTGGCCAGATGTGCTCCAAATTGCATTCCCTTTTCTCTTCTGGACATGGGAGAGAAGGCAGGGAATAAACTGTGGGCTGTATGAGCTAATCTGCAGGAAAACTTAATGGGAAAAGGGAACTGCTCCCTTCTCCTCAGGACAGAGAGAGATTTGGGAGAGGCCAAGCTAATGAGCCATCCAAGAGGAACAGCTCAGGAGGAGAGGGGTGACCTGAGCCGCTTGGCACAGCTTCTCCTTGCTGCTCTCTGGCCACCAGCGCCTGCCAAGCTCTCCAGGGAGGACAGAACATCGTGGAGAGTGATGGCTGTGAGAGGTGCCAAAGGCAGGAGCTGCTCTCACTGCTCCAACCCTGCTCAGCCCTTGGAGCAGGATGGTCTGACCCCAGGGCAGGGCATGGAGATCCCACAGGGGGTATAAATGCCCCTGGAGCCAGAGCCAGATGAATTGATTTGTGCCACAAGAGGATATAGGGAGGTTTTGCTGTGGAATGAGGTATTCTGTGACTCTACATGAGGGTGACTTTGGTTTCCAGGCTGGTTTTGGAGATGGATTACAATCCGTGTCACAAACTCTGTATATAAAATGCCAAGCTTACTGACCCAGGCAGAAAAGGCAGTCTGCTGTACCTGATCAGAACGGGTTCTTCTGGCTTTAACAATGTGATTTTCATTTCTGTTCCACATGCTTTTGGGTTTGGAAAGGAATCATTTTTTTCTCCAGGATACCAGTTGTTCAGAAGCGAGTGAGGGATTGCAACTGGGACTGCTTAGTCAGTAAGGCATGAAGATAATGGCTGTGTGATACTTGTTTAACAAAACCAAAGGAGCCTCCTTGGGGTCTTGCCTCCCTTCTTGGTAGAGGACAGAAACCCCCAGCTGTTGTTTGAGGAAGCTGTGGATGTGGGATGTGACCTGGCAGCAATTTGTCCTTGCCACAGTGGGATTGTGAAAACCCTTAATTCCTTACATTCACCAGTGGTTCTGCTGCAGGCTTTTGGGTGGAATTGAACCTGGGACTACACCCCTGTGCTCAGGTAGCACAGGTATGAGACCTTTGACTTTGTTTTCTGGCCGGAGCCTTTCTGGAGATGGAACTCCTTGGTTCACCCCAGCGATGGCAGACTTGTGACTCTCACTCTTGTCATGTCTCTGTTTGTCAGGAGGTGAAGATCTTCCGTGCCTTAATCCTCGGGGAGCTGGAGAGGGGCCAGAGCCAGTTCCAGGCTCTGTGCTTCGTGACGCGGCTCCACCGCAACGAGATCATCCCCAGCGAGTCCATGGCCAAGCTGCGCCAGGTACGAGGCCCCAGCCAGGGGGTCTTGGAGCAGGATGCCCCTGCCAGGCAGCTGCCTGGCTCTGCAGCTCTCAGCCCCACCCCTGAACACCCCTCTCTGTTGAGGGACCTGGTGTCAAACCCAGTTCCTCAGTGGTACTGAGCCTGTTGTAATGCAGAAGGAGGAGGCACAGTTTGGTTCAGCTGTGTCAGAGGTGTGTGGGTGACCGTGGAAATCCCTGCCCCAGTGAGGTCACTACCAATGTGGGACCATTTAACATGACAAAACACTGAGAAACCACCACAGCAAACGTGGCAAACACTGTGGTTTCAGCAGCAACAGGCTTTAAAAGTGCCCTCCATGCAGGCAGGATGGGGTGTCTTCAGGAGGAACATCTGGTGTTGGTGTGGAGTCCCAAGCCACTGCCCCCAGGATTCAAGGGTGGGTTATTTGGTGCTCTGCAGAAGAACCCCAGGACAGTGCGCCAGGCTGAGGAGGTTCGGGGTCTGGAGCACCTCAGCATGGACATGGCCCTGAACTTCAGCAAAGCTGCCCAGCTGAGCCCCCACATCCACAACGTCTGCGCAGAGGCCAAGGAGGCCATTTACACCCGAGAAGAAGATGTCAAATTTTGGCTGGAGAAAGGTAAGTTTCCTTCAGGGTTGTTGGAGCTGCTCCTGTCAGCACCTTGGCACAGGGCTGGGATCTCTCCTGCCAGGTTTCTGCTGATCAGCACAGATTGTTTTGGCTTCCTCTCCACTGTCTTTAAGGCACGTGTGTCACATTGCACTGGCCCATTCCACAGCAGATCTGACTCCATTTGCTGGTGCTCCCCTGGTGAACCCAATTAGGCAGGTATTTTCAAAGCAACCTTTCACCTGGTCCATCACCCAGAAGTATCACAGAATATGCTGAGCTGGAAGGGACCCACAAGGATCAGCTCCTGGCCCTGCACAGACACGCCAGCAAACCCACCCTGTGCCCCAGAGCATCATCCAAACCCTCCTCTGGCAGCCTCAGGGCTGTGCCCACTGCCCTGGGGAACCTGGTCAGTGCCCACCACCTTCTGGGGGAAGAACCTTGTCCTGAGATCCCACCTGACCCTGCCCTGACACAGCTCCACCATTCCCTGGGGCTGTCCCTGGTCCCCACAGAGCAGAGATCAGTGCCAGCCCCTCCTCTGCCCCTCCCGAGGAAGCTGGAACTGCAGTGAGGTCTCCCCTGAGTCTCCAGGCTAAACAAGTGACCTCAGCCCCTCCTCATACACCTTCCCCTCCAGGCCCTTCACCATCTTTGTGTGTGTATCTCCTGCCTTACTTTCCCCAGGGCTCTTTGTTCTCCCATGGTTCTTACTCCACCTCGTGTCCCAACGGCCCCTGGAAACACTGTCCAACCTCACCCCCCTCGACCTGGGGACTGCGGAGCAGGCACTGCTTTGGTGTCTCTCTCATGTGGTCTTGTCTTGAATGGTGTCCCTGCTGTCTCTCGTGGTCCTGAGTGACACCCCTGCTGTCTCTCATGGTCCTGAGTGGTGCCCCTGCTGTCTCTCATGGTCCTGAGTGGTGCCCCTGCTGTGTTTCGTGGTCCTGAGTGACACCCCTGCTCTCTCTCTCGTGGTCCTGAGTGACACCCCTGCTTTCTCTCATGGTCCAGAGTGACACCCCTGCTCCCTCTCTCGTGGTCCTGAGTGGTGTCCCTGCTGTATCTCGTGATCTTGAGTGGCACCTCCGCTGTCTCTCATGGTCCTGAGTGGTGACCCTGCTCTCTCTCATGGTCCCGAGTGCCACCCCCCCTGTCTCTCATGGTCCTTAGTGGTGACCCTGCTCTCTCTCATGGTCCCGAGTGCCACCCCCCCTGTCTCTCATGGTCCTTAGTGGTGACCCTGCTCTCTCTCATGTCCTGAGTGCCACCCCCGCTGTCTCTCGCGGTGCTGAGCGGTGTCCCCGCTGTGTTGCAGGCGTGGACGGCTCGATGTTCGAGGTGCTGCCGCCGCCGTCGGCCGTGCCGGAGCCGCGGCGCTGCCGGCGCTGCCCGGACCGCTGGCGGCCGTGCGTCTGCAGCTACTCGCTGAGCATCGAGTGGTACCCCTGCATGCTCAAGTACTGCAGGAGCAGGGACGCCGCGGGCAAGCTCTCCTCCTACAAGTGCGGCATCCGCAGCTGCCAGAAGGGCTACACCTTCGACTACTACGTGCCGCAGAAGCAGCTCTGCCTCTGGGATGAGGAGACTTAGGGTCTTCCAGGACTTTGTTCCGAGGGGCGGCTCGTCTCCTGCCGCGTGCTGGTGATGCCGAGGGTCTCCTGGAGCTGGCTGCTCCGAAGAAGGAATGCTGTTCACAGCGGTGCCTTGCCCCAGGAGAGCTCCGTGTGCCTCGTCCTTGTGGCCTCCTGTGACTCCCCCCGACCTGATGCTGCCTCGTCCTATGACACGCGGGCTCAGCTCGCTGGGTGGTGATGCTGTCCCATCAGCTGCAGGCAAATCCGGCTTCCTGGAAGCAGGAGATGCAGGGGTTTGGGATGAAGCACTGGGAAAGGGGTGTGTTACCCTGCTCTGGAGTGGAAGGGGCAGCTCTCATCAGCCTCGAGCTGAGTGGTCAGAGCAGAGAGGGAAATGGTCTCACTGACCTGGGCTGTCAAACATCTCTGCTGCTCAAGAACCCCCTTTGCTGACTTCACCACCTCCTGGTGACACAACAGCATTGCCCGGTGGGAAGAGAGCTGATTTTTGGGACCACATGCCCTGGACAAGGAAGGTACGAAGCCCACCCAAAGCAAGAGCCTGCCTGTCGCTTTTTCTAGTGCCTGACTGGCTGTTATATCCTTCCCGTGGCCAGAAGATACAATGGGGGATGTATCCCAGCAAGGACTTGTGCCCCTAAAGGGCTGGTAATTAGGGCTTTAATTAATCCCTGTTTAGACTAGTGAAGGCCCAATTTTTTGTACTGCTCTTGTGACTCTTCCACTAAGAAAGAAACATCTAGAGACTTGTGACTACCATCCTGACACTGTGGTTACAAGGGGAGAGGATGATCCCAGGTGGGCTCACACTGGTTTGAAGAAGACAGCATTCTACAGCCATGTCCAGTTTTATGTCTTACTCTGCCAGCTATTCACAAGAAGCTCTTAAATAATTGTACTGCTTTGCTGTGCCTTGATTTCCCCCCTATGTTAAACAGGGATGACACTGAAGCTGACCCTGGCCTTAGTACGTTGCTCAAGGGATCAGGCAGAAAGCACTGTAGAAGTGCTGCCTGCTCCTGTGTCCTCTTCCACTCAGGTCAGAACAAGCAGGGAGTGGAGAGAAGCTCTTGGGGTCTGTGGGACTCCCTGTGCCTCCTGGTGAAAAGCCTTCACAAAGTGCCTTTTTTGCCTAAAATACAGGAATTTTTGACAAAGAAAATAATTTGGTCACAATTATTTTTGTATCGATCACATAAGGGGGGAGAAGGGAAAGGTATTTTAATATTGGAACATGAAGTAAAACACACTTGAAATGATTTTTTAAAAAACAAATTATTTATCATTTGTAAGGTAAAATAAATGGATTTTTTAAAGCATCCTTGGTGTAACAGTTTCTCTGTGCATGATATACACTGTGTGATCCAGTTGCTTGAGCACTTGATGAAGAGTTGCTCCTTTACAGATAACTCTCAAACCTTTACCTAGTGCAGGCCCACGGACTGGGGGGAGAACATCCTGCTGTCAGCGTGACCTGGAATTTTTGACACTTCCCCGCGTGATCCTGCACCTCAAACATTCCATCCTTTCAGCCCCTCCACAGGAGGCAGGTTTGACTCATCTCAAGCAGCAGTGGAGCTTTGAGCTGGAGCTCTGGTGACTAAAGCCCAGCAGCGGCAGCAGGTCCTGGGCTTGGCGGGGCCGGTGGGTGTTCCTCTCTCTGAGGGGTCTCATGGGGGGCCAGGCTGGAGCTGCTCCGGGTCTGCAGCCTCCCTGAGGTGTTCCGTGTTCCCCTCTGCAGCCGCAGCCGAGGGCGCAGGTTTGGAGCTCTCAGGGAGGGAGGAATGCGGAGCGCTGATTCCCTCTAGTGTGCAGAACGCGGGCATGGCACAAGGATCCCAGCCCTGCCCCGCTTCCCCCGCCGCGGCAATTCACCCTTCCCGGGGGTTTCTGGGGAAGCCGAAGCTCTTTATTTTTCACTGATATGGTCGGCACTGACAGGGATTTGTTCCTGTGTCTTCAGGGAGTTTGTCCTTGTTTTTTAGAGTTAAACCCAGCGGTGGGGCAGGCGGGCTGTGAAGCGGGATTTTGGGGAGCGCTGTATAGCCCGTTCCCACTGCTGCCTGCTGTGCAGGGATGCTGGGACGGGCACAGGGAACATAGAGGCAGATCCCTGCGAGCTTCAATGTGCTTATTTTTTTTATCTGGGAGGCTTTGGGGTGCCGGGAGCCCGGTGCAGGATCCCCGGCCTCCAGCAGTGGGTGCTGGCGGAGCACGGCCGTGCCCGGCGGAGGGAGCGCTGTCCGCCGCAGGGATGCTCGTGGTCCAGCCGCGCATCTGGGGCCCCGCAGGATCGTGCTTTCCCCAGCCCTGCTAAAAGGGAGCCGAAGTTCATCGAGTCCTCCTTGATAACACCCCGGAGAGCAGCTGATGCAGGTGGAGACAGGAGACCTTCCTGGTACAGAGAAGGTGCAGTTGACCACGAGCGTGTGGGGGATTTTGTAACGTCTCTGCAGTTCGTGCTGCCAGTCCAAAGGCCGTGCCCCATAAATCAAGTGATATCTGCAGGGCTTATCTTCCCCCAGGAGGGGAATAAGCTGGCAGCAGGAGTGGAGGAGCACAGTGCCTGCAGTGAGGATGAGAGCAGGAGGATCAGTCAGTGATGGCCACGGAAAATAAGAGCAGTGTGCCTGCTGACATCGAGGTGTGATCATCTCGGCATGGAGCTAAAGCAAATCTGCTTTTTCCTAGTGAAGGGAGTCTTATTTCAAGTGATGATGCTGTGATCCATCCCGGGTTTAATAGGAAGGGTGCATCTCTCTTGCCTACACAACACATCACCAATGCTAAGGGTATTCAGGTGATGGGCTTTGCTCCCACGGTTGTTTGAGGAGAAAACGACCTAAATACTATTCTCCCCTGCTGCTTCATTGACCGGGAAATAATCATCGGGGAAAGTAATTCACAGCTCTTTGGGGGGCCAGGAGAGGGCACTGGTGCCCTGTCCGTGGCCGGGCCAGCATCCCGGCCCGGAGGATGCCAGTGTTTCCTGTCCAGCTGGAGATGCCAGCTGGGAGAACCTGCCTCCCTGGGGCTCCAGGACGCGCTGCTCGGCTCTGGAGTAGGGAAAAGCACCAGGAAAAGCAGAGAAGAGCCCGATGTCAGGTGAAACTCGTGGTCGGAGTACAAGAGGTGCTCTGATGTGAGGGAAGGAGAGGTTTCATGGTCCCCAACCTATCCAGCTGGCTGGGAGCCACCAGCAAACTCATGTTTGACGCAGTGAAGACACCTGATCGCGTCGGTCTTCAGCATGGGGAAAACCCAGACAAAACACTAGAAAACAGAGCAACAGCTGCCCAGGAACACCCCGGGGCTCGGGGTCTGAATGGCTGGGGCTCCGCCGCAGGCTGGGAATCGGTGGCAGGAGTCCAGCCCCGCCGCAGGAGCTCCCGTGTCACCTCGCTGCTTCCTGGAGCAGCGCGGATGCAGCTGCAGAAATCTCCCCTGTCCTGGAAATGTCAGTCTGACCCGGGAACTTCCCCCCTTCCATCTCCTCCCCCAACTTCCCTCCACTTTTTCCTGGGAGTTTCATTTAACTCATCCCCCCTTTTCCTCCAGGTGCGTGTCCCCTCCCAAGGCTGGGGGTCCCTGCCCAGGCGCTCCGAGGGCAGCTCCAGCCCCGCAGCTCTGGACTGGCTCGGAGGTGAGGCTGGAGATCCTGCCCGCCCACCCATCTCCTCGGAGAAACCTGTCTTTCCAGGGAGGGAGAGCAGTATGTGGGAAAGCCTGGAGCCCTGGAACGTGAATTACCCAGGGAGAGATGGATGTGTGATAGCCTGTACCTGGCAGCTACCAACTGAGCATTAACGCTTGCAGGAGGGGGCTGAGCAGCGCTGGGGCTCGGGGCTGTCCCAGGGATACCCGGGCTGTCCCAGGGATGTCCAGGCTGTCCCAGGGATGTCCGGGCTGTCCCAGGGATGTCCAGGCTGTCCCAGGGGTATTTGGGCTGTCCCAGGGCTGTCCCGGCTGTCCCAGGGCTGTCCGGGCTGTCCCAGGGATGTCCAGGCTGTCCCAGGGCTGTCCCGGCTGTCCCAGGGATGTCCCGGCTGTCCCTGGGCTGTCCGGGCTGTCCCAGGGATGTCCTGCTGCTCCGAGGGCGTTGGGGTCATCAAGGTGGCGATAGCAGGGCTGAAGAGCAGCTGCAGTGCCGAGTCCATCGGGGTGACCCGGTCCCTTTCACAGCCCAGGGCTGAGGCTCTGGCCTCTGGCAGTTTCCTACAGAAGCAGCCAACATTAGGGAATTTATTTTTAACCTGGCTTCCATGAAAGTTGCAGCCTTAAACAACGTGGATAAGGAGGAAGGGACTGTCTGCCAGTTTTCTCCTCTTCTTAGGGACACACATGTCAGAAAAGGGGAATATCCACGTGCTACTCCCAACCCTGCCCTGCGACTTTAGCCAGGACAGGTTCCCTTTCTGCTTTTAACTTTCCTTTTTGTGCTGATCGTCCCATGCGGCGTCCTTGAGGCTCAGCCCAGACCGAGGGGATGCAAAGACCCATTGGCACAGGCTGGATCCCGGATCACCCTGCGCACACCCCGGGGCTATCAGCGGCCAAAGGCAGCGCGAGGGCTGCCGGCCGGAGGGGCTCTCGGGCAGCTCCAGCACCTTCCTGGAGGTGCCGGCGGCCGCTGCCCGGCTCGGTGCCTGTGCTGGGCAGGGGGCAGAGCCGAGAGCATCTCCACGGGGATGCGGAGCCCCCCGACCCGCAGGCAGGTGCTGCGGGTGCATCCCGAAGCCGAGGGCGGGCAAAGCCACCCCCGCCTCCCCCCTTTGCCTCCTTCCCACCCCACCCCACGCCCTGGCAGCGCTGCAGGGCGCTCATCCATTCCCGAGTTACTAATATGCAAATGGCAGCTTTTGCATGGGCCCGACGCCAAGCTGCTGGGTGTCAGGGCACCCGAGGGAGCCGGAGGTGGGGCGAGGCGTGGCACCGCATGCTCACCTGGCCCTGCATGGCAACAGGCAATGGAGCTCTAGGTCCCTTCGGGAGCGGACCCACGGCCGGTTCGAGAGGCAGCTGGTGGCAGAGGAGGGAGGGCAAACTGGCAGCCCCTGGCAACCTGGGGCTGACGGCAGGAGGCTGGGCACACCGCGGATTTCCCTCCGCCAGCAGGATGGTGAACCTGGAGTCTGTGCACGCAGGTAAAGGGCACTTGAGGAAGGACCGCGCCGGAGCTCGACATGCAGCTGGGGCCGTGGGCTTGGGCAGGAAACGGGGCTGCTCTGATGCCTGTGACCTTTCCTCCCTGCTTTCCCTCCTCTTTTTTCCCTGGAATGCCTGGTTAGGTGCCCACATTCCTACCTGGGGATGGATGCTGCCCTGGTTTGTTTAGGGGGCTGCCAAGCCGTGCCCACAGCGCTCCCGCTGCCAGCCCCGCGGTGGGACTGAGAGCAGAGCAGGGAGATCTCTTGGGTACCTGGGAAGTCAGTGTTGAGGGGGACATGTGGGTCCCCTCATATCACTGGGATATGGCTGGGAGGAGTGAGAGGGGATGAATTCATGGAGGGATGCAGCAAACTGTGTGTGTGTGTGTGAGATGGGATGTGGGTTGGAAGGGGAAAAGTTAATGGCAAAGAGTGTACAGGAGGCAGAAATGAATGAGGAGGGAGCTGTGGGAGGCTGGGTTGAGTGAGGAATGAATGAATGAGTGAATGAATGGGGATACTCAGAAAGACAGAGACTCCTTCCAGAGGGTCTGATCCAGAGCTAGAGCTCTGCTAGTCTCACATCATCTTTGAGCAGACTTTGCTGGGGAACCAGAGCAACTCCTGCCAAATCCCTTGGAGCTGTGCTGAGCTCCAGCTCACCCTGACAGAGCTTCTGGGCTCAGCTCAAGCCCCCGAGCTCGAGGGGAAGGACCACATCTCTGGGCACACAGAGCTGAGGGCAGTGCTGGGGTGGGAGCAGCCCTGTGTGCGGCAGGGGCAGCAGGAGGGTGTTGGGGGGCAGGAGCCACGTGCCCTCTCAGTGCCCTGTGTCTGGTGCTTTGTGCAGCACAAAACGCTCTGTTGGCCCTTGGTTTGGAGGGATGGGATGGATTCATCCCTCGGTCTGTCCAGGGCTCATTTCATTGGATACCTGTTGGCACGTTGTGGGTGTCGGGAGTCCTGCTGTGCAGGCAAGAGCTGGGAGGGGGTCTGTGCTGAGGACTTGTAGCCCCTCAACAAGCCCTGCCTGCCTGTGGGCTGGCAGACAGGCCTGCAGGGCAAGGCAGATGGTGCAGCCATGCCATCACCTCACACAAGTCAGCCTGCAGAAGCTGGCAGAGCTGCCCAAAGCCTCTGCACCACGGCTGCGTTCCACCCTCTGCAGGGCTCTGGGATGCCCACAACCCCTCCAGGACCAGCCAGCGTCCCCCCGAGCGGGCTGGTTCCCTGTGCAGGCAGCTGGGGAGCCCTGGCCACGAGGAGGGGCTGCGGGAGGCTCGTGGTCTTGGCTCTGCTGGGAGCCCGACTCGTCTGAGCACCCGCGCTGGGTGTGCGTGTGTGGTGTCTCCAGGGGACGCAGCCCCCGCAGGCTCCTACCCACCCATCTGCTTGGCTTCTGGGAGACTCCTTCTTCATGGGAAGATTCCCCAGGTCGATACTGTGCCCTCTGTCGAAGTGGCACCACTTTCAGGGTGGGTCTGGCCAGGGGCTGCACAGAGCTGGGCTCGTGCTGAGCTCCCACCCTCCCAAACCACCCCTCGTCCTGTGGGTCAGAAGGGCTGAACTTTAAGCTGCCTTTTTGCAGGGAGGGAGCCCAGCAAGGGTGGGAGGGTGTTTTTCACCCTTATGCAAAGGCAGTTCAGTATATTCAATTTTGGGGTCCCTTTGTAACAAGCTGCTTGCAGAGGTGGGATCTGGTTTTCCCTGGCCGCGCATCTTGGAGGTGTTTTCCAACCTTAATGATTCTGTGAGAAGAACAGAGTGCCAGGAGAGGGTGGGCAGCCTGGGCTCTGCACACTCTCCTCTCCGCTGAGAGAACTCCCTGCTGGGTACCACCACCTTCTCCCCAGGCATTTTGGATATTTGGATATTTCACCTTCCTGCAGCTTCCTGAGGGGCTCAGACACCTAAAGCACAGAAACCTCCCCAGACTCCAGGTGATGGCCCCCCTCCTCCACCACCGGATTTCACGTTGAAAGTCATCAGGCTGGTTTCCCCTTGCCCATGTCTGAACAGCTACTAGGAACAAGGGCTTGGGAAAGGCTTTATTTGCTGACACCATTTGTTTCAGCAAAAATACAGATGCAGATATATCCCCAGAGAAGTGTCTGCACTGGTAGAGCTCCTTTGGTCTGGGTGAACAAACCAGCTGCCCCTACCCCAGGTATGTTTGGGAGCTGAGGTGCAGCAGCACATTTTTAATATGGCCCTGGCCGCAGTGGCGGCTCCTAACAGGGCTGTGGTTTAGGATTAGGCAGTCCCAAGTTGTGGGATTTTTCCCAGAGATTATTTTTTTCCCCTTGCCTACCTGTGCTCTGTGTATTGCTCAGCTGGCAGAGCTGTGTGCAGCTGGGCTCAGTCTCACAGCCTGCCTTGTCTTTGAGGGGTTTTTCTGGCTGGAGCAGGAAACCAATCTGAATTTGCCTCACTCTGTCCTGGTTATAGTAGGAGACTCTGGAGCATCAATAAAAGGCTGTTGGCTACACTTATATTAGAAAGTAATTCCTCTCTATGTCTGCTCCTTGTTCTTAAGGATCATTGGAGGATGATCCATAGGGATACAAAAGCTGGCCAGCCCCAAACCTCTCAGGTCTGTAGGATTTGATAAAAAGGATTTTCCTTTCTTTCTTGTTGTTTTTTTTAAATTTTTTTTAAACAAGATATTTAAACAAATGCACATTTATGATGAGAATTTGAATCTTGGTGAAAATAAGATTCTTGTGCTGTCTGTATGAGAATCACAGGGCATCTCGTTATCTCCAGCTCCAGAAGGAGGGGATTTAGCTGATGGGTAACATGTGATATGTAATCAAGTTGCAGCAGCAATTCCTCCTTCCCTCCCCACCCACCCAAAGTTGGAATAGCGGAGGGGGGATCATTCCTGCAGGAAGGACAGAGCTTCTCGTGGTCTGTTTTCATGTCTTCCCTCCCTCAGCTCTGTCTGGGCTCTTCCAGTTGTTGCTCTGTGCCCATATGGGACTCCTCAGTCTTGGGGATTAACTATTTTCATTCAATAACGTGTGTTTAGGGTTTGTTTTTTGCAAGCTTTCAGGCTTTCTCACCAAAGCAAGCACCAAGCTTCTGCAAGCTTTTAGATTTTTCTTCCTCTATTTTATGAGAACTTGCCTCCTTTTTTTTTTAAGGTACTTTTTGGCAGGCAGCAAAACTTTGTGCTTTGTAGATTGCCTAAGTTAGGGTCCCTTGGCAGTGTTACAAGACAAGAAGATGTTTATAGCTGATGGTAATTATTCTTCCTGCAGTAGAAATGCTTTAGAAGCCCCACTAAACATTCATGTCTTAATTGCAGAGGGTTTATTTGAAGGGGAAAAAAAAATCCCACACCACAACTCTCTTCTCTCTCCTTTCCCCCCTCTCTCTTTAATATAATTTAAAGAAAGGAAGTTTCTGAAGTGTGTGAAAGTTTCTTTGCTCAGGTAAAAAAATCCTGATTTTTTTTTTTCTACCCTTACTCATTTGCTGAAGATGTTTCAAACTTTAACTTGACCAAGGATATTAAATCTTGGCCAAAAAATGGATCATCTGCTGTTTGTGCACTGTAAGTTTGAATAGGGGAGAAAAGAAAACCTGAACACACACAAAGCTCTGCCTGTGAGAGCGGCAGAGGGAGATGGGTATAGAAACCTACAGGGTTCTTCTAATCCTTTTAGCCGTTTGAAAGCAATAAAAGGTGGATCTAGGGAAGAGGAAAAGGTTTGCATGATGCTTTTCGATGGCTTCCACCTGCCCGCTCTGCCCCGGCAAAGCCACAGCAAACACCGGCCCCGCTTCCCACTGTTGTTATTCCCCGATGCAAATGCGATGAGTCTGTGGCCGGGATTGGCTGCAGGAAGAACATGCAAATCACTTGGGTCTTGATAAAGAAAATTATCTTTTTATTCCCCCCCAACTAGTCTGGAAACGGTTAAAATTCCCGTGCAAAGGGTGTAAGGGCTGAGGGGGTGTCCCTCTGAATTTGAATAGATATTCTCCCTTCTTTCACTGCTGTGTCCTTGGCCTCTGTGAAGGGGGAGATGAGCAACCCCATGTGAAGTTGACCATTCCCACCTTTTCTTTCAGCTGTCCCCGAAGGAGAAAGTGGCCCCGGGTGTGGTGGCAGCCATCACTTCAAGGGTAAATGACAGATTTGTTGGCATTGAGAAGGTTGGGGGGAATATTTCGAAGCTTGATGGGAAAGGACTCTCTGTGCTCCTGGGTTGGCGACCACACTTTGGAGCAAAGCAGCTTCTTGGTGGTGTGGGAAGGGTGTGAGCACGTGAGAGAAAACGGGGAAATAGTGTGCAAATAGGGATTAGATGCAGTGGGAAGAACTAGCTGAGTCTGATGAGCCATCTTGGGGGAAAGGATTTGAGGGAGGATAGGAAAGCTGGGAGGGACCCTCTGCCACTCCAGGTGCGGTGGAGGACTGTGGCAAAGGGAGACACCCCAGCAGGCTTGGGAAGCCTCCAGAGCTCAGGGGCTTCCTGGGGTCAATCGACCCCTCATGCCATGGGTGAGGAGTGATGTGGAGGGTGAGACACAGCAGCAAGTTGGGGAGGGGGGCGAAGGAGTAAGGGGGATGCAAAGAGCAACAGGAGGGAAAGTGCATCCTCGGAGCTGATGAATATTCTAGTGACTGTATGTTGAGGAATCAGAAATTTGAAAGTCTGATGGTTTATTATAATTACACATTCATTTGTGCTGTTTAGTGGAAGCCACATGTGCCTGTTGCCTGGGACTGTGACCTGTTATTAAAATCAGTTGTGCCTCCTTTTGCAGAGCTCAAGATGAGCGGAGATGCAGCAGATTCCACAGACAGCCGGCACGACCCGGACCAGGTGGAGACAGGTGAGGAGGGTCTGGGGTGGGGGCAGACTGGCCGGGGGAGCAGAGCCGAGCACAGAGGAGGGGAGCGTGGGTGCTGGAAGTTTCTGACCCGCTTGACTCCTGTCGCTGCTCCGCTCGGCTCTCGCAGCCAGCCCGGCAGTGGCTCAGGAATGTGCTCTGGGCTGGGATTGTCGCTGTCCTGCTCCGCTCGTGTCCTCTGGGGCTTCGCATGGAAATGCGCCGTCCCCAAGGAACAGTGGCACAGACAGCTCTGCCCATCGCACAGGGATCGTGGCAGGGACCTTTCTGGAGACAAAACTGAGCCTTTTTTGGCCGTGTAGGAAAGTGGGAGGGACTTTGGGAATAATCAAATCCAGTTAGGCTGTTCCAGCATTGCTCTTCATCTTGAGGCGTGATTGGGTTTCTCTCCTGCTCTGCTCCCACCTGACCCTTCGCAGCAGCCTCAGCATTCCTTGAATATGGAAAGCTGGAGAACAGAGTGATCTTCTGATCTGCTAGCTGGTGTTAACACCGATTTCTGCCAGCTTAGCTGCCACTGGGTGTGACAGACAGGAGAAAAATCAGGTCTGTGTTTTCTGCCACCATTTCTCACTTCCGCTGCTTGGAATATGGGACTTGAACCCCTCATTTCACCCAGGCTTGTGGTCACATCCCTTTCCAGGCAAATAAGCAGCAACAAGAAATAATTTTAGCACCCACTAGATAGGGCAAATTAAGATTATTAAAGGTTGTGCTATAAACTTAGAAATAAAACCTTAAAAAAACAAAACTTGTAGAGAAAATGTAGAAGAATCAGTTGTTCTCTTGAGTAATGAAGAGCCCTAAAGTTGGGGCAGGGGGATGTGTAAGAGCTGGTTAAAACTTTGCATGGAATGATTTTACTGTTTCTCCTTTACATATATAATTTGAGATAACTTAGGAAAAAAGAGATTTTGGTTAATTTCAAGAACAGTAAGCATGTTGTAAAGGGACTAAGAGCACCCCTTTACTTAGAAATCTTCTATGTGCTCTTGGCTATTAAGTTGGATCATTTGACCTAATCTAAGCCAGAGATAAAATCTGGGTCTATTTATGTCCGTGAACTCTCATTGACTTTGGTCAGCTCAGCTTCTGCTCGGGGCTCTCAGATCAACCCCAAGTCGGTTTTTGAGATGAATGTTTCCAAGCTGCTGAGCAACAAACACATCCCAAGCTCTTCCAAAAAGCCCTGGTAGCTGTTACAGGGCCTTAAATTGGGAACTGGAGCCTCCTGAAATGTTTGGCACACAGAGGTGGTGGATAGCAGGGTTAATGAAGGTTAGGGAGGCTGAGCGTTTCATTCTGGTATTGGCTGTTGTTGATTGTAGTCGAGAATCTGGCTGCTGCTCTTGGAGTCAGTAGTGTGGAGTCAGAAGCTGGCACGCCTTTGGTTGGATAAAATCCGGGATTTTTCAGCCTAAGCTTCCCAGCCAGCCATTAGTGCGAGCTGTAGCACCTCTTTCTAGTGGTAATTGCGGAGAGAAAGCACAGAAGTGATGTCAATTTGTCCCGAAATAACAGAAATGTTCGCAGCAGCATTAGCTGTGCTCCAGGAGCCTTCAAATCAAGCAGGGAAATCAGAACGAGTAAATCACCTTCATTTGCAAGGAGTGACACAAAAAGAACCTGTTTAAATCCCCCTCCTGGCGCTGTCCCGGTGGTTGATCTGTTCAGGTTCTCCAGAGATCACCACATCAGAGGTGAGGAGGCACAGCAGAGTCAGGAGCTGCTCGAGGGGGTCTCCAGCAGCCCCTCCTGCGGGGTGTCCCCCTTGGTGACACCTCGTGGGACCCTCGGGGTGCCCAGGGCAGGGTCACACGGGTGCCCTGTGTAGTTCAGGAGGTGGGACCTGGCACAGCAGCCCACGGAGGGGCTGCCTGATGCTTCACCCAAAACCTCCTCGCACCTTCCTCGGCTTGTTTATTCCCCCCTTCTTTCAGACCACTCTGTTTATAAACAACAAAGCTCTTTGTACTGAACTTCCCTGGAAGTTTTTATTTTCCCTCATGCACATTGTTAGAGGAGTATTTACTGCAGCTTCTAATAGTTTAGTGTTTTGGTTACCAACCTCGTGTGGGAAAAAGCTGTTTTCTGATGACTCATTAATTGAGGACCCATTTCCTAGTGAATTAGACCAATCCACACAACTCCCCAGGAATCCTGTTACCCCCAAAGGAGAGGTTTGCTCCCAAACTAACAATATTATACCTTACAAAGGCTAGAAATCCTTCTAGGTGCAGATATCCAAAGGCCTTTCATCACCCAAAGATGCAGACTGGCTCCAAGTGGAATAAAAAAGAAAAAAAATATATAAAAAGTACTGGGGGGAGTTGGGTGCCAAAATGCTTTTGTAAACCAAGCCCTTGATCTAAACCTGATGCCTCGAGATCTGATGGGAAGTGTCAGTAGCAAAAGCATAATCTCATCCTTTCATATCTCCGCCAATTCGAGGCTGAGAGGGGGGGAAAAAGGGTAATTTGGGGCATTGTTTTACTTTGAAAGTGTTTGAAATAATTGTAGGGGGTTTTGTTTTTTGAGAAAATTGTTAACATTGTTTGTCTTTTGTGGGAGGTTTGGAAAGATCAGCTTTTTTTGGGTTTTTTTTGGGTTTTTTTGGTTTTTTTTTTTTTTTTTTAATCCACGCAATTTCACAACAAATGCTTCAAAAGCTTTTTAGTAAGATATTCTCCCAAACCCAGGTTTGTTTGATTCCAGCCTCCCCGAGCCTCCTGGCTGCAGTGAAATGGTGCCACTTGAAAAAAAAGCCATGATTGAAAAAAGAATAATTTATAAGGAATATCACCTACCCTGTCCAACCCTGTGCCTCTTAATCCATCCTTTTTTACCATCCCGCCTGTTTTTATCGTGTGTGTGAGGGGCAAGAGGGGAACAGGCAGCGGTTTCTGCCATGGGGGAGCGGGCTGGATGTCCTGCCCATGGCCCCGGGGCTGGGAAAGGGTCCCGTTTCCACTTTCCCCTTTCCTGCGGGGGGGAATTGCGCGGGGGATGCGCGGGGGGATGCGCTCCCAGGCAGCCGGTCCCGCGGGCTCCATGGGGGGTAATGACAGGCGTGAGTTTTCTGCTTGGCTCCGAGCTCTTTTCATCTCTTTCAACTGATGAAAGCCATGCCAGCGAGCTGTGCGTTGATTTTTTTGCTGGGAACTGTGGGGGCTTGGCACTGCCGAGTGTCGCCCCTGGTCTTGCTGCCCGGAGGCAGAGAGAGATCTCCCCCTTCTTGTGGTTTATCTGAGCCCTCGGTATCTGATGCAACAGAACGCTGAGGTGGGACTTGCCCCTGTCTGTCTGTTTGTTTGTGTCAGACACTTGTTCCCCCGTTTATCTGCTTCATCAAAACAGGTTACACCAAGCAAAGCTACTTCCCTTTGATTTCATCTGTTGAGGCTATGGGGGGGAAGCCAAAGCTTTTACAAAAGGGCGATAGGGAAGCTCTTCAAACACAACCCTGGGTAACTGAATAGCTGCAGGCGCTCCCGAGCATCTTCCCTCCCCACCCTGCATCCCGGGGACCTGCCCGGCCTGCCAGCAGCCCAGGGTGGGGGTGCTGGGCACCCCAGCACGGGAGCAGAGCTGGGGGTGCAGGGCAGGGCAGCCTCTGCAGGGCTGGGGTGACCCCAGTCAGGTCCGGAGGCTGGAGCAGCAGGAGGTGGGCACAGGAGAGTGGTTGGATGGGGAAGGCACGTGGAGCTGGAGCTCTGGATTGGCTCTGGTGGCAACGGGAGAAGGGTTGTCTCGCCCTCACAGACTGAGTGACCTCTCTCAGTGATTCAGAATTGGAATTTCCCGAGTTGGGAGGGACCCACAAGGATCATTGAGTCCAACTCAACCTGCACAGACACCCCAGCAATCCCACCCTGTCCCTCAGAGCATTGTGCAAATGCTCCCTGAGCTCTGGCAGCCTTGGGCGTGCCACCTGGGGAGCCTGGTCAGTGCCCACCACCCTCTGGGGGAAGAACCTTTTCCTGAGATCCCACCTGACCCTCCCTGACAGCTCCGGCCCTTCCCTGGGTGCTGTTCCTGCTCACAGGGAGCAGAGGTCGGTGCTTGCACTCCTGAGGAAGTTGTGGACAGCCACGGGATCTGCCCTCAGTCTCCTCTGGATAAAAGCAATGAAGAGCTGTCTTCTCTCTGGGAGTAAGAAATACTTTTAATCCTTTAAACCTCAAGAAAATTAAGTGATAAGGGGCTATGATGCATCTTCCAAGGGTCCCCTTGGAGGAGACCCTGCTGTGAATGCCATTCTGCCCCTGCATCCTCATCTGCATCAGCCCATGCCTATGGAAGGCTGTCAGCACAAGACCCCTGAGGTCTCCTGGCAGTGGAGCAGAGAGCAAGGGCAGCTCTGAAACTGGACACCAGAACTTCCAGCAGAGCCCAATCCCTTCTCAGGACTCGGCTCCCATGTCAGTGCACTTTGCATTAAATCCATATTGGGACAGGTGGAAAATCAGAGCCTTTGCCTCAGTCTGCCTCTGCCACAGAGCAAGCTCAGTTAAGTCTGTCTCATCCCTCAGCTCCAAAGGCATCTCCTCTCCCACTTTTTGTCAGGGTGAAAGCCCTTTGCAGGTGCTGCTCCCCCAGGGATGGGCAGAACTGAGCCCTGATCTCTGCTGGGCTCAGGGAAAGCTGCTGCTCGTTGTATTCCCACTCCAGGTGGTGGGACAGGGGCTCTTAGAGGTGGTGGCTCGTGCTGGAGCAGGAACTGGAGGTTCTGAGTGGGGTGAAAGGAAAAGTGCCCAGGCAAGGGATGGCAGATGGAGCACCCAGCACCCCACCTCAGTGACACCCTCAGCTGAAGGGCTGCCCCACCTGAGCTCCTTTCCTTTGCCTGTTGCCCCAACCCAAGAGCCTGCCGGTCTTTTGAGGAAACTTGGCCTGTCCCACACCGAGCCTCATCCTTGGCTCCACCTTTGCTCTCCAAGGGCAGCTCTCCCTCGTGAAACTTCCCTCAAAGCCTGCAGGATTCCTCTCGCCCCGCAGCCAGGCAGAGCCCCGGGGCAGGTCCCGAACGAATGGAAGCAGCAGTTGCCATGGCGATGGGGCTGCTCGGGATTTGCATGAGGCTGATGATTTTCATAGCACAGCCACATTTAAGGCAAGCGGGAGAAATTTCCATATTCCCAGCTCCGAGTCAGTTGGGGCGTGGGGGAGGCCAGGAGGGGGATATTTGAAATTCAAATGAAGGTGATTAGGGTTTGAGGTTGGGTTATTTTATTTTATTTATTTTTTTCTTAAACATCCCATTATGGAAGAGGATAAAAAAGGATGGGGAGGGGAAAGGGGAACAAAAGGCTGGTTTGACTGGAATTAGAGGGGCAAAGGAAGAGCTGGTCTGATCTGCCTCTTGCCTCTGGTTTAAGAGACTTGCCCTCTCCCAGCACCTGCAGGTGAAATGTTTTCCGTGGGAACAACTGCTGCCCTCGGGTTTCCTTCTGGAAGCTGCCCGAGTCTCCCACACTTGCTGTCCTGCTCTCCCCCCACCCCCTGCCCCACACGAAGGGTACCTCACACTCCAAGCTGCAGTGGGATATGGGATGGGATTTCTCTGAGGCGCTGCTGACAAAGGGAAGACATTTTTATAA
The DNA here is from genome assembly GCA_013399695.1 of Formicarius rufipectus. NCBI lineage: Eukaryota > Metazoa > Chordata > Aves > Passeriformes > Formicariidae > Formicarius > Formicarius rufipectus. The sequence continues at coordinate 922,790 of VXAU01004101.1, read as the reverse complement.
CCCAGGGGTTCCCACCCAAATGAAACCCTTGAGTGTTCAGTGAAAGCTTCCCCTGGAGTCTGTAGCTGTCTGAGTCAGCACAGATTCACTTTTCCTAACCAGCTCCAGCTTTCCCATGGAGATGCTCTGGTGGTTTGGGCTGTTTGTGTCTTCAGAGCCTCAAAAACTCCCCATTCTGCTCCCTTTAAAAAGCACTTTTTCAGTGCCTTGGGAGCAGCAGACATCCCAGCAGGACCCAGGGCACTGGCTGGTGTCTGCTCAGCTGCAGGCTCTGCTGCCCAGTGCTGGTGGGCACAGCTGGAGGGGGTCGGGGTGGCCACTACATGGACAAAAGGTGATTTCCATGAGCTGCCACCAGCCAGGGCTCTCCCTGCCAGCTCTGGAGAAGCTGCTGCTGTGTCTGCTGGGAACGGCAGTGGGAGGGCTGTGACTTGGTGTTTGCTTGAGTCTCCCAAGCCAGTTGAAATCCTGAGGAGTGTATGTGATGCTGAGTATCTTGTTTGCTTAACAGAACCACATCCTTCTCGGTGCAGGTGAGTGTTTTGCAGCATTTACAGCGTGTGGGTCAAGTGCTGTTTATGGTTATATAATTGTTGCCACTCTTTTCTTCACCAGCACCTGGGTAATCTTTTAACTTCACATGTTGTTTGAAGTGAGAGATTTGAACAAGTTAATTCCTCAGCATCTAGAAAATGCACATTGACAGGCGCTCTGCATCCTGCCTGCTCTGCCAATCTCCAGTGGCACTGTGCTTTATCAGCTGGGGTGCTAAAATCCTCGGGAGAGGTGAGATTAATCTTAATTTCAGATATTCGATACTCTGAGGCTGAAGTCTGACCTGCTCACCCCGGGCTCCTTGTGCAGGCACCGATGGAAATAGGTGTCTCCAGAAGGTGATTCATCTCCCTGCTCTCTATCTCGGGGGCGAGATGAATTGCCCTCTGGAAGCGCCTGCTTCCTCTCCGTGGCTGTAAAGGGAGCCTAAAGCAATTGGCTCCCAATTAGACACCTAAAAGTTAGACATCTAAGCCCAGGCAGCTGAACCCCCTGCCTGGTGTCTGCCTGGCACTGTTCCCCCATCGTCATTCAGCTGTTCTGAATTTCCCTCCCAAATGCGCTGCAGCACAAAACTGATTCCCTGTGGGAATTCCCCAACACCTGTTCAAGATTGAAATCACCTCCTAATTCCCCCGGCCCTTCCAAGATCAAACCGTGGGGTTGAATTAAGTGTGGAGCTGGGTGGGAAGGCGAATAAGGTGATGCCTCCGGGTCGCAGTCCCGTTCGTGTCGCCGGGTGAGAAGCTGACACCCCCCGGAGGTGACATCTGCATGTTCGCCTGGCCGAGATGAAGGAGCTCTGCAATCTCCATCTCCCTTTTCTCCCATTACTCTGCTTTCATCCTCGGGAGCCGGACTGGCTCTGCAGCTCCCGCTGGGAACCAGTGCTGGTCCTCACACGGCTCCCGTCCCGGGCGGGGGGAACGGGGGGGATCGGATGGAGCTGCTCTGCCTTCTCCCATCCCCAGAGAAACCTCCCCAGGCAAACTCGCACCAGATCTGGTGCCAGTGCTATGCAAAACAGCTGCCAGGTGAACCAAGGAGAGCAGCCCGGTCCTGGTCTGCCGGGCTAAGCCGAGCTTATCGCTGCCTGCCCGCCCCGGGCCGGAACAGCCACGACGAGCCCCTGTTGAGGGGAAGCTCCTGAGGCTGGCAGGGCAGGGGATAAGAGGGGATGGCAAGGCAGGGGATGGCAGGGAAGAGGATAATAGGGGCTGGCAGGGCAGGGGCTCACTGCAGCCTCACCCCACTCAGATCTCCCTCTTTGATGCAGTTCGAGGAGGGGAGGGGGAGGACTGCGTGTGGCAGATGCTGGAGGTTTTGGACCCCGTTGTGTCTGGCTGGTGTAGCAAGAGGCGAGTTGTTGGCTGGGCTGGAGCTCCATTAGAATTGGTGGAGTTCTGGCAGTTTGCAGCAGGAGAGAATCTGCTGCCACTTACACTTTTCTTTCTTTTTATCTCCTGGAGCTAGAAAAGATTAAATCTTTAGTGCAGATTGTTTGAACAGCCCGTTCCTCTAAAGAGAGAGATGACTACTGCAGTGAGTCCTGATGTTGACAGAAACTGGAAGGAAACTGAGTCTATTTTTAAAATATTTGTAGGAAAGTTACTGATTTGAGGTTGATATCCCTATCACACCCAAGCCTTGCCTTGCAGCTGGAATCACTTTAATTTTACATTAACTGAAATAGAAAAAGACCAGATTTGTTTGCAAATAAATCTGTGCACAAACACTGGCGGGTCCTGCTGAAGCCCTGAAGAGATTTGTGTATCCAGCTCCCATTTACATAACCACTGGGAGCAGAAATCACCTCGCCCATTTTTAAATATCTCTCTCTTGGACATCTAAGCCTGAACTAGTTGCCCCTGGGTCCCTTTGGAGTCGATAAAGAGGAATAGTCATCTCCAGAGGGCCATTCGTGTCAGCTGGAGATGGGTGTCTGAGATAGTGGGGTGGATGGCCTCTGGAGGTGCCTCTTGCTGCTCACTGCCTGCCAGGGCAGCCCGGGGCAGTTCCCTCACTCTGAGACACCCAAGTTACCACTGAGGTGGTGTCAGTCTCCACCAGTATTTGCCCTCACAGGATTCCTGGCCAAGGTGCTCCCAATCCCCCCATTCATCTGCAGTGCAAGACAGCAGAGGGTAGGACTTGGAGGATGCTGTGTCTGACCTTGTAGGAGAGGAAAGGACAAAGAAAGGTCAAAGTCTTCTTGTGTAGGGAGGAAAAAGTAAGAGATTGGAAGAGGAGCAAAGACTTCACAGAAGAACTTGGAAGCAATGTGCAGGGAAACTCTGTTCCAGCTGCACATCCCAGATTCCAAGTTTTGGGGTGTATGGTGGTGACTCAGATACCTTCAGTAGGACCTAGGGATCTCCCTCAAGGCCTTTGAATCTGGCCTCATCAACATGCTGCTGCACTTGAACGTGAGTGAAACTCCTGCATCCAAGAAACCAGGAGATTACCTTTTCCTTCCTGTTCTATTTTAGCAACTGGGAACTTGATTTCCTCCTCCTCTCCTCGCTTTTCTTCCCTTTAGCTACTGCCTTCAGATTGCATCAACCCCCCCTGTGGGTTTCAAAGGTAGAAACTGCAGGCCTTGAAGATCCTCCTGGAGTCCTGCTCAGGTGTGTGGATGCTGATTGTGATCATCCATTAGCACTATCAGCATTCCCATCGTTGGATGTGCCGTTGTTGGCTCTTGGGGCACAGGAGCTGGAACACAATGAATGAAGCAGTTCCCGGGGCAGGAGCAGCTGGTGAGGGTGGTCAGGGAGCAGCTGGCTATGGAGAGGCAGGGGGAGCACGGGGAGGTTGGAGCAGAGAAGGGAATTGCAGGGGAGAAGATAAAGGCCTGAGATTGGGGAAGAGCAAAAGCTTTGAGAAGCAGGTTGGGAGGAAGGCAGGAAGCGAGGGCAGGCTGGAGCAGAGCAGAAATGCAGCCAGGCTGGGGCAGAGGGCACAGAGCTGGATCGTGGTTGAGGTGCAGATGGTGAGGAGATAGAGGAGAGCTCAGAGCTGAGGTGGGGGGTGGGCACAGCTTGTTCTGCCGTGAAACAGTTCTGTGGCATTGCTGGAGAGCAAAGTTCCAACAAGGCAGCTCAGCTTCCACAGCCAGCGCTGTTGAATATTTCAGATTAAATCTGCAGAGCTGTTTCTAGATAGCAGAGAACAGGCTGCCACGAAACTGCTGTCCTTGGCTCTCAAATCTTTTGCCATCCATGAATAATTGTGCCCAGCACACTCCCCTGGAGGATCTCAAAGAGCCGTGCTGATTCACCTGGGAACTCTGTGTGTGTGGTGCAAGCTGCAAAACTGCTGCACTGGGGCAGAGGCTTGTTCAGCTGAGGAGAGCAAGTCCATGGGAGAGCTGGGTTTGCACTGCTGCCTGCACAGCCTCTCCTAAAACTGCTCTGCAGCTTTCTGCAGGAGACATGAGCTCCTGGAAAACACGATGTGTTGAAGCTTGAGCAGATCACAGGGCACGGGCTTTGCTTCATGGGGAACTCTGTACTGGGGAAAACAGGAGGAGGAGCCCCCGAGGGCTTGTGTTGGTGGGATGTGAACAATTTAAGGCTGTTTATCACAGACTCCGTTGGACTGGAAGAGAATGACTTGGGGAATGTATTGCAAAGGGAAGGGGTTTCTTGGGGTTGCCTTTGCAACTAAAGAGCTTCGTGGAATCCCTTAAAGCATTCATATCTGTGCAGAGTACAACCTTTGTGATGTTCTTGATGAATTTGGCAGGTGTGATGGACGAGGGGGGGGATGTTTATCATCAAAGGGGAATGAGTGAGGGCCTGTGCAGTACCTTCAGGCTGAAACCTGTCTGATTTTTCCCCCTGTGCCTGCCAATCTCTTTTGGAATCAAGGAGACGCCTCTTGAGCACAACCCCACGGCACCCTCTGTTCCTTTAGATATCCCATAATTACCCAGTGCCACACGGGTTCCTGAAGATCCCAGGCTAACAGCCCTGGCCACCTGTTTGCTGGCCTTTCCCACACTTAGGCTGGGCTTTGTGTGCCGTGCCCCAGTGCTGGGTTTCCCTGCAGATCTCTCATGTCCTCCAGCTCACCCCTGCTGGAATCTCCCTTGCAGTCAGGGAGATTTCCCCCACCCTTTGCCGCTTGGCCAGGTATCTCCCAGGAAAGAACACTCCTCTTAACCTTCAGCAAAGGCTGATAGCACCAACTATTGCAGAAGCTGCAGAAGTTGCCTTCATCCTTCCACTGATTCCACCTTCCCCCTCCTCTCCTTGCTCTGAGCTGGGCCAGCCCTGTGGCTTTGGTGATGTGTGTTCTGAGTCCTGGAAAGGTCCCATCAGTGCTGACTGTCATGAATACTGAGATGTTTTTCTGTTTGTTTCATTGTAGGGAATGAACAGAATGGGCTGGACTTTAACAGGCAGGTAAGACTCTCCCTGGTTACCAGGTATTCTCCTCCATTCTTGAATGACTGTTTTTTAATTGCTCATCATGCTGAGTCCCAGGCAGCCCCTGCTGAGAGATAAAAACTGTTAGGTCAGAAGCTGCCATTAAACAGACCACAGAACTTCTTCTCAATTCCCCTTGTGGGATAGAATGACAGATTACACCTCTGGTTTCCCTCTTCCTATTTCATAGAAGTTCAGCTAATTACAGAGTTTCTTTAAATGACCACTTGCTCGAGGGTTTTGCTGGATTTTTAAATTTTTTTCTATTATCATTTAGAAACCAAAGGCACCTCAGTCAGAGTGGCAAAGGTGCAAATCCCTCCCCAAAGCCCCGTGCACTGTGACACGGAAAGCCCCGTGGTGTGCAGGGATAAAGGTACAGGGCTGACTCACAGGAGTATCAGCAAGGACTGAAGATGAGGTGGTTTGAGGTCCTGGAGTGCATAGGTCAAGACCAGGCCTGCCTACAGCAGATTCCCCTTTGCAAGCCAGTGGGGAAAGGGCCAGCAGGTAAAAGCTGTGCTGCTCGTGGGGCGAGCAAGCCCCAGCTGCACATGAGCACAGGCTGTTGCCTCTGTGCTTGCTGTCCTCCTGCTTTGGACAGCTACAAACAATGTCTGAGTTGTTTTCTGCTGAAAACAACTTACTGAGCACCTGCAGGTTTTCATATGTGGCTCTGAGAAATGCTTGAGCATCTCCCCAGAAGGTGACAGCCCTCTGGAGTCCCTGACACGTTGCTCTGCTTGGAGGGTGGGCAGAGCCAGGTACAGGTTCCCAGGGAAGCTGTGGCTGCCCCATCCCTGGAAGTGTCCAAGACCAGGTTGGACAGGGCTAGGAGCAACCTGGGCAGGTGGAAGGTGTCCCTGCCCGTAGCAGGGGGTTGGAACAAGGTGATGATTAAGGCTCCTTCCAGCCCAAACCATTCTGTGATTCCATGAAAATGCCCTCTGAGTTTAGAGCTGAGGACTCCTGTGGCCATCAGAGCTGGGCTCAGAACTTGTTCAGGAAAAGAGGGAAGAGCCAGCCCACTGACCTGCTCCAGGACACTGGGGGTTGGGTGGGAGCTGGGGAAGCAAAGGAGGCTGTAACTCCACGGACAGTCACGAGCACTTGCAGCAGATGTTGGCACTCAGCAGCACAGCACCCACAGCTTCCAGCTGTGCATTCCCTGAGTTCAAGGGAATGTTCAAGCCCTTTCAAGCCCAAGTTCAGCCCTTTCCAAAGGCTCCCTGCTTGCAGCAGCTGGACAGCTGGACCTTCTCAGTGTGGCCTTCCTTGTCCTGGTGACTCCTGCCTGACAGATGTCAGCGAGCTGCTGTTTGTTTGTTTGCCTTGGCTGCTCTGGCTTTGGGTGGGTCGGAGCTTCCTATCAAAGGTGTCTTAACACGTTCGGCATCTTCCAGGCTTTTGGAATACCCAGCTGAAAACAAAAAGCCTTGTGTCTCCAGCTCTGTGCATGGCAGAGCCCAGAGCACAGGCTTTCCCCACGCCAGGAGAAGAATCCAACCTGCTTATGAGTAGTGATAAAAGAAAACTCCCTCCAGACAGAAGCGCGAGATCTTTGCGTGGTGGAAACGTTTCCTATGGCAGCACCCCCGAGATGTTCAGGCTGGAAGCTGGGCTGGGCTGGGCTTAGTGGAGGAGACCTGAGTGGCTGTGGTGCAGTAGTGCTGACTGACACCCACTGCTGACCTGACCCACTGTCTTTAAGGTCCTGCTCCTCTGTGTGTCACTGGGCAATGCTGGTAGAGCAGGAGGGGCAGCCAGGTTTGTTGGCAGGAGAACTGGCTTGATAGAAACATCTTCCTCCTAAAATAGAAGTGTAGTTTTGTGTTTTGTAGCAATCATTTGCCACTGCTGTTTAGGTTGGTTTTTTTTCCTTAAAACAAAGGGGCAACACAAAATCCCTTTCCTTTGTGCCAGTGTGTCCCCGTAACAGAGTAACAAACCTGACTGGGGATTTAACAAGGTTGAAAAAGCAAAAGACTGTGAAAAAGCTCTTTTTATTATTCTACTTTATTTTTAATCTGGTCCAGCTCCCCAGAACACAGGGAGTGTCTTCCCAAGGGGCTTTGCAGTGGTGCCAGTGATGGGGATGTAGCAGTCCATGAGTGGACACAGGCAAGTGGCTCTATGTCTCCCTCTCTTGGCTCTCTCAAGGCCACGTGTAGACTTATTTTAAATTATTTTTATTTAAAGTAATAATTATTTTGAATTATTGTATTTAAAATCATCATAATAATTATGATTTTAAATTATTATCTTAAATGAGCATGAGCTCAAGTGCACACGGGCTCTACACTCACATTTTGGGTTGACCTCAGCTGCTGGGAAATTCATCTTCAATTCAGCAAATAGATTTCAAATGACGAGAGAAAAGGAAGAGAGGAGAGGTGGAAATATCAAAGTGTTTTCATGTAAAATCAGGTGCTGAGCTTTTTCATTAGGGGTGGAGGTTGGTGGGTTTTTTAATTTGGTTTGGGGTTTGAGGTTGGGTTTGGGTGGCTTTTTTTTTCTTTCTTTTTTTTCGTTAACTTGCAATTCAAGTTTTCAAACTGAAGCCAGAGAAGGATGGTTTGAAACCCAACTCCAAACTGGCTGCAGGAGCTGCTGAGCTCCCTTTGACTTTATTTGGAGTGCTGGGCGCTAATCACTTTGAAGATCATAAATCTCCCGTCGTTTGAGCCTCTCCCCCAGCCTTTGTAGATGCCCTACATTTCAGGTCTGCTCCGCGTTGGCTCCGGGCGGCAGCAGAAGGGTGGAGTGACCTGGTTAGACCCCTTGTGCTCTCACCCTGCGAACGGGGAGGAGGGCAACTCCTGTGGGCTTTGAGGTTTTCTTGCAGTTTGTGGGTCAGCCCTGTGCTTTATGAGAAAGCTCCTTCTGATCCCTCAACCTATTTGGCAAACGCTTCTTCCCCCCTCCCCTCTTCGAACCCTCCTCCCACCTGGATGCAACAGTAATTTGTATGTGAATGAGAGGGGAAAGGGTGTGTATGGAAAAAGAAGCATCTTCTGCCTTGCCTATCTGGTTTGGCTTTTTAGTTAGGGAGTCTAATGCTGGTTGTTTCCTGTTTATATCAAGGGAAATGCAAAGAGACAATAATAAACTTTCACCTTCGGTGCTGGCAACGTGGAGAGGGACATCTGCCTCTGGATGGTGTGGGAGCGTGGCCAGAGCAGGGACTGAACTGGGGAACTCTGCAAGCAGGGCTGGAGTTTTGCCAGGCAAGGGCACTGAGTGGCACCAGGAGAAGGTCTGACAGTGTTGGCGTGGGAGCTTTGCCAGGTCTGGTGATCTGCTGTGGTCTCACCAGCCCTGCTGTGCTTTAATTCTCCACAGCGTCCGGCCTTTAGGAAGTGCTGGATGGGTTGTTTGGGAAGTTGGCTCTGAGGAGAGCTGTTCTAGAGAGCCAGGTGTCTGGAGCTAATCCCTGAGATAATACTGGCTCCTGGAATACACACTTGGAGCTGGGACTGATGGTTTTGGGAGGTGCCAGGACTTGTGTGCATGGTGGGAGCGCTGCAGCCCAGCACACAGATGTGCATGATCTGCAGCTGGCAGAGGAGAACACACAGCTGCTGGATCCCTGGTGGCTTTTCCATCAGGAAGGTGAAGTGCAGGACCACGTTGGCCCTTGCAGTGATGCAGATTGAGTGGCAGGCAGGGAATGCAGGCTCACGTCTCCTCTCCCTCCAGAGCAGGGAGCGAGAGCTCCTCTCCAAGCCCTTCGTGCTCTCAGACACTTGAGCTGCTCTCCAGTGCTGGGAGAGAACATGTGCCTTTGGAAATGAAGCTGACAGGTTTTGTGTGAGCAGTGCTGGCAAGGCTCAGCATGTGCTCCCTATCCAAATATGCCATGCACTTGCATTCCAGCAAAAGGCTGACCCTTGCAAGACAGGCTGTCATTTGTTTATCAAACCTGTCATTATCACTTATCAGATCCCTGTGAAGGTGATCCTGCTGTGACACTTGACAGTATTTTAGACAGACAAGCAAGCTCTGAAGTGCTTGAGCGGGGTTCAGCACAGCTTCAGTTTTACTCTTGGTTCTTTACTCCTGTTTTCTTCTGTTTACACTAATGAGGGGATATAGGAAGGGTAAAGATCTCTTTCTGACAGGCTTCCTAGAAAGTCTTTTCACTGGGTCTGTTGAAAAATTCCTCCCTTCTAAAACCAGGTGAAGGATCCTCTGTGTTACTGCCCTGCTCTCTGCAAGAGGGTTTCCCTCCCTCAGGACCTCTCTAACTCATCTCCCTGCTCTGCTCATATCTGACAGTCACTGTCCAAGGAAACTTTAATTTTTTAATTTATGTGGGGTTTTCAACAGTTGCTTTGAGGTACCAGTGTGGGTTATCTCAGGTCTTCACAGCTGATGTCCTGTAGACACATGAGGTGAGAAATTAAAGTGGGCAAACTGCATGTGAGATGTGGAATGGCTGGTGGCTCGTTTTCCAGTGCCATTAGGAACACCCTGACCTTGGCTGGTACTTTCCACCCACACGTCTGAAGGCACTTTGCTAATGGGCTTTAGCATCCCGTGCCTCTGGAAGGGGGGGAGGTGTTTAGCCCTGTCTTACAGCCCCAAACTGGCTTTTCCCAAAGATGCTGAGCACTGATTGCAGCTGGAATCAGGGGATGCTTTATGGGGCAGTTGCCTGTGGACATTGGGTGTATTGTAATCCAGGGAGCTACTCCCTGGCAGAGCTGGGATATGGACTCTGATTCATAGTCTTGTGCTCAACCACAGACAAGTTCTTCCTCCCCTCCATCCTTTTGAAGGTGGAAAGAAGGGCCTACCTTGCGAGGTAGTTTGTTATTAATATCTGGGATGCAAAACTCCCTGCAGATTTAATTTCACTCCACCAGGGCTTCCCTCCCCCCGGGGATCTCTCTCAGAGTTCTTCATTCCCACCTCCCCCTAATCTCATGTGTTCCCTAGATGTCATTTCTGTTCCTGCTTGGCTCTTCCCTGTGGGGAGTTCAGGTTTCAGTCTGCCCTCCAGATTTCCATCCCAGTCCTGCTTTGCCCTCCTCTCAAGGGGAGGTTCACATCCTGCTTCCTTCTCCCCTCTGGGGATCAATTCAGATTTCACTCTCTCTCCTTCTCTGCATTGCCCCGGGGGATCAGCCGAAGTCTTGCATCTGCTTTTCATCTCTTGAGCCTCCTCTGACTGGGATCAGCCTGGCTGTCCTATCTGCCTTCACTGACACTGCATCGAAGCTGAACACTGCCTTGGCCTCCCCCTTTTGAAGTTTCCCTGCTCTGTCCTAGGGATAGGCTGATTGCATAAATTTGTTTGTGTGCTGGTTGCTCATTGAGATGCAGCCCTTTGGGAAAGCATCAGAGAAAGCCCTGGCTCGAGGGAAAGTCCTCTGTGTCTATATCTGGCCCTGTTTTGCTTAGGACAGATATGCAGAGGAACCCCTTCTTCAAGCTGGTTTTGTTCTGGCACTTGGCAGAGACCTTAAGATGAGATTGCTGGGAATGAACTCCAAAACTGCCCAGCGAGTCCCTGGGAAGCCCATGAGGGAAAGGGAGGGTGGGATTATGAGCAAGGATTTGAAATTTTAATTATTTTTGTTTTCTCAAGAGGTGGACTGAAACCACTGAGGTAATTTTAGGCCAGCCAAGAACAGTTGACAACAGCCCAGAGTTGGCTGGGTTGTGTCTGCTCTTTGAGATCCAGCTGCTTTCCTGCTTTGAAGGAGCAGCCTACATTTACAAGGCACTTCCTACACCTGTTGCCTTGGTCCACTGGCAAAATATCTTGTGCAGCTCCTACAAAGCTGTCTTGGAGATGAGGGAGAGACAGATAAATCTTCTCCTTGTGCTGATTCCCTGCTCCAGCTGGGCTCCAGCCCTCCTTGGGCAAGTGTTTTCTAGGCTGACAGGGGACAAGCCCTAGTTTCATACCTGTCTGAAGCGCCACACCACCTGTTTCCAGAGCGGGAACTCAGCTCCAGGCAGGGCTGTCACTGTCCAAGCACTGCTGAGGTTGCCCAGCACCTTTGAGTGGTGAGTTGCACCAACTGCTGTGATGGATGTGACTCTGCTGGAGTCCTCGGTAATGAGCAGAGGACTCTGAGTTCTTGAAGGCCTTTCATCTGGTGAGCTCCAAGAATTCCATCAAAACCCTGCACCACCCAGCCAGGGTGGGGCAAGTCATAGCACACAGAGGTGAAGGCAATGGGTTCCAAGCAGGGCCTCTAATTTTGGAAGCCTGACATCAGAGTGCACTCTCTCCCTTCCCAGAGGAGCTGATCTGCTCCGTGTGAAATCAGGGGGCTGAACTGGGGTGCTCAGCACTCTGGGGGGCAGCTGGTGGGTTTGTCCAGCAAGGAACCCTCCTGCCCTGCTCCCCCAACACGTGGGGAACCTCCAGGTTGGAGCAGGGAACTGGCTCAGGGCTTCCTCTTCCCCTCAGCCACCAGACTTCATCCCCGCCACCCGAAATGAGAAAGGAGGTGATACTCTCCAACAGAGCTGATCTTTCTCACTCTCCCTCTCTTAATTATATTACTTAATGTATTTAATGCAATCCCTCTAGCTGCTCTTCTCGTGTCCCAGTTCCCTGGGGTGTGGCAGCTGCTGCCAAAAGTACCACGAACCAATGAGGGAGAGCCGTGGGGCTGGGCTGGGGCTGGGCTGGGGCCAGCCCCTCTCACCAGAGCTCTCTGCTTCTAACCTCGTTCCTGGGATGGGGTGGGAAGTGCCCTGCTGCCAAGGGCTACCCGGGAGGACCCTGCTCTGCTCCGCTCCTGGGGGACTAATCCAGGGAAATCTGCCCTGTGCAGCAGTGCCAGGTGTTTGGATTTGTCACTGCTCGGTAGCCAGGAGGCACAGAGAGTCCAGAACAAGCACAGTCCTCCCTGCAGCCGAGAGATCCGTGGGAAGAGGAAGCTTTTCATGCAGGGAATTTGGAGAACTGTGAAGGGTCAGATTCTGGCCATAGAAAAACCCAACAGGGCAGCTTTGCTGCTGACTTGGGACATGACCGGGCTGCAGGGAACCTGTGCGAGCATGCAGGAGGGCAGGGGAGAAGCCATGGAGCCCGGTGTGTGTGAAATCAGTGATAAGGAAAGGGGCAGGGATGCAGCCCAGGGTGGGAGCAGAGCAGATAAGCACGAAGGTGTAGGCAGAGGTGGAGTTCTGGAGAGCTTTGGAAGTTGGGCAAGTGGAATTGGGAGAGATGCAGGGCGCAGTGCTGCAATGCATGGGAAGGTTGGGGCAGGAGGGCAGCCCCTCTGGGATGAGGATGGCTGGGGAGGAGGGTCCAGGGCTGGAGATAGGAGAGAAATCACAGCCTTAGTGGTGGTAAAATTGTTTTCCATGCTTTGATTGGAGGTTCTCACCATTTACACCAAGAAAATGGCATCTTCCCCTCCCTGTTTTTAAAGTACTTCCAATTTGGCACATCCACAGGCCTTGGCAGGGCAGGTACCAGTGGGAAGAGTGAAGATGCTCTGAATGGTTGTTCCTCAGTATCAGCTCCCCAGCTCTGTGCCCCCTGAGCCCAGCTGCCCTCCTGGCAGCAGTGCCAGCCCCTGCAGAGGCTGTGGGAGCAGCCCCTGCTCAGGATGCTCCCACCTGGGCAGGTGTTGATGTCAGTGTGGCTGTTCAGGGCAGCTGCTCCTCCCACCTCTGGTTTTGGTTCTCCTCTCCCTCCCCAGCACCTGCTCTGGAAGCCTGGTGTGCCACATGTGATTGTTTGAGGTTTCTCCTTCGGCACAGAGGAGTCACTTCTCTCTCTTCCCTGTTTGTTTGAAAGCAAAAATTCCAGGGAAATGCTGTATCAGCCCTTGAATGCAAAGCTGCGTGTGCTTCTGTTTATTTTGCTGGGTGAAGCATGTCAGCTCCTCAAGTTTTGATTTCCCACCCCCACTTTTACACCAGCACAACTACTCACAGCCAGAGCTGAAGCTCAGAGGACAAACCATGTCAAATCAGGCCTTAATTAATAAACTCAAATGCCTCGTATAGCTGTGCTGCAGGTGGGTTGAGGTCAGGGAATATATATTAGTTTTTCAGTGTGCTGTCATGGTTGAGTTTTAGGACACAGCCTGTCAGGAATTCAGCACGGGATTAACTCCCTTCCTGTCATGCTGGCAGCTTCCAAAAAGCCTCAGCCTTCAGTGTGATATAAATGTCACAGGGTGAATATCATGGCATTGACATAAAGGTTCTCTGCCTCCTTCCCAGGTGCCTGTTAAGCCCTTTGTGCAGGATAGTACATGTGGAAATAGTAATTGCAAACCCATTATTACTCCTATTATTGCCATAATTTATTATTAGTGTGTTTTTATTTTATGGTGCCCACGTGTGCAGGTAATTCACAGCAGGGCTCTTACGCCATCGGAAGGTGGGAAGGCTCCGTGAGCTGCAACAGCCTCGCATCCAGCTTGGAGGGCTGTTTCCGGCTCCAACCTTCCTCCCTTGGCTGCAGGCAGATGGTTTTGGGGCAGCTCCAGGCGGTGCTGGTGTGGTGAGGAGTGTGTTTGGGGTGACTCAGCCCTGCTGTTCCCTGGCAGCGAGGGGCGGGTGGCTCAGACCCTCCGTGTGCACCTGATCCTCCGCCGTGCAGGGGGGTGAGTAAGTCAAACCCTTAAACAGCTGTGAGCTGCTGACTGTGAGATAAGCCAGATACAGAGGCAGATAAATGTGTTTCAAAGAGGTTACTGTCTAAACAGAAACATCACAACAAATAGGGTTGTCTTCGATCTCGCGCTGGCGGCCGAGGCTGCTGCCTAAGAAGTGGTGCTGGAGGAGCTCAGCTGGCAGGGCTGGGACAGCCTTGCCCTGGCAGGGCATGGAGGTGCCTTATCTGGGTTTTGGGAGGGCACTGGGGGCTCACCCAGTGGCTCCCACCGTGGTGAGGAGGGTCATGGCGCAGTGCCTGCCTTCCCCCAAAGCTCACCCAAAGGAGGTGCTGCATTTTGGGGCTGCTCTGGTGTCTGGTAGATGAGGAAACCCAGCTGAGATGACCAGTGAGCCTAAACTGGGTTCCTGCAAAGGGTCCTGCCCAGCCACTGGGATCTGACCATCAGTCCATTGCCTCAAATGTGGGTCTGTCTTGTTCCCCTGGTGCCATCAGACCTTCTGAGGTGAATCTTTCCAACTTCCTGCCTTTTCCCGGCTCTGCAGTATGTCTGCGGGATGTTTTCATGCGCCGAGTGTTTGCCAAAAGTTCACAGATCAGTTACAAAACAGATGTACTTTTTTTTTTTCTTTCTTTTTCTTTTTTTTTTTTTTTTCCCCTCTCCCCTTCTTCCTACTGGTAAGGAAGAGTTTGTGCAGTAATTGCAGGCAGGTTGGGAGATGTTTTCTTCATAATTCTCCTTCTTATGAAATGTTTATGAAACACCTTCCACAAATCAGTTACGCAAGCACACTCAAGAGCTTTGATCATTTTCCATCACCCTCAATATGTTTCTTAGTTTGTTTTGCTTTTTGTTTCTGTGTTTAGGCCAGAGATAGGTAAGAAACCATCCATCCTTGCCCAAGCCCAGCCAATGTTCAAGCCAACTGCAGAAGGGACTCTTTCCACCCAGTCACCCTTCCTGTGTTTTTCCCTCTGATTGCTCGGGGGCAGCTGACCCTGTTTTAAGGCCGTGAAAACATCCACTTGAGATTTGCAAGTGTGATTCCTTCCTTCTCCTGGAGAAGCCCTGTGCTCCCGTGCCGTTACCTGCTCCCAGCCCTGCCTGGGGACTCCCTGCACCCAGGGGTGCCTGTAGAGTCACAGCCAGCAGCCCAGACCCCTTTCCTCACCCCAGGCAGGATGTGCTTGCAGGGCAGTGCTTGGTCCTGCTGTTCACCTGTCTGCTTTTCATGGAATCATGGAATGGTTTGTGTCAGAAGGGACCTGAAAGACCATGTCATTCCAGCTCCCCATCCACGGGCAGGGAACCTTCCTCCAGACCAGCTTGCTTTCCGTACATAGTGTTATTTCCCCAAATGAAATTCAATGGGAATAAGCTTAGACTTTTTGTTCCCCATTCCCCATCTGTCACAATGGTCGTGTAAAACCATGAGCAACCCCTGTGGGATCTAGTCCTGGTTTTAACTAAATCCCTGTTGCTGCCTTGCAGAGTTTCCCTCCAATACCTGCACAAGGTGCCTCTGTGATAATTTCCTCATTTCAGCCCTTTTGGTTTTTCTTCTGGTTCCTTAATGAAAACTCTTGCCATACTTGCAGGCGTTTTCTGCACATACGAGGCACAATGCGCTGGGAAAGGGGAAGGCAACGCCTCCCCTCGACTTATTAATTTGAAATTTACATTATTTTAAGGGAGTCTCATGATACAGAGCGGCCTCGCCCACAATGTGTGTGGTTTTTTGGGGTTTTTGGGGTTGGCTTTTTGGATGCACACTTGAGAATATTGCCGGTTTAGCCAGGGAAGAAAACGAAGGTGCAGGATTTGCATAAAACCAACCCAAAAGTTTTGGATAACCCCCCAACTCCTGCTAATGAACAATTAGCCAGCTGCAGGCCTCGTGGGGAGAGGAAGAGGAGGGAGAGAGGTAAATCTGAGCCTAAACCCAATGAAAAGAGGTGCAGGGGGGAGAAGGATTTGTCAAGAACACGCAGGTTCCCGCCCACTGCGCAGGAGGGAGCCAGAGAATTGCAGGGCCGGGGGAAGGAGCAGTGGGAGATGTTGTTGTTTTTAACTGGGGAGCCGGTGCTTTGCCAAACCCACCTCCCGTTCCCATCTTGTGCGATGCCGGGGTGCAGCTACACACCCCTTTGTGCCTGGAACGCGTCCAGATCATCCCGCTTGGCAGCTGGAAAAATTGATTGCACTTTGGAAATGGCTTGTGCTTCCTCAAGGCTCCGCTCCTACCGGGATCGGAACCCGGGCGGGACCCGGCGCCTGCTGCTCTGAGACGGGGACAACTTCACCTTTTTGGGACTCTTCAGCCTTGGAGGACTGCATGGTGTGAGGCACACACGGGAATTGCAAGCAAAATTACTGATTTTTTTTTAAAAATTATTATTATTTATATTTTTTTTTCAATTTTGGCTTCTTTTTAACGTGCCCTCAGAGAGAAAACACCTCCATAAAGCTGCTTGGATGGCTCAGGGGTAACGGCGTGTTCTCCTCAGCCTTTTGTCTGACATTTGCTAATTTAGACACTATCACTTGATAGTCATCAAGAAGATCTTTCCACCTCTTTTTTTGCCAGGCTGAGAGGGATGATCTTGCCAACCTGAAAGGTAGGAAAGAGCTGGAATTCATAGCATGTCTACCCCTTGTTGCAAGGAGCTGGGGTTATTGCAAAACTGGTTTCGGCGGTGGCCGGAGCTGTCGTGGTAATGGAAGGGGGTGTTGTAATCACGTTCCCTTCCCAAATGCAGAGGGGAATGTGGCAGCTCCCTGCTCTGGAGCTCTGAGCCTCTTGTGACCATGTTTTCCCCTCTGCTCCTCTCCTCCGGAGGTCAGTCAAAGGTTGGACTCGATGATCTGAGGGGTCTTCTCCACCCTAAATGATTTGGTGTCTTTGTTTGCTCCAGTCAAATTGGAGAAGAAAACCTCCCTCCACTCAAAGTATTGGCTTGGGATGTTGTTTTAAAGCTGAAATTCTTGTCCCCCTCTGCTGGTAGGAGGTTGTGCAGCCTGAAGGGCCCCCCCGTTGGACAAAGCCCCTCCAAGGTGACCCTACTCCTCATTTGATGGGAGATGGTCAGTCCCCACAGTCGGGGTGACTCTGCAGTGCCGAGCCCACGGACAGGGATTTCCAGACCTGTCCTTTCTGGTGTCCTCCTGGCTTTTCCAGTTTGTGGGAACTAGAGGCTGTTGAATGGGATTCATAGTGTGATCCTTGTTCCTGGAGTTTTCATGCTTAGGAGAACCTTGAGCTGAAGGTTCCTTGATGTGTGTTTGAAGAGTTCTGTATGACTTTCCTGTCTCCTGTGCACGGACACTCCTCACTCAGCTTTTGGGAACTAACCTAAGAATGTCCAAAATCTCCCCAACCACATTCCCCTCCCTCATGTCCCAGTCAGCACTGCCAGAGCAAGTGCAAAGTGATGTCACAGGGTTTTAGTATTATTTTTTAATAACTGATATTTTGTAATGTGGCAGCAATGCTAGAAATTAATGTGGAGATTAAAGAATAAAACAGAAACAAGGATTTGGTCCTCGTCCTTGGGCAAATGCATCTCTTAAGAATGTCAACTCCGAAATCAAGATTGGTTTATTTCTTGTAGACAAGAACCTCTGTTGAACATTCAAGTAGCTCCAAATGACCAGTGGACAAAGGGCTGACACCTCTGCAGTTTTCCAGTTTTTCCACACCTCGGTGTAACTGAGGAAGGAGATTTCTTTCTTTTTTTTTTTTCCTTAAAACTTCTTCTTGCTTTTTGATAGAAGCAGAGCAAATACATTTGGTGCCTGGAGTGCTGTGTTTTCAGCACTGGGAGATTACTCTGCTTTTTGAGGTGTTTTACTCCCTGGCCTTCCCTTTCCCATCCCTTTGTGTCCTTCTTCTCCCTGTGGAACAAGATGAGAGGTTCTCCATGGCCAGCCCTGCCACGGGGTGTGAGTCCTGATCTTCGAGGGGAAATTGCTTCGTGTCTTCATTATAACTCCACAAAATGCTTTAAACCTTGAACTTGGTTGCTTCCTGAAGTGTTTTAATTAATGTGTTTTAATTGAGTAAACTGCCTTTGGCTTGGCATTGCAGGAGAACTCTGTCCATGTGATAAAGGGGAGAGCAGCAGGGGGGGATGACCCTGCCTTTCAGCAGTGGAAACAGCACATAAATTTCCCTGAATTTCCTCTTCCCACCCCCTTCCAGCCTCTTGGATCCCAGCTGCTCACACCTCCTGCCCCCTTGGTCTCTGCTCCCTAATTCTGCAGTTCCTTTGCTCTTTTTTCAGATTAAAACCGAAGACCTCAGTGACTCCTTGCAATCTGCCATCCCCCCTCGCTCAGGTCACCTCGTGCAGGGCTCATCCATGATGCCTGGAAGCCAAATTGCAGGGGTGAGTGTCTGGGCTGCTCCAGGGAGCCTGCAGACCTCTGCCAAATTCCTTTGGACACTGGCAAAAGGAGCCTGAGGAACACTGAATTGGGAAAGTGGATCGGTGCTGATAAAATTCAGTTGCCTCCTCAGCCTTTGTTCTCTGCAGGTGGATTCAAAGGTGGACTGGACACGTCCTTGGGTGAGATTTCCTTTGAGGGTTTGCTAAGTAGGCAAACCACACCATGGTCAGGAAATCCCTGGGACTGAAAGTAATCGGAGGCTGAGACAACAGTGAAGGGACGTGTCAGATGTGTTTGTCCTGCTCTTCCTCATTCATGACTGTCTGGTTAATGCCATTGTTGCTGATAGCATTCTAGGCTGGATTAACTCTTAATCTCCACCAGGAGCCTTGAATGCCTCAAATTCATTTGCACCAGAGAAGAAATGAATTCCTTGAGGGAATTTGTTTTTTTCTTCAAGGGAAAATACTGGAGTTTAGCTCTTAACTCTTGTTAAATTCTAGTGGGAGTTACATGCCAGAAGGACACACAGGTGCTCAGTGAGCTCCCCCATTCCTTCATGGAATATTCAGGTCCATTATACAATTTAGGGACTCTTCAGTTCTCCCAAAGCTTCAAAACAGAGCTGTGGAAAGCAGGCTCTCAGTGTTGGTGAGGTGGGACAGTCTGCTGCAAATTTGCTGTGTAATTTTAGGGAATTGACTCTCTGGAAATGCATTATCTGGAAGAAACTGAAGCCCAAGAGGTTTCATTGTTACTTCCAACAACCAGGGCTTCATTGCCTCGAAAACGCCATTTTCAGGAATTAAGGTTTTTTCAGGTAAAAGGAGACAGTTCTCCGTGTGGGTGTCTCTGTGTATGCACAGAATTCTTCTTATACAGCTGAAACCTCCAGATCCTGGAATCCTTCTGGATCTGTAGCTCTCAGATGACACAAATCCAGGGCATTGGAACTCACTGAGCAGTGTGAAGAGGGTCGGGGAGAGGAGATGCTCCACAGGGAGCAGACAGCTCTGGTTTACTCTCCCCTTTGCTTTCCCCATAGGATATGAGCTCCCTTCACACCCTGCAGCAGCTTGTGTTGCTTCCTGGGCACATGCAGTCGGTTCCCCAGTTTCTTCTGTCCCAGTCTCAGGCAGGACAACAAGGTAAGAGCAGCACCAGCTCAATGGGCATCATTCCAAGCTGATGAACATCCAGGGTGTGCTTTGTCAGCCCTCTGGGTTCGCCCAGCACGATGCTCCCCGTGGTGCTTCCCACCCATCCCGTGCTGTTCCCACGCCGGGGATGATCCCAGAGCCCCGTGGAAGGGTCCAGGGCTGGAGGTGCCCGAGGCAGCGCTGCCGTGTGCGCTCCCAGAGTGCCACCTTGGGGCCAGGCTGGGCAGGATCCCGCCTGGAATCCCGGGCAGGATCCCTCCTGGAATCCCGGCACACACGGGTTCCCAGCCGAGCAGCTCCTTGGGGAGCAGTCCCGGCCTGCCTGGGCTCCCTCCCACTCTGCATTTCCCCCAGAACAGGATCCGGAGGGAGCTGAGCTCTGAAGTCCCTTGGGGAGGGTGAATCCAGGGAAGGAGCTGCGGGGCAGCAGAACCAGCAGGTCGAGCCCAGCCTGGGCATCAATGAGAGGTCTGGAGCTGCCACAGGGCACGAGGTCTTGTTGCTTGTGAAACACAGTGTGCTCAGCTCCAGGAGGGGACTGAGGACTGGACCCAGTGCTTGAGAAAGTGCCTGTGTTTGTGTTTTTCCCAGCAATATTTTTTATGGCATGTCTCCAACAGGGATGCCGTGGAGGATCTTTTCTGCTGCTCGTGGATAGACAAACATAGGCTTTGATCCATAACCTGACAGATACAAACTGATTTGGGTCCTTGGCTTGTATTCTTGATTTATTGCAGCTCAGAGCTCACTCTGTATGAACCAAAATTCAGATTTAAACCCTTAAATCTGCAGCTCGAACCCACTGGTACATACACTCCAAAAGCAAACCTGGATTGTAGGCAACTGGGAAGTTTATTTCTCATTGACAGCACATAAACTCTTCTCTCTGCCAAAAGATGCTGAGTGATGTAAAAAGGAACTACTTGATGTATATTTATCAGAAATCTTGAATTTAGTTGGTTTGAAATAGGGTCAGGACAATCTATTGCTTTCATTCATGTGTAATAAGCACCTTATACTGCAGAGCAGAACTTGATGCCTTTTATAGCTTAGAGTTTCATCTGTTCAAGGACTTTTTTGGCAGCTCTAACCCCCCCACAGATGGGCACTTATTTGGCTGTGACCCCTTTCAGTTCCAGCCTTGCCTAAGACTGGATTTTTTGGCCAGGAGCTGGAATTCTGTGCAGGAGCTCTGCCATTTGCAGAAGTGATTGCCAGGCTTTAATGACCCTTTGCCATGTCCATGCAGAGCCACTGGGAAGCGGAAGAGAAGGCACAGCTTGGCTTTGTGGACTGAGCTGTCTGGAACAGCCACAGGTGGAGGGAGTTGTTCCTATAGAAGGGATGCACAAAATATTCCTGACGTTGTCCCTGGAGCCACGAGGGGAAGACCCTCAGTGTCCCTGAGTTCTGACCGATGGACACAGCTGTCTGTGGGTTTTATGGCCACAGGGACCTGTGGGCTCAGCCTTTCCAAGAGAACATGCATGTCAGTTGGGGTTTTCTCTTTCAAAGCTGCCTTTCAGCCAGCTGAATTCCCAGCTCTGATTCCTCTGCCCTGATGGGATTCCCTGTGCAGCCCCGAGTGAAAGGGGGAGAGCTCTGTGCTCTCAAGGTGGGAATGAGCAGCCAGGGAGATGCTGGGAATGCTGTCAGTCCAAATATTGCTGCTGAAGTCTTCATCTTATGGAAACAGCCTCAATCTCATCAGCTGTCAGACTGGAGAGTCCTGAAAGCAGCCCATAATTTTCATTTGAGCTCCAGTTTAGCTTTCACCAAGGTGTTCAATCATGATTTTAAAGACTCCAAATGACAGAGCATCTGCCATGTCCCTAGGCAAGCCATTCCTGCGATTAATTACCTGCTCTGTTAGAAATGTGCACCTCATTACCAGCCTGGATTTGAAATTCAAAGTTGTTCCAGCATTAGAGAAGGCTTATTGAAACCCCAATCTAAATAAATAAATGGGATAGTGCACATCAGAGCTAAATTAAAGAAGAAAAGCCAGAAAAAGAGAGTAGGGGAGTGATTGATCCTGGAGATTATCTGTTTTCCTATTTATTAGCAGAAGTCCATAGATTTTTTGGGATTTCCCCATAAGTGTCACTTATAATCAATTAAATTTATTGGTTGTTTCAAGAAAGGTGATAAATCCTCACTAAATTCCACAGATTTCACTCACAATGGACTTGATCCAAACTAAATTTCTTGGGAACTACACATTTCAGTCCTGTAGGACATTCCCTGTAAGAGATATGGGCTTGTGCTTGGCAGTTTGTCAACTAAACAATTACACAGTCTCCATAAATACTAGTTTTTGTTAGGTTTATAGATTTCCCTTTTTTTTTCCTTTCATCCTTTCATGTCAGTTCATATTTTCCACAAGAAATTCAATTTATATGAAATACAGTAGGGTAGAATAGAAAGGGTCAGATGGCTTCAAAATGACACTTGAAAATGAAATGTATAATAGAAAGCAGAGTGGGAGGGCTCATGAGATTAACTGTAGGAGGAGGGTTTTTTTAACAAGATCAAGTGGCTGAAAGTTGGAGTCAGAAACGCTTATACTACTGGAAATAAGATGTACATTTTTCTAACAGCTGCAATGATTAAGCAGTGGGAGAGATCACCAAGAAGGATGTGGAGAATTCTCTGCTGCTTGGCACCTAAAATCCAAATTAGAGGTGTGTGAAAAGCCTGTGCTCTGGTTCAGCCTCAGGGTAATGAGCTACACACAGGGATCAGTAGATGAGTTATTTTACTTATGTAATTATTGCAGTAATCCCTTTCAGGCTAAACAGCCACGAGAAGAACCTTGTCTCTCTCCTAATCCAGAGCCAGACACGTTGGGAATGGCTGGAATTCTTGTGTTTTGAGCAGGACCTGACCACTGGAGCTGCCCAGGAGCTCCTCCTGAGCAGGGATGTTCAGCTGGGGCAGGGGCTGCTCTGACCAGATGTGTCTCTCTTTCTCTCCTCAGCTTTGCAGCCAAACATCCTCTCCTTCCCTCAGCAGCAGGGCAGCCTCCTCCTCTCCCAGCCAGGACCCAGCCTGGCATCACAGGTAACCCCCAGCTCCAGAGTGCTGCTCCCTGAGGGGCCAAGGGCACAGGCAGTGGGGCGTTTCCTGTTGGTGTGACCCTGAGCGTGTTTTTGGGGTTGTTTGGACAGGCTGTGGGCCGTTCTGGGCTCCCTGGCTCCTCAGTTGAACCCCACCTGGATGTACCCCAGCACTTGCAAGTGGCAAAGCACCTGGCTCCCGCGGGGGCATCAGAGGAGCCCAGCGACCTGGAGGAGCTGGAGAAGTTTGCCAAGACCTTCAAACAAAGGCGAATCAAACTGGGGTTCACACAGGTGAGAGGCTTTGCCGTGGGAGGGGCAGTGTGGGCCCTGCTGGGGCAGGTTGGGCTGGGGGAGTTTGTCACAGAGGGGTGGAGGGGCTGGATTAGAGACAGTTTGGCTTATTTTGCAATATCTCCTTCCAAATACATGAAGAGACAAAGGCTTCATTACCATGAGCTCATTATCTGCACCTTCTCCAATGTACAGGGGCAGGTTCCCTTGGGGAAAGAAGCCACTTTCTCAGGAAGGCAGGTCATGGAAAGAAGGTTGAACCCGCTCAGGAAGCAGCCTGAGAGGTGGTCTGGGAGCAGGAGGCTGTGAGGGGTTTCCTGAGCTCATGCTGTGGTTTGGGTCTTCCCTGGCAGGGCGATGTTGGACTTGCCATGGGGAAGCTCTACGGCAATGATTTCAGCCAGACCACCATCTCCCGCTTCGAGGCCCTCAACCTCAGCTTTAAGAACATGTGCAAGCTCAAACCCTTGCTGGAGAAGTGGCTGAGTGATGCAGGTGGGTGACAGGATGTGCAGAAATGCCATCAGGATGACAGGATCCATCCAGGAACCTCCACTGAAAGGCTAATCCGTTCGGTCCCTCCCTGCGCAAACTGGAGAGAACGGGGAGGAACCCTCGAGGTGCTCAGAGATGAGCCCATGAGCTGTAATGAGAAAAGGAAGGTATCACTGAGAGGGAAATCCCCACTGGCACCACGACTGGGCTGGTGTCCCCTGCTGACTAATTTTGCCTAATTTATCCAAGTGGTTTAGCCGACATCTTTAACTGGGTGAAACTAAACCATTGGAAACTGCGTGGTGCCCATCAGAGCAGGCTGGAAATCAAGCTGGACAGAGGAAAAACAGTGTGTGGGTTCAGATATTAGCACTCCTATTTCTTCTCTGATTTGGACAAGCTCATTGATGGATTTGGGGCTGTTTGAGCAATTTTGATTATCATCAGAGGAAGGATCTACAAAGCAGGAACACTTGATGTTGATTTTGGCAGGTGCCTTAGTGCACAGAAAGGATCTAGGAATGCAAATAACTCATCATCTCCCTGAATATCTTTCATTCTCTCCCTCTTTCCCCAGAATCTGCTCCTTTGGATTCTTCCATGAGCACTCCCAATTCCTACCCCTCAGTGAACGAGATGTTTGGACGGAAAAGAAAGAAGAGAACCAGCATCGAGACCAACATTCGCTCCACGCTGGAGAAGAGATTTCAAGATGTGAGGGCAAAATTTCTTCATGTGTTGTGAAGTCCCTCTGAGCTGGGCATTTTCTAGGTCATAGCAGCACTGAATCCTAAAAAAAAACCAAAAAACAAACAAACAAAAAAAAACAACCAAAAAACCCAAAAAGACATCTGTTTTTGTTTGGTTTGAAAGCAGGTTAGAAAATGCTCCAAGGGGTCAACAGGAAAATGTTAAAACCAAAGAAATTCCCCATTATTTCCTTGGTAAATGTTGTTTTAAGGGAATTACAATTTTATCGCCACACTTGCCCCCTTACCACCCACTGAGCCAAAGCTGGTCTCCTGCACCCACCTCTTCTCTTTGTGAGTTGCAGGAGCTCTGTGGCCACCAGGCAGCTGTTGTGAGACCACAGAACTCATTGCTGCTCGAACCACTCAGACTTGGAACCTTCTACTTCTTAAGCATCAAGACTTTCAAGAAAAATCACTCCAGAAAGCAAACAGGGCTTTAACCATCAGGACTGAATCGTGCATTGAACATTTCTCATCAAAACACCTTCTGCTCAGCCCTTGATTTTTCTTGGCTTCTCCCTTACATGGAAACTTGCTGAGTCACCTCAGATCATTTTGGCACCTCGTTGTGAGCTGGTCCAAGGCATTCTTTGTAATGGGAACACTCTCTTGGCATCTCTGTGCCAGGTGGAGTCTGGAGCTCAGCTCAAACGCCATGAAGCTAAACTGCTGTCAAATGTCTCAGCAGCCACCTGAGCCAGCAGGCAGGGCAGGTTGTTATTCCCCTTTATGAACGAGAGGTGGAGGAAGAAGGAGAAGCAGTGGCTTTCCCGAGCTGGTCCCCCCGGGTATGACAAGACCACCAGGCATTGGATGCCCCAGCAACGATTTAGGGGCTGTTAAAGAGTGTGGTGCTTCATACAACCACAGGCCCAGGTGCTGTGACTCATCCCACACCGATTCCATGGGACTCGATCCCCAGTCTGGTTCACAGAACATAATCTCTCCCTCAAATATTTACCCTCTGTCTTAAAGCAAGTTTTCTGCCCTCCCCAGTTCACAGCCAACCCCACCCTTGTCCTTCCAGCCCAGGCACTGATGCTCTAAGGTGCAGCTCTCTGGGGCTTTCTTTAACCTCCTGCCTTTCTCAGCAGAACCCCAAGCCCAGCTCAGAGGAGATATCCTTGATAGCAGAGCAGCTCTCCATGGAGAAGGAGGTGGTTCGGGTCTGGTTCTGCAACCGGCGCCAGAAGGAGAAGCGGATCAGCTGCCCGATGCCATCCCCCATCAAATCACCCATCTACAATTCCAGACTGGTGAGGGGCTTGGCATTAAGGAGTGCCACGTGCCAGCCCAGACAGGAGGGGAGAAGGGTGTGGGGATGCAGAAGGGTTTGCAGGAAAAGGATGTTTCCTTGTACACACACGTTGCACTCCTCGGTTCCTCCGTCCAGTGGGAAGCCACATCTGCAGCAGGTGCACCTGGGCTAGTCCTGGATGTGGCAAGAATCAGCATCCCAACTCAAATGGGATCTCATTCAGAACATTTATTTTTATTCTATTATTGAAAAGACTAGAAAGAAAATGCAAGTTTCCTAGAAGGAACAGGTGTGTTTAATTGTAGGACAATTGATTCAAATAGGGGTGTTAGCCCAAAACTTTTCCTTCTGAGATTGGTGAAGAAAACCTTTCCAAAGTTAATGGAGGAAGTATCAGCCTTCCAAAGCATGAGAATTACATCTACTCCTCCCAATTTAGTTGTTACCTCTGAAACAGAATGGTAACCATTTGTACAACAGTTTGTTGTTTTGCATCTGTGCAGAAATACAGAATCCACTTCATTAGTGCAGATTGTCCTTCCCTCATGCTGCACATTCACATTTTGGCAAGTGTTTTTCCATTGCTAGGGAGGGTGGGGAACAGACAAGGAAAATGTTGTGAGAGCTGCTGAAAGTGTGCCCTGGTAATGCACTGTCAGTGGATAACGAGCTGCTGTTGCATTTCTGCTGGTTAATTTAATAGTTGTTTGGTTGCTTTGACATTTAAAAGTGGCAGGAACCTCCCTACGGTGTTGTCAGGGCTGGAGTGCTGTGAGTGGGAGGGAGAGTCTGTATTCACAAGCAGTATTTTATCTTGAAATCTTCTGGGCTTTGGAATTCTCCATCATAAGGCAGGGAAACATCACAAGAAGTTTGGCCACTTGTTGCACTCCTTTGGTCTGCAGTCACAAGCACAAAGTGCTGCTTGTAAGCCCTGAGTTTGGAAAGCAGGAGCTTTGGTGAAGGATTTCCCTGTGCTGGGTTGCACAGTGTGCCCTGGTCCCCCAGCCACCCTGAGCAACGTGCTGCCTTCAGGGTCACAGCTGAGCAACAAGTGCCCCAGGCCTGCTGACACTGCAGCTCCCGAGTTACTGATTGTCCCCTGAGAATTCTCACCTGTCCAGAACTCCCTAAAGGACTTGGGATTGTTTGTTCTCAGGACCAGAGGGAGCTGGAAAGTTTCAGACAGAACATCCAAAGCAGCTCCTACAACTGGATCTTGGGACTTCCGGAAAATTCAGCTTGCTTTTGATAATTTCAGGTTTTTCCATAGCTGATCCATAAATTTAGGTGTATGAAGGGAGCGTCAGGCATATGTAGTATTGGTTCTGGTTTCTTTCATGGCCCAGGATATGGGAATGGTGCTTCTGCACTGGAGTAGGAATGGAAATACCCGTGATGTGGACAAGTGTGTGTGCCTGGGAGCCAGCACACTGCAAAGGGAATGGGAAAGGAGTGGCATTATGTGATTTATACACTCACAGTGCCAAATGCTGTTTGCTTTTTCCTCCCTAGGTCTCTACCTCAGGGTCCTTGGGGCCCCTCTCCGTCAACCCAGTGCACAGCACCATGCCTGGGACTGGTAAGCCTTGGCAAACCTGCCTCACTGCCTTCCTTCCCTCCTGCCTCTGCCCTTGCTCTCTGACTTCGGGATTTCTGGGTCACATTTGCAGGATTCTCTTCATAAACCCCTTGGGTTTGACCAGGGAAACTGTCCCCACAGAACGGGGGCACTTGGGATAAGAACAGCTGAGTCTTTCTCCTGGCTGGGATGAACACCTGGAAGGCTTCCTGGGCATAACACCCCCAGGACAATCCTGGGCACAACACCCCCAGGACAATCCCAGGCAAGCCTTAGGGAGGTGTTTAGGTTCAGGAGCCAGGAATGCTTGGAAGCCCAGGGAGAGCTTTGCCTGGGGGTGGGTCACAGTGTCAACTCTCCTTTGGGAAGTGAGGAACAGAAACAGGAGGGAGCAGCCCTGGAGCCCCCCCTTTCCCCTACAGGGCAGGCAGTGAGTCAGGGGGCAGCAGGATGGGGATGAGATCCTCTG
The DNA here is from genome assembly GCA_013399695.1 of Formicarius rufipectus. NCBI lineage: Eukaryota > Metazoa > Chordata > Aves > Passeriformes > Formicariidae > Formicarius > Formicarius rufipectus. The sequence goes on along the minus strand of VXAU01004101.1, from coordinate 895,744 downwards.
GCAGTGCTTGGGCTCGGACTGTCTTTGGGAGGAGCAGGAGAGCCCAGCCTCACTGTGCTTTCTCACACGCAGTAACATCATCGTGTTCCCCGGGGAACTCCAGCAGACCCTCGTCCCCTGGCAGTGCCCTCCATGCCAGCAGCCCCGGCACAGCCCAGAGCAACTCCAAAGCTGCCATGAACTCTTCCGGTTTCAACTCTTCAGGGTAAGGCAGCAGCACCCCACAGCTCAGCAGGGCTGGGGGGGAAAGCAGTAGGAGCTTTGGGGAGAAGCTGCAAGCCCTTGGAGGCTCCAGCACTGTGGAGTTACATGGGGGCACGGTCTTGGGTGAAGCTTCTTGGCAGCCCCAATAAAAGGATATAAAGCTGTTCGGGAGCATCCAAAGCAGGCTGTGAGGATGGTGAAGGGCCACAGGAGGAGTGGCTGAGGGTACTTGGCTTGTTCAGCCTGGAGAAGAGGAGGTTGAGGGCAGAGCTCACCGGGGTCTGCAGCTCCTCCTGAGGGGCAGGGACTGATCTCTGCTCTGTGTGAGCAGGGACAGCACCCAGGGAATGGCTGGAGCTGTGCCAGGGAGGGTTAGGTGGGATCTCAGGACAAGGTGCTTCCCTCAGAGGGTGGTGGGCCCAGCACCAAGGCTGCCACAGCTCCAGAAGGGTTTGGAGAACACTCTCATGGACAGGGTGGAATTGTTGGGCTGTCCCAGAGAGGAGTTGGCCTCGATGATCCTTGTGGGTTCCTCCCAACTCAGGATAGTCTATCATTATTGGGATATGTGTCTTTTTCTGCTTGAAAGGAAATAGCAAATCAAGTTTTGCCTTAAAAGTTGTGATGCATTAAAAAAAGGGGGGAAAAAACCCTCCAGACTGAATAAACTGACCATGAGGACTGTCCTAACCTGTGTGGAGGAAGCAGAGAGGCTTATTTTGCTGTTTCTGCTTGGATAACCCCCTCCACAGCCAATTTTCTCTCCTGCAGTGCCACCCAGAGAGCTCTGATGACAGCAACTCTTTCACAGTGACAGAACAAAGATTTTTTCCCCCCTCTGCCCTGCCTTTAGATGCTGCAAAAGCACTAAGGCAGACTTGGTCTCTAATTCCTCCTGGTTATTTCCCTGAAGGTGCCTTTGCCACAGCCTGTGCTGCTCAGGGCTCTCTGCACTTGTGGCTTCTGCTGCATCCCACCAGGGATGCTGTGTGAGGAGGGGAAAAGGGTGGGCTTTGAGTCATGGATTATCCTGTGCCATGAGCCAGACCTCCTTTTGCATGGCCCGACAGCCAGGTAGCTCGTGGAACCAAGATCTTGCTTGGAAAGCCAGGGGGTTTGCAGTGAGCTCCCTGTCGGAGCCAAGGATCATTGCTGGCTGCCAAGCGAGCGTGACAAACGCAACAGCAACGCCTTCCGTCTGAAGGGGAAAGCGTTACCAGCGGCGGCTCTTTGTGCCCTGTGTTGCAAACAGATCTTGGTACCGATGGAACCAACCCACCTACCTCCACTGAGACCACCCCTCGGCCGCCTGAGACCGGCGCTGTGCCTCCGAGCCGGGGAGCGGCTGCTCTGGGAGCGCCGTCCGGCCCCCGGCGCCTCCGCAGACAGACCCCGCGGCCGGCGCTGCCCTCGGGGCGCTCCGAGCGGGGGCTCCCCGGGACCCGCAGCCCCCGCCGTGCCCGAGCTCAGCCCTGCCCGATCCCCCGCTCTGCCCACCCGCTCCCAGGGGCGTTTCTGGGGTGGGACCCCCATCCCCGGCCCCGAGGGGGTCCCTCCTGCTCTCGCTGTCCCCGCACACGCCCCGAGGGGGACGCGCTGCATTTCAGCGCCCTCGGGAGCCGCGGCTGTCCCGGGGCCGCCGGCTCTGCCCGGACCCCTCCCGACTCGCTTTGCTTTCAGCCCTTCTGCTTTTTCCAAAGGTGCCTTTTTTTTTTTTTTTCCCCCTTTTATTTTTCCCTTTTTTTTTTTTTTTTTTTTTAATTTCCCTTCCTTGTTTTATTTTTCCTTCTTTTATTTTTTCCCTTTTCCTACCCCCTTTTTATTTCCTCTCTTTTTTTTATGTCACTCCCTTTTTTATTTTTCCCTCTTTTTTTTTTTTTTTTTCTTTCCTTTTTTTTTTTTTTTTTTTCCCCCCTTTTATTTTTCCCCTTTTTTTTTTTTTTTTTTTCCCCCCTTTTATTTTTCCCCTTTTTTTTTTTTTTTTTTTCCCCTCTTTATTTTTCCCTCTTTTTTTTTCTTCATTTCCCTCCACTTTATTTTTCCTCTTTTTCTTATGTCACTCCCTTTTTTTATTTTTCTCTCTTTTTTTTAGGTCCCTCCCCTTTTTTATTTTTCCATCTTTTTTATTTCCCTTCTTTTTTATTTTTCCTTCTTTGATTTTTTTATTTTTCCTTCTTTTATTTTTTATTTCCCTCCTTTTTTATTTTTTCCCTCTTTTTTCATTTCCCTCCCTTTTTTATTTTTCCCTTTTTTAATTTTTCCCTCTTATTTTTTCCCATCCCCCCAATGTTTTTTTAATTAAGTATTTTAGAGCCTTCTAATTTTTTCCTTTAAAAAAACAAAACAAAACTAAAAAAAAAAAAATAATTGTCTTTTGCAAAATTTGTGTCCATGTCTTGTTATTGCTCCCAGATGCTGTTCATAACCTCGGATGACATTCTGTCTAAAAGCAGTTCATGTTGATTGGGTGGGCCAAGATGAGTCCTGCCCTCCCTTGTTTTGTCTTTCACTCCCTCTTTGGGTTTTCTCTGATGCCCACCCCAAGCAGCCCCTCTGGAGCTGGGAAGTTCTGCCCTTCCCTGAACACTTCTCTGCTTTTCTGCTCCTGGGAGGACCATTTCGTGGCTCAGGGGGGACCCCGGAGGTTGGTGTGCGCAAGTTGTCAGAGCTCCCTGAGACGCCAAAGTTCAGGGAACATCGACGGTCACAGCCTGTCACCAGGGGAATTGGGGTCTCTCTGCAGCTTGGGAAGAGGTAGAGATTTCATTTTGTTCAAGCAGGCTGAAGTCCTACAAGTTCCTGGTCAGGTTGTCTGTGGGTACAAGTGATTAATTCAGTGGCACTAAAGTAAATGAGTATCTGAGTCACAGACTGTAAATAGACATTTCTGAGTAGTAATATCTCTTTTTTCCCTGATGGCTTTTCTAAAAAAGTAAAAATGATCCTTTGTCACCACTGGGGAGTTGACCCCTTCTTTCTTGTCCTACTCATCCAGTCCTGTGTGATGAATTAGGGGGCCTGTGGACCTGAGGAGTTGGTCAGCTGCTTTCACACAAAGTGTTGAGCCCTCCATGCACGTTGTACATAGAATTTGTTGCTTTGAGTGAGGTTTTGCTACAGAAGCAGATGCTGATAATAATGAGGGCTGGAAAAGATCAGGTAACATTTCCTGGAAAATATTTCTTTTTTTGTTTCATACTAAAACAACTTTTCAAAAAAATGCTCTGACACAGAAAAGAGACAAACTGTATTTCTCTTTTCCTGGATTCCCCCCACTACTCATTTACCTCAAACTAAAACACTTTCATCATCTCTGTTCTTCAGTGTAAACATTAAAATTAAACCTTTTTTCCCCAACAAAATCTCTTGTTATTAAAAACCAAAACATTTAATGCTGGGAAAGCAAGAACTGTAGATGGGTAGCATTAATGCACCTCTCCTGATTGCCATGGCTCTTCCTTCCGCCATTAATTAAATTTCCTTGCATGCTTGGAGGGTTCATTTCCAACCTTGTTCTCTGTTGCTTTCCAGCTGTCTTTAGGAGAATGAAATGAATTTTTTGAATTCAGTTGTTCCCAAGCTGAGCTGTCACAGCTTTGGCTCAGATGTGTGGGTGGGTTTTCTTGGGAGATTCCTTGAGGTTCTTATTGTTTACCAGGGGCTTCCCTGCAAGAACTGCCTTCAACAGCCACACTGACAGGAATTAAACAGGACAGATTCCACAGTGGTGTGCCTTAATTACACACTGAGAGGAAAAAAATTTATCCTACACACAAGACATCATCTCATTCCACCCCTCTGCAGGAGAGGGACACCTTCCACCAGCCCAGGTTGCTCCAAGCCCCATCCAACCTGGCCCTGGACACTTCCAGGGATGGGGCATCTTTATTATGAGGTCTCTTCTGTTTAGTTTTCAGAAATTCCTCTAAGTAATTTTCTTCCCCCTCCCCCAAAATAATAATAATTAAAAAAAAGCACTGCATGAATTTTGGGATGTTATTTCTGAAAGCTGGGAAGGAAATTCCCAATTTATTCGATGCTGAATAACAGTATCTGCTCATGTTGCTGAGATCAAAGGCAGGCTGTGCGAGGAGCTGTGCAAACACATCCTGAGAGCTGATCTCCACAAAGTTTATAAACACGACAACAAATCTCTCAGATTTATTGACAAACTGGGCCTGAATGGAAAAACAAACACCAGCAGCCTGTTTGCTTCACAAAAAAAGCTCCAGTTGGAAGAGAAATATCTTCATTCCCCTGTCATCCAGGAATACTTCCAGCCTCACAGGAGCATCTAAGGGATTAAAAATAAACACAGCAGGAAATTCCAGCTTTCCAAGAGTACGAGTCACCTCCCACAGCCACAGATAAACAACGCAGGGAGCAGTTACTCACCATGTGCTGGAAGAGCCTCCTGAACCACCTGAGCTGCCACCAGAGCAGCTCTCGTGCCTGGACAGTCCCCCAGCTCTCTGTCCCCACTCTCCTCCAAGAAGAAGGGCTCCTCCACCATCAGGACTCGAGCACCAGTGCCATGAACATCAGGGGTGAGTGAAGAGCCAACTCTCAGCTGAGTCCCATCTAAAAACACCTCTGGGGGTCCCAGCCCTGTCACTTGGGAGAACAAGGGGTGCAACCCTGTCCATCTTTTATCCGTGGTCTGGTCATTCAGGAGCCAGATCCCACAGCTCCAAAGTCAAATCAAGGGCATGAAACACCTTTGGAAGTTTTGGTTGGGCTGTAGGTAGATGTCTCCAGTTCCTGCTCTTCCCAGACGGAGACAACTGGCATCCTCAGAGTATCAAATGGACAAATATTCCCAGCTCTCTGCTGACAGGCACACAGGAATTGCAGTCCTATTAATGACTGATGTAAGGGGGACTTTTTCACTTACCTGCTTTAGCAACTCCAGAACTCTAAGCCATGTGCAGACCAGGTAGGAGGGGGGTTACCTGATACATCCACCATGCTTAGGGGTGCCCAAGATCAGGCAAGGCTAGGAAGGGCTGGAAAATTAACAATTTGCAGTGGTATTTAATGTCTTTTATTGAGCAATTATTTATTTCATCCTTTGCTTTTCACCTGTGAGGAGGAAAGCTCTGCTCCTAGTCCCTCCCAGATGGCCCCATCAGGTGCCCTCATGATTCCAAATACTGCCAGCCTTGGCACTTACAGTCCTGGTAGAATTAGCAGAGATCCTAATGCTCCAGTCTGACAGCTCAGCTTAAATTGAGGCTCACCTTTACAGATGCCAGGAGGGACTGGTGTTTGAGCTGCAGTGAGATCCCCTTTCTCTGTGCTGGGGGTCCCTGTCTGCACAGCCCGTGGGTTGCTTGCTTCAGAGCAGGGTCCAAAGTGCTAGGAAAGGAGGCAAAAATCGGGAAGTTTTAGCTCAAAGATGAGAGCAACATATTGTTCACAAGCCAGGTAGGAGAATATTTTAGTGCATAACAGAGAAACATCCTATGGAGTGCAGCACACACCTCAGTGATCACAGGTGTGGCTCTGAGGGGTTGGTGTCACTCCCAGCGTGGAGCTCTGGATGTAGGCAAGGTTTGGGTTGTTTGGGACACGTACCATCAACTTTTATGATAATTTGAGCAAACAGAAATGACACGGCACTGGCACTGAACTCGCTGGGAGGAAGCACAGCCCTGTCCTGGTTACTCACTCCTGCCGTGCTGGGCTCCAGCTCAGCTCCTCACTCGTCCTGTTCTGCATGTTCTGTGTCACATCTCCCTCTGCATCCAGCACCACTCCCCGAGCTGGCCCGGCCTC
>VXAU01004101.1:869219-881297 GCA_013399695.1 Formicarius rufipectus | reverse complement strand
TAATAAAGATTTAGAATATATATTTTCGACATTATTGCTGTATATGAGATATATATATATCTATGTTTATTAAATATAATTATTTGTTATTATATAATTATTGGTGGTTTTTAAGTTATATTGGCCTTTCTGGCATGCAGGCCCAGACATAATACAGAGGTGCAATATATGTTATATATGCTAAGGACAAATCATGGAATGCTTTGGGTTGGAAGGGTCATTAAAGCTCATCTTCCACCCCCTGCCATGGGCAAGGACACCTTCCACCAGCCCAGCGTGCTCCAAGCCCTGTCCAACCTGGCCTTGGACACTTCCAGGGATGGGGCAGCCACAGCTGCTCTGCCCAACCTGTGCCAGTGCTGCCCACCCTTATACAAAGGATTTCTTCCTAATATCTGATATAAACCTTCTCTCTGTCAGTTTAAAGCCATTAAATGTTGAACTTTGATGTGCAGTTAAAGATAGCACCCTCTTTTCTTTCCAGGGGATGGAGAAATACCTTATTCATGAGTAGGTGTGGAAAACACACCTCAAAATGTTCCAAAGCTCCTTCCACCAGCTGGTCAGTCCCTTTTGTCACATCAGAATTCTTCCTGCCCTGACTCTGGACCTCGAGTACCAGGGATGTGACTGGAAATACCTGGTCAGGGCAGTTCCTCACATCCTTATTTCATCTTCCATGTTCCCAAGGCCCATTAAAACATAATGGTTTTGTTTGCCTGGCCTCCAGTCATTGCTGGTAATAACCTCAACAGGCCAAGCAGGAAGGTTGGGCTTTGCAGCTCTGCCTCCTCATCATGTGCAGGCTCTCTGGTGTGAGTTTGGGTGTGAGGCTGAGGGGCAGCAGGTACCAGTGGTGCTTCTGCTGTTGCACAACTGGAAACTCCTGTATCCCAAAGCACGACTCAGCTTCTTTTGGTGCACTTCCCTGAACGCTCAGGAGTGATGAGACACATCTTGTATTTCATGGAAAGGTATTGTAAGTATGAATGAGGTGTAGATATTGGAGTAGTATGTGATGGGGGGAGCTTTTAGCCACAAGAGCAGCACCCACAGTTGTTATGTTGTTCTGGCAGTGTGCTTGTTTTAGAGATACTGTATTTCAGTCAGTGAGGGAAGATGTATAATAGAAATGCTGCTGAAAAAAATTCTTTATGGGCATAGATTCTAATTCTTTTGCATCAAAAAGATTTGGAGGTCTTGGTGACAGTAGAGATGAAATGAAGTTTACAGTGAGGAGAGTAAAAGTAGTTTTCACCTTATTTCACTCCTCTCCAAGCACAGAGGGGGGAGGGTCTGGTGCTGTGCCCAGAGGAGCTCTGGGGCAGGGTTGGGGCACTTCTGGAGTGCAGGCAGTGCTAGGAAAGGGCCTGGCTGTGAGTGCCTGGCTGCTCCCATTTGCTGGGGTTCGCCTTGTTCCTCACATGCTCATGGAAAAGCCTCAGCTCTATGTTTTTCCACTGGAAGTTTTCCTGGGCAGGACAAGGGAGTTTTACAGTGTTTGGGTTTAGTTTTTTCCTAAATTGTCCTGGAAATACGTTAGTGCTGGAAGGTTCAAATTCGGTAGCAGCAGGAGATGGTGATGCCTCTGTGTTCTGTTGACTTGCAGTTGGTGTCACTGCACTGGGAAGGTTGGTCAGCAGTAGGCATGGCAAGAGACTCTGTGTTTTTTGAGTGTTCTTGGATTTTTGTTTCAGGAGTGGAGGAACCTAGCAAGCAAACAGCATGGCAGGATGAGTAGGTGAGGTGGGACAACAGAAGCAGAGCAGTCAAATGCAGCTTTGTGGGCAGGGAGCTAAGGGAAAGGGGTAAGTGTAGCTCTGCATCACAGCACTAACATCTCCCAGCAGATCTGGCATCTCAGACTGCTTGGGGAAGTCCCTGAGGTGCTTTACCAAATCATGGGATGTGTTTTATTTAACTAGGGTAGGAACTCACTCCCTGACATGGTCATTGCCTTCAGTGGACCTTCCCACAGCTGGGGGGACACTGGTGGGGGTTCTTTGTGCTGGTGGCCCCATGGAGAATCTGCCCTGATACTCAATGCTACACTTGGATGTTGGGTTTTCTCCAGGGGAACCCCAGTTCCTCAGCAGAAAAGAACTGTCAGGAGCAAGGAACACCATCAGTAAACAGCTCTGTAGGCTGGGTGAAGCTCTGTCTTTCTGATGCCCTGTGTGTGTGTCCTGCTGGCAGGATGCTGGTCCCCCTGCCCCTGTGGGCAGCCTGCAGTCTGCTGGCCTGGTTCTCCCTCTACAAGTGGTTCTGCCGTCGCTACAGGCACCGCAACTACGAGTGGAGCTGCAGGCTGGTCACCCTCACCCATGGCATCCTTGCCACCTGTCTCTCTGCTTACATTGGCTTCATCCATGGGCCTTGGCCTTTGAGTCACCCAGGTGAGTGATGCAAGTTGTGGTCCCGAGTCCCCCCGTGGGTGGTGGCACCGTGGGGTTCTCCTGCCACCTCGGGGTGCATCGCTCAGGGATCTCTGAGCTGCTTTGTGAGGGGAAGTGCTGGAGAAATGGAGAGGCTGGTACAGTGTTTTGCCTGTGTAATGGCCCCAGCTGCAGTTTGGCAGAGCGTGTGGTCACGTTGTGTGGCCATTACATGTGTGCAGCTGTTGCGCTAACAACTGTAGTATTGTGGGTTTGGTGACTTCTCTGTGACCAGTGCAAGCCAATACCAGCCTGCAGGTGAATACCCCTTCCTTGTCTCACATCCTGCTTGTTACCTTAAAGATCTGAAACATGGAATCAACTGGGTTGGAAGAGACCTCCAAGATCACCAAGTCCAGCCCTTGATCCAGCCCCACTGTGTTCCCCAGCCCACGGCACTGATGCCACATCCAGCCACATCCTAAACACCTGCAGGGATGGTGAATCCACCCCCTCTCTGGACAACTTATTCCAGTGCCTGATCATTCTCTCTGGAAAGAATTTCTTTCTAATATCCAACCTAAATTTCCCCTGGCAGAGCTCCAGCCCTGCCCCCTTGTCCTCTTGCTGGTGCCTGGGAGAAGAGACCAACCCCACCTGGTCACACCCTCCTTTCAGGGAGAGTGGATGAGGTCAGCCCCGCTCCTCCTCCTCCTCTCCAGACTCCGATGTCTTTGTGTTGCAGGAACACCCAACACAACTCTCCAGGTGACCGGGCTGTGCCTTAGCTTGGGCTACTTCATCTTCGACCTGTGCTGGTGCGTGTACTACCAGACGGAGGGTGCCCTGATGCTGGCCCACCACCTGGTGAGCATCGCGGGCATCGCCGCGTCGCTGGCGCTGGGCGAGTCGGCCGCCGACGTCAACGCCGTCATCTTCGGCAGCGAGATCACCAACCCGCTGCTGCAGGCCCGCTGGTTCCTCAAGGAGACGGGCTCCTACCACACCTTCACGGGGGACCTGGTGGATTTCTGCTTCGTGGTGCTCTTCACGGGCGTGCGGATCGGGATGGGCGCCTGGCTGATGTGCTGCGAGCTCGCGTCCCCCAAGCCCCGCTGGTACATCAAGCTGGGGGGCGTCGTCATGTACGGGGTGTCCTGGGTGTTCATGGTCAGCATCTGTCGCTTCGCCAGGAGGAAGACCATGAGGAAGTACCGGGCGTGGAGGAGCTGGAGGAGCGGGGAGCTGTGCCTCAAAGCCAATGGGCATCTGAAAAGCCACTGAGCAAAGACGTCCTCGAGCGAGGAGGGGACGGTGCCTGAAGCTGTCGGGACAGGAGCCAGCACGTGTTGGCGGGTCTGGAGCCAGAGCTATCCCTGGCATAGCTCCGCTGAAGTCCATGGAGCTGTGCCATGGATTCCCTGAGCCTGCAGGGTTTGACCTGGCAGGGCTCGGGGTGGACGTGGGCACACGCTGGATGGCACCAGGGCAAGAAGGGCTAATTTATGTACTGGACATACCTAGTGCAGCAGTGCAGGTGTTAGTAGTGGTGTTAGTGGCTAACTCCTTCAGCACTGGTGGAATCTTGGAAGAGGGGAGTCTTCGTGTTCAGTGTCCTGTACGGCCTAGACAGCTAGAGAGACTCTTGGTACTCCTAGGAGGGAGCATGCTCTAGTGTTGCATCAAAGCTGGGATTCCTGGCTCTCCCACCAACTCCTTGTGTGACCTTGGGCAAGTCACATAACTCTAACTCTGTGCCTAATCCCCCACCTGTGACTTGGGGGTGATGGAGCCAATCCATCTGTGTTATGCACTTTCAGATTTTTACTTGAGAGGTGCTACATAAATGCAGAATGATGGTTGTTATCTGCACTTTGTCATCCCAGTGTTTCCTTGGGAGAAACAGCTTTGGTGGTTGAGCTAGAGTGTGACTCTAGAAAAATCAGTATTTTAGGTAGGTTGTTGTTTCCTGCCCTTTCTAATTCCTTTTCATAACTTATTTATTAACATATTGATAACTTATTTTTCTGTAGTGTCCAGAAGCTCTAATCAGCACTGGCACCTTAACATGACTGGGTGCTCTGTGATTACACCCAAAGACACAGCCCCTGATGGGAAATGCTTTTCTGATTTTTTCTCTCTTCACCCCTGACTGTTAAAACTCCACCCACCCCTTCCAAACACTCCTTTTGGCTCCCTGAGTGACCAGCACTCTCCATTATGAGAAGCCCCATCAGGACTTGCCAGTAAAGGGTTTTTTCTGGCTCATGGGCCAAGTCCTGATTGTCTGCAGAACACCAAAATTCCCTCTGCTGTGCTTATTGACCCGAATCCAAACTGGGATTTCTGGTTGAAGAGTGGCCAACATGCATCTCCAAAACCCAGTGGCTGAGGTGGAAGAGCTGCCCAGCTCCAGATCTGTCCTGTGGAAGCCAAAGACTTGATCTTGGCTCTCCTTCATCTGAATTGATGCCTTGACCCCTGGGCATTGAATTCACTTTGTCTCCCTCATTGGATCTGTGTCACCTTATAAAATGAGCATTTATAGGGTCAGGGAGACTTATTTTACAGCTTACTAATTAAAGAAGCAGAGAGGCACAGAACGTGGCCTTTTTTAAGCAAGAAAAAAACCAAAAATAAAAAAGTGAACCTGACTTGGAGAAAAAATAAGCATTACTTGTCTAGTCCCTTTTTGCAGGGACAAACTGCCCCCAGTTGGCAGCTTCTGGAGTTTCTTTCACTGCATGTTCCTCAGCTGCTCCTCGGTTGTTGCTGGCATTAGGAGGCTCATTCCACTTGAGCCTCAGCACCAGCCCTCCAGTGCAGCTCAGAGCCTGAGCCTTGCCTGCTGCAGCCAAAGCCCTGAGGAGCCCCCAAAAAGCCCTTCAGATGAGCAGAGCCAAGTGGTGAGCTGGTCCTGAAAAGGAAACTTGGCTCATTTAGCACTTCTGAGCCTTGAGGGGAGACAAGAAGGGCTGGCTGGGGCTTGCTGGTTCTTTCCCAGCTCTGTTGAGCATGTCAAGGGAGCCTTTCTGCCTCAGCTTACCCACTTTGTGGAGTGGGTGCAGCTTTACCTACCTCGTGGGGAGTTTCCATTTGACACCGAGCCACCCCTGGTGAATGGTGGTGGTTTGTGTCCCCCTGTGCTGTATCAAAGCAAAATGCTGTTGCTTTGAGTGGAGCATTTCTCACCATGACCCATTGTCACCTGAACGTGGCACTTCCCAGCATCTGCCTGCTCCCAAAAGCAGGAGCCCCCAGGTGTGCTGCCAAGGTGCTTATGGGGAGGAGTCAAAGGGACTAAGCAGGTAAAGATCAGCTGTGCTGCTTCTCCTTCACAGGGACCCCCAGGCTGAGGGAGGGATGTCTGGTGGGTTTTCCCTAGTAAGGATTGCAGTAAATCTGGAGCCAAAAGTGTTTCAGCAGCCAGCCTGAGCAGGGAATCAGGGCTTTCAGCAGCAAGTCCTGAAGAAACGTAGGTGAAACCAGCCTGTTCAATCCTCAGGGCAGCTGATGACTTGCCCAGCAAGAAGGGTTCCCTGATGATTTGATGTGTGGTTACAGCCCTTCTGGAGGCCTGGACAGCCCACCCCTGCCCAGGTGAGTAAGGATGTCAGGTAGTGCCTGCAGGTATCTGTGAAGCACCTTGGATGGAGATGTTTTGCAATATCATGGCTCAGTGGTCCCCTTCTTTGAGCTGGGGGGAACTTGATTGGAAGGAGAATTGGATCAGTGGCTTTAGAAGTTAAACAGAGGCACCGGAAAACAAAAGGGCAATTAGGAATGTCTTTATGAGGTAGAGCTACACCAGCTTCTCAGAGCAAGGCCTTTATAGTCTGTCCATGGCCCCAGCACAGACTCAGAAGCACAACTCCCAGGCTGTGGAGCATGGGGTGGGACTGTCCTCAGGCTAGTCCATAAGGGCTACAGCAAACTGGAAAAGGAAACTGCAGAACTAGTGTGAAATAATAATTTGTGTTTGAATTACTGTGTAATAGCAACTAATGTTCCACCAGTGAATGGTGTAGATGGTTTGTATTATGTTTTATAAAATAAAGATTATTTAATTATTTGAGGAATTTGCTTTCTCTCTCTGGATGCCTTTCTGAAGTTGCATTGTGTATTTGGGATGAGTGCAAATGAGCAAAGGGATACTCAGTAGGTGCTTTTTATCTACAACTTGTACAGCTTTCAGCATTGTTGCTTCTCAGGTATGTCAGCCCTCTTCTTTGCAAGGTTGTCCGTGGAGTAGTCAGTCCAAATTTCAGGAAGAATTTCTTCATGGAAGGGGTTGCCCAGGGAGGTGGTGGAAAGATCTGCAGTGTTGTGTTGGTAAAGAAGAGCCACTCTGCTTGCTGATGGTCACAGCATCTTGCCAGGGATCCAGCTTGCCAAAAGTCTGCTTTCTATAAATAGTTAAGCCAATTTAGTGGTTTGCATGTAGCTCTTAAATCTGGCTCAAAATCCTCCAGCACTGGGGAGCAGCTGCTGAGCCCTCTGGGGGTGTTGGGGTGTGATGGGGGGTCTCAGGGACTGCAGTGAGTCGTGCTGGGAGTGTGTTTACCCGCTGAGGTGGTCCAGAAGCAGAGAAGAAAGTGCAGCAGCATTCTGAAGCTTTGCTTTGGAGCTGAGAGCATCAGCTCCAAATCAGGTTTCATGTCTTCAGGAATGACAAGCCAGGATGTCAATGGACAGATGTGCTATGACTGTAGACTGAAATCTGCCTCCTTATACCCAATTAATTTAATTTTTTATGGTCCTATTATTTCTTTTAAAGCCCTCCTTGCTGCTTGCCTACTGGCCCTGCAGTAGAGCTTTAGAGAATTAACCTCTTCTTTCAGTCCTCTGCCCTCTTTTTGTAGCTGAACTCCTTATCTGTATTTGAAGGAATTGCAATTTTTTGATATTCAAGGCTTTATTCCCTCGCAGCAATGGTCCAAGCACTGATGGAACAGCGTGGCATTTTAAGTCTTTGAAATCTGCCATTAGCCTAATACCAGTGCTGTCAGCAGGTCTCTCTGGGACAAAAAAGAGGAGAGAATGCTTTAAGCTTTGTGGCAGCCATGGGATGTTCCTGATACTTGCAGACTTTTTACAGCTTGGCTGGAAGTAAAATAACATGGGGTCTGCCATGTCCAAAGAAATCAAATTTCAGAGAGGGAGAGAGAATCAGTCAGCCTTGGCTTTTGTTGCTTAAGCAAGGAGCAACTCTTTGGTTATAGCAATCTATCAGCACTTTCCTCTCTCCAAGTCAGCTTCAATAAGTGCTCTAATAAATCTGTGTAGGAGAAGGTGTTTCCTTTGCCCTGTTTCCCTCAAGTTCCAGACTGAGTTTGGCAGCTGAAAAGTTGGCAGCATAAAGGATCTTTAGAAAATTAATGAGGGACTGAACAGATCAAAGTATATGGAAAAGCTTTTGTATGATAGGAATGGTTTACAGGTGGTTCATTTTGAATGAGAAGGAGAAAGTGTCAGCTTCTGCAGCCTCTCAAATGTAACAAACCCCAGGTTTTCAGCAATATTTGTATTTTGTTGTTTGAACTGTGTCAGAAGGTTAAGGTCTGTTCAGTGCAACAATCCTCAAGTGTGATGAGAAATGACACCCTTCATCTCTTTACATTTTACCCCATTAGCAAACACCTTTTTTTTTTTAAATCCCCCTCCAGGTAGAGGACATTGATTCCAGGAGTAGGAAACTCCTGATGGAATGTCCAGCAGCTTCACCTGTCCTCACAAAGGTTACTGCTTTATTTGTGCTGATATGGAAAGCAAGCTTAGTGCTATAAAAATGCTCACTGCAATGTGGATTAGCCAGGTTTAGGAAGTGGAATAAGCTGTGAGAGGAGAAGCTCTGCTGGATTAGTGTATCTGTGTCTCAGCAGGGGCAGCAAAGCATTGCTCTGGGGTGCCCAGTGGCCTGAGAGCACAGCAGCAGTGCGTGCATGTCCAGGGAACAGGGGCAGCACCAGCTGCCTCTTTTAGGATGGGAAAAGGCTTTGAGATCACAGAGGAGTGTGGGGCCCAGCCCAAATTTCTGTGTGTTTTGTCAGATTAGAGTTGAATCCAGGTTTGGAAGCAGCCAGTGGATCCAGCAGCTGTGGGTGCTGGAGGTGAGTTTGGCTGGGTGGAATCACAGGGCACTGCACAAAGCCACTGCAGCAGGAGGGTTTGAGCTGTGCCAAACTGGAGAGCAGAGCCAGGCTCAGCCCAGTCCTGACCAAGGTCAAGGTCCTCTCTGTTCTTCAGAGTCACAAATTCATATGCACATTTGAGAAATGAACTGTCTTCTCTGCAAGCCTTGAGGATCATTTCCCTCTAGTTGTGCAAGCAGTAAAGGTTGGCTGTTGCCTCCCAAAACCAGAAGAGCAGCTGGCACAGCAATTTATGGTGAGTTTAAATAACAAAATACCAAAATACTGGTGCATTCTCACTGGTTTTAAATTGATTACTTGTATGTAGCAAAAGAGTCTGAGGGAAACTCAGCTGATCATCATGTCAGAGCACATAATTTCACACACCTTTCTATTATTTTCTTTAGTATTTGGTGCTTTTTTACTTTCTTTGCTTTCTGTTCTATACTTGAGATCTGCAAGAGATCCATTGCACACACAGGTAAGTTCCTCTAATGGCTGGTTTATCCCACCTGAAACACGGAAATTTTCCTGAAAGGAAAAGGGTTACATGCAGTGTTTATTCGTAGCTAAAATCCGAAGCGTGGCCTTTTGCCGATTTCTGCCTTTGTTTGTGCCGAGCCCACAGCGGTGCAGAGCCCCTCGGAGCATCCCGGAGCTCCTGGGTACCACCCGGCTGGGAGATGCTCTGGGACGGGGAGATGCCGACCTGCCGGTTCCAGGAGCCATTCGAGGCTTTCCCAGCAGATGGCAACAGCTCCTCGGTGTGAGCCTGCAAAAGGGGGATCAGGCGAAGGGATCCTCCGTAAACACTTTCTCTCTAAACCTGCCCTATGAGGCTCCTCCAAGGATCTGTTCTTTGCTTTAAGCCAAAGTTCTGCTCCATAGGAATCATCATTTGCTCCAGGGTTCTCCTGCCTTGAGCTGCTTAGCTGTGCTTTGGGCTAAAGAGTTGACTTTTGGGGACATTGGTGCTGAGCCCTGGAGACTGGTGAGGTTAATCAGAGAAACACAGATTAGTTTGGGTTGGAAGGGACCTTAAAGATCATCTTGTTCCAAACACCCTGCCATGGGATGTACTGCATGTACATTCAGGCTAAGTGACAACTTCAGAGCTACCAGAAAAAACTATCTGTTTTAATTGGTACACTCTAATTGGTTATTGATCTCCCCATCCCATATTTCATGTTGTAAAGCTTCTCAGGCAGAATTATCGTAGGCATCTATCTTAACCTCAGTATGCAATCAGCTCCCACCAAAAAAAAATAGCCTTTGCAGAAAAGAGCAGCAGTTATGGTTTCAGTATCTATGACTTAAGATTTCCTCCAGCAAATTGTTCTTGTTATGTTGTCATGCACAATAAAATACAATTAAAGTAATAAAGCAGGGAAGCCTAACATGCAAATGCTGGGCCTGCCATGAATCAGAAGGTCTCCCAGGAGCCTTTCCTTCTGCAGGCACAGCACTCGATGTTCCCAAAGTCAAAAGTAGGGAGGGATTTATTGCAGAGAAGATGCAACAAAGAGATTTATAATAAACAAATCTAGATGTATGGAGGTATTCAGTCCCTCTGTCCCCACGGATGACTGTGCTGCACACAGCTGCACAATGAAAGGCAGACGTGGCTGCTTCTCTTGCACTCCCACACTTGGTTTTTTCTTCCCAAGTCTCTGTTTTCCTCAAAAAGGAAACCAAAAAAGGAAGTATAAATGTCCTGCGTATAGAAGTGAAGTATCATGTAGAAAATGATTTCATCCCACGCTTCCCCCCTTTGCTCTGAACTGCATCAAAACAACAAATTCTTCAGACTCTCAGACACTCTGCTGCTTCCTGAGCCGCGCTCCAAGCAGGAAAAAGCTCCGTGCTCCGGAGTGGCAGCAGCCTGGATTTAGCTGCAGGCAAGGTACGGTCCCGTGTGCGTAGGGAGGGATCTGCTCCTCAGCCTCCAAAGCCTGTTTGCCAGGCTCTTTCCAAGTCCAGTGTCCTGGCTTTGAAGTATATCATGGCAAGATTAATTAAAGGGAAGGAGGATGGTGTCCTGGATGATTGGGATTAGCTAATAAGGTTATTTTAGTTTGCTGGCATTTGGTAGGAAAGACTGATGTTCCATGAGTTCCTCTGTGTGGGGAGGGCAGGAATTACTGCCCACCTTCCCTGGCAGAGCACCCATCCTGATTTCCATTCCACTTCTGTGAAGCTTTAACTCCTGGAGGAGCTGTGTGGAAGGTTCCTGAAATTGGAGTGTATAGATGTTATTTCCAGGCGTTGTAGGACAAGTTGCTTGCAGTGACAGGACGAGGAGAAATGGCTGGGACTGGGAGGCTTCCCACTGACAGTGGGTTTAGATGGGATATGGAGAAGGAATTCCTGGCTGTGAGGGTTGGGCACAGGGTGCCCAGAGCTGTGGCTGCCCCATCCCTGGGAGTGCCCAAGGCCAGACTGGACCGGGCTTGGAGCAGCCTGGGCTGGTGGGAGGTGTCCCTGCCCATGGATGATCTTTCAGGGCCCCTCCAGCCCAAAGCACTGGGACTGTGTGGGGTTGAGACAGACAAGTATTCTCCCTGTGCCTGGGTCGTGCTCGACACGAACAGCAGTGCTCCAGCGAGGATGGTTGTGGCTGAGGAGATGGAAACCCACACCGGCCGAGGTGGCAATGCCCAAATATCCTGAGCTGCTCATCTTTGCACTTTGGAGGGTTTGCTCATTAAAAGGAGCAGGAAGTCAGTGCAGTGTTTCTGGGAGACTGAGGTATGTGCAGGGAGGGATCGGCTCTCAGATTTATGTTGACCTTCACCTGCAGGCAGCCTGGGCTGGTGGGAGGTTGTGGAAATGCAGCGAGAATGTGTATGGAGCCATGAAAGGCTCAGGAGCAAACAGCACGGCTGGGGACTCTGAGAGGCTCTGCTCCCGGCACTTCACTACTTTAATTTGCTGTTTATTTTCCTTCTGCTCCAAAGTATCCTCAGTATCATGTATTCAATCCCTGTGCTCCGAGCCGGGAACAAGGCAAAGAGTGAGCGGGGAGGGCTGGGAATGGGAGAGGGAAACGTCTCCTGATGGGGATGGGAAAGGGAGAGGGAAACCTCTCCGGCCGGTATACGGGATGAGTTGACTGCGGCGGAGTGGAGACGGGAAGAGAAGGAAGCAGCCCACTGGCCTGGAAAAGGTTTCCAAGGGGAAGGGGAGAGCCTAAAGCACGGGCAGGGGTAAGGGCAGGGAGCGAGGAAGGGGAGAAGGGGGGAAGAGAAGGAAAAGAGGGGAAAGAGAAAGAAAAGAAGGAGGGGGACAAGGAAAAGGAGGAAGGAGAAGAAGGAGAGGAGGAGAAAGGAAGGAGAGAAACAAGGAGGAGGAGAAAAAGGAGGAGGGGAAAAAAGGAGGAGAAGGAAAGGAAGACGGAGGAGGGGAAGGAGGAAGAGGAGGAGGCAGAGGAGGGAGGGCGGCGGAGGGATCCGGGCCCGGGGCGGGGCGGCCGGAGGTACGAGAGCCCCCCGGAGGCGCCGGGGAGGGGCGAGCCCGGCTCGGCCCAGCCCAGCTCAGCCCGGCCAAGCTCGACACAGCCCGGGCCGACCCGA
>VXAU01004101.1:849731-868551 GCA_013399695.1 Formicarius rufipectus | reverse complement strand
CACGCCCTCCTGCCAAAGGCTCCAATGAGTGGCACACAGCCCACAGTCACCGACAGGTCAGTACGAAACCGAGTCGGTTTTTTCCGTGTCTCGCCTCTCTGAAGTGTGGGCTGTTGGCAGAGCTCTTCGCGTGCCGACTTCGGTTGCAGAAGAAACGGGAGGAACGGGATGAAATGCGCGTTTGCGGGCGCTGGGCCGTGCGAGGGGGGTGTGTGTGACTGTCAGAGCCGGGTGNGGGGCAGGGGTTTGGGCACGGGTGCAGGGCGAGCTCGGGAGCCCCCGAGGGTGCTCTGCGGTGCCGGTGGGTCCGGCCCTGCAGGGCGGTCACCGGGCAGCGCTGTCCGGGCAGCAGCGGGGTCTGTCTGTGGTGTGTCCCGGGCGGCTGACCCCGCTGCGGGCCCTGCTCAACCTTGCACAGCCCCTGTATGGCCCTGCACAGCCCCACACATCCCCTGTGCCCCGAGCCCTGCTGCCCGTGCCCTGCTGCCCGCAGCCCCCTCGCTGGGACTGGGGTGTTTCCGAGGCAGGGGAAAAAACCCTGGGTTTTGTTGTGACGAAATAGTCAAAAATCAAGCGGGAAACCTCTTTTGAGACAGAATTGAGGGGAACGAGTGTCTTCATTTGACCTATTTTTGACGCTTTAAGCTTGGAAAAAGATTTCGTCTATTTCATTATCTTACAGTACATCTTCGGTGGTGGAGGTGTGAATGTGTGTGAACAAGGCCGTGCTTTGGCCACTCACAACAACAGCTCTGGCACAGCAGAGAAGCCTGGGTGGGACGGGGGAGTGATGCTTTTGGCTGCCAGAGCTCACCTTTGAGGCTCCAGGTGTGGGCAGGAAAGAGTGAGTGTAGTTCTCACACTTGAGCCTCCTCATGACTCCACAGGTCAGCTCAGGACTGTGTACACTCTGTGTTTGTGGCTGTTCATAGAGGGTTCAGCCTTTGTAATTAATTGTGTGACTTGTACTGCCAGAGGAGGTGACTGAAGACAACTCCTGAATTTTTGCCCTTTTGCAGTGCATGAGTGAGTCTTGAGTTGCAGGACGTTTTTCTCTGTACCAGACAAGACAATGACACTAAAAAGGAATTTCAGTGGCTTTGTGAGGATTTTGTTACATACTTAAGACCATATGTCTTATGGCAGTTGCACGATATCAAAAGGAGCGACAGGCTTTTCATACCAAGAAGCAGCTGAGTGATGCATGGAAAAGGAAAGCACGAGAACAGGGAATTTAATTTACTTGTTAGTAAAACAAAATACTTTCCATTATTGAATTGGAGCAGCCAAATTGAAAATGTAATGGAGACAAAAAAAATGTCTCATTTCCTTTTGCTCTCAGTCATGTCAGGAGGATGTTTCTGTTTGGTGTTCCATTAGGGTTTTAGTTCAAAAGGCTTTTAATGCCAGGTGAGGAGCTGTGTCCACAGCCCTGGCAGTCAGAGTTTCCTGGCCGTGGGGTTTGGGATGGTTGGGGGAATGTGGGGAAGCTGGTCTTGTCTTGACACTGCTCTGACCTGAAGGAACCCCAGCTCTGGGGTTGCAAAGTCGTGGCTGTTGTTCATCCTGGGGAAGAGAAGCTTTGGGGGGACCTAATTGTGGCCTTCCAGTACTTGAAGGAGCTACAAGAAAGATGGAGAGATAGTGTGTAAAAAGTTCCAGCAGAAGGGGAATGGCTGCAAACTGCCAGAGGGCAGGGTTAGATGAGATGTTGGGAGGAAATCCTTCCCTGGGAGGGTGGGCAGGCCCTGGCACAGGCTGGGCAGAGCAGCTGTGGCTGCCCCATCCCTGGAAGTGTCCAAGGCCAGGTTGGACAGGGCTTGGAGCAGCCTGGGCTGGTGGGAGGTGTCCCTGCCCATGGCAGGGCATGGAGGGGGATGATCCTTAAGGTTCCTTCCAGCCCAAACCATTCTGGGGTTCTATGGTGATTCTGTGATGTACTCCCTGTCTGAACCTTTCAGCAGAGCCCTGGGCACTGTGGTGGTGGTTTGTGCTCATCCCGTGGATCTCTGCCCCTCCTTTTTGCCTGCATTGTGCAGGGTCTGGAGAGGAGTGGTTTTGGATCACTGTTGTCCCACCAGTACATTGGTGGAAAGCTTCCTTTGCCATTAGGCCCAGGAATCCTCTGTGTTGCCTCTTTCCATCAGGCTCTCCAGCTTGGAATGTGAAGCAGGTGCAGCAGAAACAATATCGATGCTTCAGTGTCGTTAGGTGTACACCTTGTATTTGTCAGTGACCTTCCTTGGTGGGATCGAGTTGGGAACTGCCTTAAACCAGGAAAAGCTGACCTGCATCTGTGCCGGGTGGCATTGGGAATAGAGCAGGGTAGAGGGGCCTGTGTTGTGCTCCAGATTAGCTTTCCATGTTTGCGTGTTAGACATGTACTGCTGCTCAAGTGCATGTTGCAGCAGGCAGGAGATACTTCCTTTGCTGTCCCCTCAGTTTAAGGGTAACTGTGCTGTGATTTGATGGCTGGCAGACATTTCCCTTGTGCAGAGTGCACTTGTCTCATCCTTTACATGTTCGATGGCTTTTGTGTTTGTGTTGCTGATGTCATGTATGGTGTTAAAATACATAGATTAGGGGTATATGAGTAGCCATTTCTAGTGCAGTTCTGTAGCCAGGGTGGTAAGTGATATTTTCACTAAGCTTCCTCCTTTTTTCTTTTTCTTTTCCTTTTTTTAATTCTCTTTCCCAGGGAAGTTGAATGGATTTTAGTGTCTGGCACTCTGCTGAGACACAGTCAGGCTGGTTCATATCTGATGTGTCTGGGATAATTCTCTCTGTGGACCAAACCTGAACCCAGCTGATTTTGAAGATGCTTGTGCTCCATCCCCAAGCTGGATTCTGTTCTCCAGCTGCCTCCAAAGCACTGGAGTTTTCTTCAAGTGTCTTAAGGCTGGAGGGGAGCGAGTGCCTGGGGGAGTGGGGGAATACCAGGCATTAAACAAAAAGGCAGAACAGATGTTAAGGCTCCTAAGAGTGCAGTGGCTGTTCAGGGTTACTGAAGAAGCCTCTGGCACACACTGGGAATTCCCTGTCAGCTCCTCAGCATTTGGAGAAACCCGTGAAGGGTGCAGGCAGAAAAAGATGAGCCTGTAATGAGATAGAGACGCATCAGCAGAACATTGTCCAGGGTGGCTGGTGGTTTGAGTCAGAACTTCAAACAGTGACTTAAACTTCTGCATCTCAGGATCTTCTTTTACTTTGTCAGCTGCTTTTTTTTTCTCATAAAAAATGCCCAGTGGACCGTATCAGCCACTTCTCCAACCTTACTGCTCTGCTCCTTTATGTTTGTAAACATTTACACCCTCTTAATTTAATCCTCTCTTAGCTAAGCTCTGTTTGTTTAGAGGCCTCCTAAGGTGTCATTTATCTTGCTTAACTTAGTAAGTCTTTGAGGTAGAACATCTCTGGGCTGCTGAGATCGCTTTGCCTGTGGAAGGAACCACGGAGGGGACCATTTCTTATCCCAGATCAGGTGTCTGACATCGGACAGGTGACTGACCAACTGCCCTCTGGTTGGGTTGAGATTTCCATGGCTTTTGGCCTGGCGCATCTCAAGTTGTGCCAGCCTGGATTTCCTTCACTGGATGGTTCGGGGCTGGAGTTTGGAGTGGGGCAGGGCTGGCAGCAGGAGCCAGGGTGCCCATGGGGAGGGTTCTCAGGGGAGTGTGCCCACGGGAAGGATGCCCACGAGAAGGCTGCCCACGTGTGCCCCCTGGCAGCTCTCC
The DNA here is from genome assembly GCA_013399695.1 of Formicarius rufipectus. Classification (NCBI taxonomy): domain Eukaryota; kingdom Metazoa; phylum Chordata; class Aves; order Passeriformes; family Formicariidae; genus Formicarius; species Formicarius rufipectus. The sequence goes on along the minus strand of VXAU01004101.1, from coordinate 864,817 downwards.
CAGCCGCTCTGGCAGCACTCAGGGTGTTGCTGCTCTGCCGGTCGTGGCCGGGCCAGGTAAAGCCTTTCCTTTCTCCTTCCCAAGGCTGTGCCAGGGCCGGGATGAACCACAGCCCTTTGCCGGCCCTGCTGGGGCACCGAGCCGAGCGTGGCTGGCTCTGCTGACAACTGCAGAAACCTTTGTGTGCCACTAATTCTGCTGTTTGGTTTGATTTGATTTTTTTGCAGTGAGCTGTGTTGTCCTTCCCGTGCCCGTCCCAGACCCGGTTCAGCTGGGAGCCCTGTAGGGCTGGCTCGGGGGTCTCTCCCTGTTCAGGGCCCCGGAGGAGCAGGGGGGGCTCTGCCTTTGGCAGTACCTCATTGAGGAGCCGCTGGCTCTTCCTTTGCACTTGCTTTTGCAAATGAGTTTTATTTATAACCCTGCTGTAGTTTCTGTTGCTATGATTGGAAAACAGGGGAGGTAGAATTTACACATAATTACCCTTGAGAAGTTTTAATTGGTGATTTGCTCCTGACTTGGTACTAAAATAGACCCTAATTGTTTCTTATCTGCTTAGATGCACTTTCCCTGTCTTTGGCCGTTTGGAAGTCCCTGTAGTAACTGGGAGTTCTTTAACTGTGTGGTGGGGAAAAAGGGCTCTGTTTTTTCCAGCAGAGTATGAACTTCACAGAAAGTCCCACCTTAGTGTTACTGAGTAGTTAGATATTATTCTCATGCATTTAATTGAGTTTGTAGGATGCAGTATTTATGGAAAATGGGCTGCAGCACAACATCTAAGGACTAAAAAGCATAATAGTCTTTGAGGCAAATCAGCTTGTGCTTTCCCTCCTTGTGCCTTCATGGCGTTTGGAATTAGTAGCTGCCATAGTCTGTGCATAAATTCATTTATTATGTTGCTTTTGTTGAGGCTGTCACAGGAGAGGACTGTCTGGGATGTTTACTGCTGGCGAGGAAGCAAATGCTACCAGGTCATGCTGCATAGTTTATTAGGGTTTTTACTGGAGACAGGAGTTGAGGTGAGCTTGATTTTCTAGTTTTGAGTAGAGCTGTGGGCGTTGTGATTATTTGGGTGGAGGCAGGAATGATATTCCATCAGTTAGCCCAGTTGTATAATTCTCCCTGTGCACACAACTCCTCTGATGGCATTTCTGAACATTTCAGATGGATGGCTTAGGAATGGTGCTGGGATGTTGGCTCCTTCAGTTTGAGACCTGCAGAATTCTCAGCATCTACAGGCATTGGGGGGTGTGATACATTCTGCAGCACAAAACCACTGAGCAGGGGTAGTTGTGAGAAGCCTGGAGGGTGTGAGGAGGTGCTTGTGAAGTCTGGAGGGATGACCTGCTGATGTCTGAGCTCTTCAGACACCGTTCCTGTCAGAGGGGTATCCACAGGGGCTCAGGGCAGTATGGAGCATGGAAACCCTTCCCAGCCTGGTACAGCCTGTTCTGCCCACTCTGCCTTGGAGCAGGGTTGCAGTGCTGGTGTGTTGACACAGCTAATCCCTGTCCTCTGGGGCTGTCCTGCTCTGTGTCCTGTCCCTCCCCTCTCTTCCTGTGGACAATTGTTGGCACGTTGCAGCGTTTCAGGATCTCTGTTCTGCCCTAGACAGAGGTGCTTGGGAAGGAACATGCAGCTTGCCCTGGGAGCAGGAGCTGCTGAGGTCACTGGTGAGCTCTTGTGGGTGTTCCTTTGTGATCTTTGACTCCCATGACCTGTGTGGGAGGAGAGTTTCGTGGTCCGTGAGGGTGGCAGCACTGACCACAGTCCTGCTGGATGTCAAAGGCAGTTCTGTTCACCCTCACAGCTGTACTGGATCACACTGGAGAATTAGTGATTTGGGCATCAAAGATTATTTAGCAGTTCATCATAAGGTAGTGCAGGGCATTCATGCATCTGGGGAAGGTGATGCAGACACCTGTGCCAGTTATTTTATGTGTTTCACAGCTATGAACCAGGATTATTTGGTTATTTTCTCAGGTGGGGTCTCCTGGTGAATTTGTGTCTTGAGCATTTGTGTGAATTTGAGTAGCTTCAGTGCCCTGGCTTCCCAAGGAGCTTTGGAGTATACTCAGCAGGATTTTTGAGATGAACTGTTGTTTTCCCATTTTCCCCCCAGTGTTTTGTGTAGCATCTTTTGCCTCTCATGGTTATAACCATCCACCCCCTCCCAGCCAGCCCAGTGCTGTAGTCAGAGTTATGCAGTGTCTCAAAGAGGAGCAGTGTTTGCTTTGGTCTGGAGACTGAATTCTCCACTTAACCTCGAGCTGGTCCTTCTGGGTCACCGGGGAGGTATGTTGGCTGTGCTGCTTCAAAGATAAGCTCAGGCTCTTGCTTCAAGGCTTTATCCTCCAGGTTTCTTGCTGAATACCTCTTGTTTCCCTCTGAAAATTAGCAGTAGAAACTTATTAATGAATCCCCTTTGTATTATTCTCGAGTTTGGGTGGTCAGAGTTGCCAATAAAAATGCTTCTTGTAGCATTCCTAAGGCTCTGCAAATACTCCCCTGCCTGAGCACTCTCCCTTCTCTCACTCTAGTCCTGATATTTTATCTGCTTTGAGATAACTAGATTTTCTCATGTAAGAGATGTTGGTAGCACCAAGAGAAAATAGACTTAAATGCATATTTTCAGGTAGGTGATGCTGTGTTCTGTTCTATGGCCCTGCTCAGCATAATTAATATATTTAAAGAATAAAAGTGTTAGTTCATGTGTCAGCTTGATTAAACTGAGGGTCAGGAGCCTGGATGTAGATAATGTCTCAACATCAGAGGAGAGGGCTTAAAATAGGGGCAGGAGAAGCAGCGACAAACTAGTAAAATGAAAAGGGATGTGAAATGTGCAGTGTTTGATTAAGAATGTACAAGGGATAAAATGTGAGGCAGGATACATAAAAAATAGGAACAGCACACTTAGAAGGAGACAGGAAGAAACAAGGTTTGCTCGTTTCTCTTTTAAAAGAAAACATGTAAAAATAAATATATTAAAAATGACAGGAAAGCCCAGCGTCCGTATGTTTCAAATGTAAGCATAAGTATAAATAGTAAAAGCCAAACAAACAATGCTGAGGCTGTGACATTCACAAATGGTCTCCTAAGCGGGGCTGGGGCTTTGTTATCCCTCTGCATCCTCTCCCCGTGTTGTGTCTGTGACTGGGGGGCCCAGGGCAGGAGCCCCTTCTTGCAGAGTCGCACCATTTGGCCCGGTCTGGTGGTAAATAAGAGACGTCGCTGTTTACGTTTGTAGGCAAACGCTTAAACGGGATGGTGTGGCTATTTTAAGCCTTGTTTTGACAACACGGAAAGGTCTGGGCTGTGATGTGGGGTGGTGAAGGTGCTGGAGAAGCAAAGGAGTGTGTCCTCCTGAGCCTGGAGCGGGGTGGCAGCATCAGTGACAGCACAGGGGCTGTGCTGCGATCATTTTGGTGTCATCTGGGCTCAGGGCATCTGAAAAACTCAACCTTTTATGGTCAGGGAGCAGGGTTGTGGAAAAGATGGACTGGACTGTGTGAGTTAAGCAGGAAGGTCTCTTGGTGGTACAAATGTGCAGTGTTGATACGTGAAACCTAAGAGAGAATCCCCAGGTTGTGGGAGCTCTTGGTTGCTCCCAGATGACACAGGAACTGTGTCTGCAAGGGCAAGACTTGAACTGCTCCTGAGCTCTTGGCATATCACAGAATCACAGGATATTCTGAGTTGGAAGGGACCTGCAAGTCCAGCTTTTCAGTGAATGGCCCATATGGGGATCGCTGTGTGACTGTGGCATTGGAAATCTTCAGGGATGTTGGTGGAAACTTCATTTCCTTCCAAGTGCTGTTCTTGTCGAATCTGTGAGTAGCAGCACAACTATTGTTTATGGGAGAAGCTGGTTTTGAGTTCATTTGCAGACTGTGAGTCCTGGTTTGTAGTGTCCCAGGCAGTCATTTTACCAAGGGCTGGGTGACTTCCCAAGTGGAATCAGTAGCCCGGGAAGAGTCAGATCCTCTTCTGTGGAGTCCTGAGCGAACTGTAACATTGGAAGGGGCTTAGGTGGGACCTGAAGTGACCTGAGCAAGCATTTCCCAGTGTGGAGGAAAAGACCCGTGGGTTTAGTAAAGCACCAGACTGATGTGAGACAGGTACAGGATTTGGAGTCCACCACTCCCATAAACATACAAGCTGCAACCTGCAGGCTCACCCAAAGCATCTGATGGCTGCTTGAAAGTCTTTTTTAGCCTGTTATGATAGTGGCTGTTAGTGGAGCTTGTTGGCAGCACATCAGACAAGGCACCTCCTCTCAGTACTCTGTGGCACACAGGCACTTCTGCCTTTCTGGTGTGCCCAGATGCAAAAGAGGGCTCTGATGAGCAGGGACTGAGATCAAAGCCACCACAGAAGGGGTGGCAAACGGGGGAAAAGAAGACAATCAAAGGGGGGAAGCTGTAACGAGCGAGAAAAAGGAAATAGGAAAAAGCTGCAGTGTAAGACAGGAGAAATCAATAGGAAATGAGCGAGAGGGAGAGAAATGGGAGAGCTGGTGGCAACTGCCAGATAGGAGAGAGGCTTCCTGTCTGCCCCCGTGTTCTGCAGGCACAGCAGCCCCGAGGGGCCAGGACCTGCTGCTGCGAGGCAAAAAACCCTGGCGAGCCAGGGCTGCAGCTGAATTGGCTGTGGAGGACTGAAGAGACGTGTTTGGAGTCTGGGAGTGCCTGTCCAGTTCTTGGGGAGGCTACTTGGAGTGACAGCCAGTCCCATGTGACACTGTTTGAGCCATGATGATAATAATAATTCCTCTTCTTTTCTTAAGTGCCTTTCAAAGTTGGTGCTTGCAAGTAAGAAAATAACGTGGATTTCTGGTCTGCCTTGACAGGATTTTTTTTTCCTGCCTTCTGAAAAATGGCAATGATGCCATGTCCCAAGTTAGGCAGGGACCTCAGCCAGCAGTGAGCTTCTGTTCTCAGGTTTTAAAAGAGGGATTTTCCCCACTGCTGCACCCTATTTATTGCCATCTACCCTGACTGAGGGAGGCAGCATCAGCTCTGACAGACATCCAGGGGAACTGAATTTATAGAATGTGGGCTCCCTAAGCATAAGGATGGGTGGAATACCTCCATGCCAGGGATCCAGATTCCTGAGTGGGAGATCTCCTGGTGCTGCAGTGCAGCCCCACAGCTGGCAGTTTGTCGGTGCTGCCTGGTGAGAGCCACCAGACGCTGGGCTGTGGTTTGCCCTGCGCAGTCCCTGCGGTCTCGGCAGCGGAAGCGGTTGCTGCGGGCGCAGATCTGATCTCGGCACACCAAGCGGCTCAGTCGTTCTGACTGGGGCAGGTGGTGTGGGGATACTGCACAGAGGGCCCTTCCCGATTGTTGTGGGATGCTCTCTGTCGGGAGGTGTGTGGGGTGCCTCGGTGAACACCTGTGCAGGCGGCTTCCCTTCCCCCTGCAGTGACAGCAGAACGCTCCGCGGGAAAAGCACAGACCTTGGGATAGTTTGGAAGTGGCTGCCTGCTCTGAAATGCTGTGCAGGGGTTTCGTGGCTTCGGTGGTGGGACAGTTGGGGAATAGTTGGTGACTGTGGTGTTGCCAAGCACTGCAGCCCTGTGAGATCAGCAAAGGGCTCCAGGAACCTGGACGTTCATGCTGCCCAAGTGAGTTGGTTTCTGTGTTTTCCTGGGGCACCTGACTGTGCTGAGCTCCGAGGTTCACACTGATATCCCAGGTCTGGGAAGGGCTCTCACATGGTCAGCTCCCTCCCCTCGTGGAAATGGTGATAAATAAATAAAATACTTAATGAAGAAGGGAGGATAAAAAGGGTAAGCCCACGTTTCTCCCAGCCTGGAAAGATGTAGGAATGTTGGTGATAGCTGTGAATGCTGGAGTGTTGTTTACTTTGGATGTTCACCAGTGCAGCTTCAGCTGTATGGATTGCATAGCAAACCTTGACCTCCTCTCCCTTTTCCTTCCCACAGACTCAGGATCAGGTTTGCACTCATCAGTGAGACATTAACCGTGTGTTTGGTGGCTGCACCTGCCTTGGGCTCCCCTCTGCTGCCTGGCTGGGCTCTGGCCCTGCTAACCCAGGCTCACTCCCTGGTCTAGGGCAGGAAAACACCTCTTTCCTGGCAGTGGGAATGTGCTTGGCCAGCTGAAAGGGCAGTAGTGCTCCTGGCAGGGGGTGCAGGCAGAGAGGGCAGTCCCGGTGCTGGGCATGGCTTGTTTGGACACTGGACGCCGCTTTGGAGGAGGTTCACACAGCAGCAGATAATTAAACAGAGCTACGAGGGGGAGAGGAAACAGCTTTGCAACTTCTTTTATTGGGACAGTCTGCAAAAAGCTAAATCCTTTTGCTGGAATTCAGCCAGAGGGAGGGAACCTGTCCCTTCCCCCTCCCCCCTTTTCAAAAATTAATATATATTTAATTATCCTGGCTCTGCAGCTCTTGGGAGGCAGTTTTGCTGAGCCTCCTTATTACTGCAATAACAGGAGCATCACAGCAACTGAAAACTGTGCTCCATCTGTTGCTTTTCATGTGTGTAGAAAATGGCTCCTTCAGATCCATACATTGATTCTTGTATTATTGGTGGGATTTCATCAGCTGTTGGATCAGCCAAGGTCTTCAGGAGCTTGGAAGTTTACACTGCCAAAATAAGCTGGTGTCTTTCTTTTTATTGGGGCATCTGGCTGTGCTCTGGCCCTGGTAATCCAGGAACAGTCCCTGGGAAATGGGAATAATTTCCCCAAAACAACTGTTAATACAGAGTGTGTAGGGATTGAGTGGGTTCCTTTCTTTCATTTTTCTTTTTTTTTTTTTTAATGTAATGGCTTATAGATCAAAAAGTTGGTCCCAAGAGAGCATTTCAACAGCTAAGGTAAAGAGGAGGGAAAATAGCAAAGCATATGCAAATAATGAGGTGGAGTTTTTTGGGTGGCCCCCCCCTCCTTTTTTTTTCCCTTCATTTTGATAAATGAAAAGGGTAGTTTGTAATTGGTTGCAAGGACAGGCCCAGGGGGCCTCAGGACACTTCAAACAAGGCCTGTGCTCTTCACGGGCCCTGTTTATTTAAATCCCCATGTGAAGTATTTTCCTCTTCGTCTCCAAATTGTGTTTGGATCCCTTTGCTGCGACAGTAAATTGAAATGCAATAATTAGCTGCGTGGAAATGAGCAGCCTGCTCGAAGATCTGGGACCCAGAAGTGGAAAGCTGTGGGATTTTGAGGAATCCTTGGAGTTGTGCTGGGGCTGGTGGCAGCATTCCTGGAGGTGGGTGCTTGGAGCATCCTTCCCTCCTTCCCTCCCTCCATCCATCCCCCTGGCCCCGGGATCTGCCCCCACTGGCAGCCAACCCAGCTCCATCTCCCCAGAATGTGCAGGAAGACATGCCCAGTAGCAAATGGATTTTGTCTTGTAAGACTGAAAGCAGCCTGGACTCTCCCTTCCTCCCTCCCTTTTTCCCTCCCTCCCTCTCTCTTTTCCATCACGTGGAGATGTTTGCTTTAGATTAAAGCACTTCTGGTGGTTTCCACGCTGCAGAAAATACCTTGGGAGAACTCGTCTTACCGTGGGCTCTCCATGAATTAAAAACCCCCTGCCTTTCCCGCTCTGCTTTAATGCACTCAGGGCTGGTGTTTTGCCGGTGACTGGGGCTTCATTTTTCCATTTCCAGGTTTCTTGCATGTGTGGTGACTTGGCTCATCTCAGGTCCTTCAGCTCAGCTGTTGGTTGTGGGGACATTTGTTAACCCCGTGAGATGTTTGGCTGGGGACAGCTGCTGGTGGGTGATGAGCGTGTTGAGGTCAGACAGCACAGGGGAACTGGGGAGGGACAGCTGTGTTCTGGCACAGCTGTGGTCCCTCCCTCCCCAGTTTGGAGCTCCCCAGTTTGGAGCTCCTCAGAGCAGCAGGCAGGGAGCTGTGGTCTGGCCCTCCTTCCCTTCCCAGTTTGGAGCTCCCCAGTGCAGCAGGCAGGGCGCTGTGCTTTCCTGCATCCTGGCTGACTCAGATCCAGCTGATAAGAGCCAGGTTGCTGTAGGTAAGCAGCAGTGCTCCAATGGAAGGGATAACGCCTCGTGTTGCAGATTTGATGATGTGGAAGGCAGCTGCAATTAGCCTGTTAAAAATCGCCGGCTTTTAGCCCCGTTGCCCTGCAGAGGCTGGAGCAGGAAGCGTTTCACTACAGCTGGTGAGCAAATATCCCAAGCAGCCGGATGAATCAACTGCCCGGCCCCACGGAGGAGCTGGGCAGCCTCCCGGAGGAAATGTCCCCTCCGAGTGCCGCCCGTGTCCCCGGCCCTGCTCTGGGATGCCAAAGCAAGAGGCAGATGCAGCGGTGGAGTTAAAGCAGCAAGGTCTGAGCCCTGCTGGCCCTGCCTGCCCATCTCCTGACCCTATCCCCTGTGCTGGGGAGGGGGAGATGGGCAGCCCTGGGAAAGGCTGCTGGTTTGGAGGGCAAAGGAGAAGCTGTCCGTAGGACAGACTCCAAAGTAAAATGAGTTTTGGGGGAGATAAAGTGGTCTTTGGCTCAGTGACAGTGTCTGGGAGCTCTGCACACCATGGGTTGTGTGTTCCTTGTGGCACAGAGGCAGGGGGGGAATTATAAAGTGTGTTCTGGTGCATCAGAGATGGGGATTTCTGCATTGCCAGAGCTGAGGCTGTGAGTGCAGCTATTGATACCTTGCACTTCTTTGGGGTTTTTCTTCTCTGCTGCTGGGATTTGGCAGTGTGATGCTGCAGGTGTGGGTTACAGTGAGGGTAAAGCCAGTGCTGACTTGCTTAGGGGGTCACCATTCAGATGCTGTTCATGCTCTGTAATTGGTTTAGATGTATTGCACATGTTTGTTTTATATGCATGTGTATGTAAAGCAGGGGTGGGATGAAGTTTATGGTGACCTGGGAGAGACCTGCAAGGTCCTTCAGAAAGGGGAAGTTCAGGCTGCCCCACTCCCTGCCTGTTCTCCATCTGTGCTGAGCACTTCTTAGAGTTTTATAGGCCTGAAAGTATTTATTGCTGATAATTCCCAGCTCTGGAGTGAACCATAAGAAGGCACTGAGTGCTAAACCCATGGTATTGGTCTTGTGTTTTTATCTCTTTGAATTATGACACAGTTTTAAAAACTATGTTCAGTTTGCTGTGAATTAAGTAGGTTTTGTCATAGAAAATGAGCCATTTATCTCTTTTCAAATTCTCAACTATAGAGTAATTACTTCTCTCTCTATTTTATGCTGTTTTGGCATTGACTCAAGTTTGAATGTAATGACTGGCATAAATACTGTATTTTGGAGCTGGTTTGGGGGGGCTCTTTTTTTTCCTTTTTGCAGCAGGCTTACTGGAATTGGTTGAACTTAATTCAATGACAGGATAAGCAAAAATTTGTTTAGATAGGCTGTTCTGAAATGTTTAATGCCTTCTAAAATTGTTCATGGTAAAAGATGAAGGAAGGAAACAGTGTGACCTTTCAGCTGGAGCTCCACAGAGCCCCTTTTCCTCTGCCAGACGTCAGCCCAGACAATGACACTGAAAGACTTGGGCTCTTCCTTCAGAAAGGATCTTTCACTTTTTGCTTTTACAGGTTATTTTTGTTTGATGCCATCACTGGCTTAGCTGACTTTACAGCTGTTGTTTAATCAGTTTCCCTGTTTGCACCAGAGCTTTGTTATTTTAATTACTGCCTGTAGAAAATTGTCCAGTTGTGTGACAGGAGAGAAAATGATAATTTTCTGTAATTTTTTCTTTGTTTAGCAGACGACTTCAGTAATACCTCCCAGTAGTCAATGCACAGTTACCAACTGTGCTACAAGTGCTTTGCCTTGAGTGTTTTCTTTTTCCAGGGATGACTTTGGAAGCGTTTTGCTGAGGGTGAATGCAGCCGTGCATGAGGAGCAGACAGCTGTGCTCCAGTCCTGTAATGACTGACCCTGTAAAGGAGTTTGCCATCTCATCCTGCCTGGTGCTGATGTGTGTGTTGGGTCAGGGGGCTGGAGCCCGGGAGGGGGGTTTGTGCCCAGCAGAGCAGAGCAGGCAGTTTGGGGGTGAGTCACTCAGGGCAGAATGAATTGGGTTCTATCTCGACCAGTCGAGTTGATTTTCCCACCCTGTTCCACTTGCTGTTCTCTCTCATTTCTCAATCATCCTTTTCTTGGGTGGGGGTACCTCTCTGGAACTTGTCCTACAGCTGATTGTTTCTTTGGTGCCAGTTTTTAATTAGAATTTTGCCTGGCATCCTACAGATGCTGTCCCTTGAGTTTCACAGTGACTGCTGTAACTCTGTCCACTGATGTACTTGAAAAGTCAAGGGCCTTTCTTAGGGTGTTCTCATCTGGTATTTTGCATCCTGAAAGCATTTCCTTAACTCTTATGTAGCAAAATGCTTTTAAAATTGAAAGTTTGCAGGACTTGTGGTGTATTTGTATGTGCATTGCCAGCACTCAGCTGAACTTGCCCTCCCAAATAAGCTGTGCATTCCAAGTACCTGTGACTTGGTCTCTGTAGTCCCAGGGTACCAGGCAGACTTGTGTCACTGGTCTTTAAAAAAGGGAATTACGGGACTGATTTAAGATAGAATGGCTGGTGTGGATAGTAGTTTCAGTTCAGCCACTGCTGATCTCCTCTTTTACTGCAAAAATGATTTCCTGTTTCTGAACCTCAGTTTCCTATTTTTCAAACTAAGTTCCAGTAATTGAGGGAGCTGAAGTAATGAAAGGGTTTTAGATGTGCAGCACTGGATTTGTAAAATCATTACTTTACCTGATCTAAGCTGCCCTTAAAGTGTCTTCTCTGACTTCCAGAATTCCTAAGGGGAAACTTCTGTATCTTTAACTTCCACTGCCTCTTATGTAACACAACATAGTTGGGATACTCAAGTGAAATATTAGCTCACTTGTTCCTCAGGTTGTCTCCTGCTTTCCTTTAAACATGCCCAGAATAGCCAAAGAGATTTTTTTAGCCCTTTGGTTCTTGCACGTTGCTATTTCAGACCAGTAAAAGCGTTTGAAAGAACATATAGAGCCTTTTCCTAGGGAGGAGAGAAAACATCCCCTGTACTTGAGTGAAGTGCAGATCGGTGCCTCTCACATCTTTAGGACTCCTCTGTAGGGATGTGCTGACACAGTGACCCACGATTTTTGGAGTTGAAAAGGTTCAGATGTGTCTGAAAGCTGCAGGTCATGGAGTGGACTCTGTGTTCTTCCAGTATTTTGCTGAAATACGTCAGATTTCTCACATATATTCTTGTCTGTACTTTTATATTTACATATTTTCTCAAAAAACCCCATAATACTCCTTTGCTTGTTCCTGTTTATTTAAGATGTGTGGGATGGATTTTGTTCCTTGATATAAAATAGGAGAAACGAACATCCTGAGCCCATCAAACACGGGTGAGAATGGGGGTCAGTGCTCATAACACTGCTCTGTGAGGATGTGGGCAGCCCTTCTGCCTGACATTGATGGTTTTGGGGGCTGAGAAGCTGCACTGGCAAACCTTTTATACATTGATGTGATGTGTTAAAGTGTTAGGGATTCACTGAGGAAAAATGCCTGTGTCCATCTATCCCACAACCTGATGGTATCTGTACTAAATTCTGTAGAGAGAATGCATTTATTCACCTGTGCCTTTTTGAACTTCCCAAAAATCAGGAGTGAGGTTTGGCCTTCTCAGCTGGGCTGAGGATTCACCAGGGTGGTGTGGGTGGGAAGGGACCTTACAGCTCCTCTTGTACCCACGGGCAGGGACACCTTCCAGCAGCCCAGACTGCTCCAAACCCTGTCCATCCTGGGCTGGGACACTTGCAGGGGTGGGACAGCCCTGCCAAAGAGGATCCTCGAGCTGAGTGTGCTGAGTTGGAGGTTGGACAGCAGAGCTGCCCCAGCAGTGGCAGGGCTGGATGCTGAGCTCGGGCTGCTCTCTGGATTCTGTGCGCAGGGTGTGGACTCTGCTCCCAGGGGACCACTCTGCTTCCTCTCTGCACAGCTCTGGGAAGCTGCTCTTTTCCCATGCCTGCCTCCTTTTGGGGGAAAGGTCTGGGAATTCTGCATAAATATTTACCATATCCCAGTCTAAGCAGTGCAGAGCTGCTGCTGCTGGGAGTGAACCCTGAGAGGAGTGTGGCTTGTGGTGCCTGCAAAGTCTGGGCTTACATATGGGCAAGTAGTAAAGAATGCCTTAATAATTTGACAATATTAGGGAGGGAACAAGGACCAAAATTGGTGTTACTTGAAAAGAATGATGGAGCAGAGAGATTTGAAAATTCTGGAAGATGAAACTTGGAATATACAGGCTTGTTACGTGTGTGATATTTTAGAAACACTTATTTAACTTTTTTGTCTTTTGTTTTATTACTCCTTATTCGAAATGGGCGAAGACATCTGGCTAAATGAGACTTTCATGACTTAAACCATCTTTTCTATGTTCTTAGGAGAGATTTCTCTTTTCCTGATGTGGTATCTCTTTTCCATATTTCCTTTCCTTGTCCTGCTTCCCTCTGTTGTCCAGGACTGTCAAAATCCCTGCAGATTTACAGTAATGACACTGCATTACAGCCCTGGCCATATCTGGGCTACCTTTAATACTCCTCTAAAAGCCTGTTTGTATCAGACTTTCTTGCTCCTTCTGGTCAAAGGCTTTTTTTCCCCTTCCAAATTGTTGTTGTGGTGTGTCCTGTGCCTGAGAGAGACCGAGGGGAGGAAACCTGGGAAGTGAGAGTAGGAAGCAAGATAGAAGCTTCCATTCCTGAGTCGGTCTTGTTTTTGCATTGTTTCCTGGCAGCTGCAGTGGTTTGGACTTGAAAGGAATGTATTGTGTTGCTTTTCCCCAAAAACCGTAGATAAAATATAAATAAAAATTAATTCTCTAAGTTTTTAAGTTTATTATTTCCATAAGCAAACAAAATTGCAGGCAACAGTTAAATGAATCTTTCATGGCTGTGCCCTGGGCTTAAATCCCTTTTTTTATACTAAGTGCTTTTCCTGATAGACTGAAATTTCATTTGGATTCTTCAAAGTCTGTTTGCCTTTTTCTTCTATAATGAGGAGAAGCTGCAATCTCTCTTTCTGAAGCTTTTAAGCTTGTTTTATGGTACAAATGCACTTACTTTCCCAACTCCTAAGAGAGTTTTTATGTTTAAGGGAAATGGAAATGTCTCTTCTGAGTTAAAAGCATAAAGCATATTGTAGCATAGTCCTGTTGCGTTCCTAGTTCCTCCTCACTGACTTGAGGGATTTCAAATTAAATATTGTGGATGAAGATTTATCTGTTTGGGTGAATTTGAGTTTTACAAGGATATTTGATATATATATGTATATATATATAGAGAGAGAGTGATGTAAAATAACATAAATAATACTCCACAGTGTTGTCCATATTTGTTCTTATGATTGTAAAGCGAATTACAGACCTTAAATGTGTGGTATTCCCCTTCAATAGGGCAAGTTTTATTGCAGGATAAACGGAGGTAGGGACCGGGGAATGTGAATTTGCTCTGCACGATGCAGGAACATTGGAAATAAAGTGTCTTCCCCGCGATGCAGTTTAGTAAGCTCAGGTACATTGGCCTGCCGTGTTGGTTCCTCTGTGTCTCACATGATGAGGAGCACGAGGCAGAAGAATTCGGAAATCCTTGATTCCAAAATGCAGTGCATGTTTAACAGTGTGTGTGCTCAGCAGAGGCTCTGGGGTGCACAGCAGGATGAGCAGCAGTGCCCCTTCCCTCCTGCCCTCGCTCTCGTTTCACCGTGCCTTGCAAACCCCAGTGCTGTTCTCTGTTTTCTTTTTTTCCCCATTTTTCCATGTCCTGTGGCAGGAAGGGGTGCTCCTGTGAGGGTCTGAGCAGCTGGCCATGGCCTGGCTTTTGGCTCCCCCCCCAGTTACCATTTGCTTTTTCAGAGCTGACATTTTCTGATATGTGGAAATTCCTAGAAAATGAGGAGCTGGGCAAACGTTTCAAAATAGGAACCAATGAAATGCAGCCCTCTGCTATTTAGAAAATGATAATGCATGCCACTGGAAAAGCGAGGAGCATGGAAAATACAAGCTCTGGCTGGGAAATTACTGCGTGGAACAGGGAGATGTAGGGGTAGGAGCTGATTTCTTTGGCTTCTTGTCTTCTGGGTAATTGTAGCCTTGATGCAGTTGTGGCTTGGAGCTGATATTTGGTACCAGCACGCCTTGGACTGGGCAGCACAGGACTTGTGGTGAGTGCAGGCTGAAAAATTTGCTCATGAGAACTGAGGAAATGAGAAAGAAAAGAGCTGCTATTAATATATGAAGTGGTTTGCTGCAGTTTCATCTTTTTAACAGGCCCCACGATTTGGAGTGGTGGGGGGGGAAAGGGTAAAACTCAGTTCGGAATGGTCATTGAAATCAGCAGAAAGGCTCTCGGTGGTTTGGTTTGTGGCAGAGGGGGGAACGGAGCTCTTTGGTGTCTCTGTCCTCCCCGTACGTGGCACTTTGGCTGCGTGTTAATGGAGAGCCACTGCCTGGGGCACGGCTGGAGCCCTGGGAAGATTTACATGAATCAAACACAAACAGACAGCGTAGCGTGAAGAAATTTCTCTCCCGCCAGCAGCGCTCCCGAACTTCATTAGGTTATTGGGGCAGAAAAAGAAAACAGCCCCTTCACCCTCCAGTCCTCCCTCCGCAGGGCTGAGCGCTCGGGGAGACCCCGAGAGCTGCGGGCTCGTGGGTTGTGACCTGCCCGGCCCCGCTGATGGGTGGTGGTGACGGTGATGCTCCCCGGTCACCCCTGCCCTGTGTGTGCCCTGTGCTGCGGCGGGGCCGGGGCCGGGCACCCCCGGTGCTGCTCCGCATCCCCCCCGGGCACCCCCGGTGCTGCTCCTCATCCCTCCGGTGCTGCTCCGCATCCCCCCCGGGCACCCCCCGGCGCCTCCGGTGCTGCTCCGCATCCCCCCCGGGCACCCCCGGTGCTGCTCCTCATCCCCCCGGTGCTGCTCCGCGTCCCCCCCGGCACCCCCGGTGCTGCTCCGCACCCCCAGTCCCTGCTCTGCTTCCCCCGGTGCTGCTCTGTTCCCTCCGGGTACCCCCGGGTGCAGTTCTGCTCCCCCCCGTCCTCGCTCCGCTCCCCGCTCCGCTCCCGTCCCCGCTGCCCCCGCACACCGCACTG
>VXAU01004101.1:787129-849713 GCA_013399695.1 Formicarius rufipectus | reverse complement strand
ATATATATATATATATACACTTATATATACACACATAGAGATGTGCACAGAGCACACACATCCATCCATTTCATATGCATCTATATATATATTTATTTATACACACACACATATATACATGCACGTATAGAGGCGCATGCAGAGCACACGCATCCACCTATTCCATATATATAAAATATATATATTTATATATATACACACATTTACATGCGTGTATGGAGGAGTGTGCAGAGCACACACATCCACCCATTCCATATACATAAATATACACATATATAGATGTTATTCTGCCCCCCAGGACAGCTGAAAATGCTGGATTGTGACCTGCAGCCCTGTTCCTGATTGCCCCTGGCTGGAGCTGCTGCTGTGCTCTCCCTGTGTCCATGAGCCCAGCAGCGCTGGGCTGGTGGGGCTTGGGAGGAGGGGGGAGAGAAGAGGTGGAGTTTCTTGCCTTCCCTCAAGTGGTCAGTGGAACAATCAGGCAGAGCCTCCCAAGGACATCGGATAAGGGTAGGAAACTCCCCCGAAAGCTTCCAGGAGGGGTGGCTGGAGTTGCTTGGAGAGGTCTTGGGCTCAGCGTGCTCCCCCTGGGAACGGGCCCGTGGGATGTGCCTGCTCAGCTGACTGTGCAGTGGAACAGGTAACAGCCCGGCAGCCTTTGTTTGTGCTGGGGCTCAGGGATGTGCTCGTGGTTCCTGTAATGCCGACCACACAGAAAGAAATATTCCTTTAATATCTGCTGGAAAAAGGGTGGGATGGGAGGTTCATCTTGTCCCGTCCGTCCCCCCCCCCCCCGCTTTTATTAGCTACTCTGTGAACCTTAGTTACTCCTTTGTATTTCCGTTGTGAAAATGGCTAATTTAATATGTTTGCTGTGAAAATCTGTGCCTCGGTGTGTCGTCTCCATAACAAAGGTTTTGACAGCTAGGAAGATGCATTTGGATGTGGATGCTGGCAGCACTCCCTCCTTGCCATCTCCCAGTGCTGAATTCCATACCAGCATCTTAGACCCTTCCCACCAGCTTTGGCACTCGAGGGGAACGTGATTTTTGCTGGGCTGATATTTTATGCATGTTGATGTTAAATTGGATATTGCTGTTCAAGGAACCATCTTTGAGTGTTGGTTTTTTTTTTTTTTCTGAATGCAGTTTTCCCCGATCTTATGTATATTTAAAAAATAAATTATTGTGAAGTGTTCTAAAAAATGAAGCAAATGGCATCGGTAGGGGTGGTCACGGTGGTGTGGTACAGAATTGAGAGTGTTAATACAGTGACAGTCATCAGATGAGCACTGAGGGACTCTTCTCCATTTGCAATAGCTTGTGCTAATATATGTTTGTGAGGATTTGATGGAGAGCTGTGAGGTGCTGGTGGGGGATTGGTTTATATATATATTTTTCTGTTCTGCAAAAACAGTCAGTGAGGGTTGGCATGCTCAGCATCCTGCCTGTCTGAGGAGGAGGCACCAAGACCTGGTGGCAGTGAACTCCAACCTGGAACTGATATTTCAGAGAGCTTGGGTATCTGTGTCGTGTTGTGGGGACTTTGCTGCCATCACCTCTCGGCAGCTGGTGGGTTTCCTGAGCAAATGTTTTGGGTTTTTCTCTTTGCTTGTATTTTTATTTATTTTAAGAGACCCAAGAGGAAAATACTAATACAAGCAGATTCAGAGGCCTATTAATAGCTCTGTGTTTGCCTCTCAGGATCTTGAGCCATTTTACAAGGAGCTTCACTCCTGGTTTTTATCTTCCATTTTATAGTAGAAGCAGCAGGGCTTGATGTTGCTGTGCAGTCCTCATCCTGTGTTCTGCTCCAGTCCTTTGCAGTGGTTCTCTCTGGATTTCTCCTGCAATCCAGATGAAGATGAAATGGGAAGGAGCAAAGCATGCCATGGATGCCTGTGTACATTTTTCCACGTCTCATGCAATGTGTGCTATGTGCATCTTTCCTCTTGTGTTTCATGGGCAAGACCTGCATTTCAGGGGAGAAAGGAGAGGTTTGCTCCTCCCGGGAACCTCTTTGTTTTTCTTAGGCCGTGTAAACAACTCAGTTTCAGCTTCAGTACATGGCACTGCCGATCTCTTTGCAGCTCCCCTGACATCACATTTTCCTTTTTGTCAGTCCTGGCAAACTGAAATGCATTGCTGAGGAACTTCCCATGGATGCTTCTAAAACCTGAATCCGAAGGAGCTGGATTGGAAGCTGTGCAGGACTAAGAGCTAAAAACACTCTGTGCAGGTTAAGCAACACTTGGTAATGATTCCTTGCTCCTCTCTGTGCTGCAGCTTTCCTTTGTAAAACTGTGGATCCAATTTTGGCCTAGTGCAAATGAAGCCACTGGGAGCACTTTGCCTTTGGGTGGTTTGAGGCATATTAGCTGTAAATTAGTTTATTGCAGCTGGGAGATATTTAGAAGCTTTGCAAAGGTCGTGAGGGTGGATGTGTCTGCACATCCCATGCAGAATGGGTGTAATTTGGCCAAAGGTTCACGACTGGAAGAGGCAGGGCTTAAAATGCTTTTTGCTTGAGTGTCTGCTCAGCTTTGAACTCATAAACTAGTTCTGATGAGCAGGCAAGTCTTGGGTCTGAGTGTTGGAATTACATTTCCAGAGCAGTAAATGCACATTAACCTTTAAAACAAGCTAACAATAGAATTCAAGGGAAATCTAAATTAAGACAAGGTGCCTACTGACCTTATTTGTCATGAGAGTGACTTCATGAAACTTTGGATTGTACAGTAGGTCAGACATGCTGAGAATACCTTTGGAATGTATAAATCCACTGATGAAGGTGTTGCTGAGCTGTGCACTTCTGCTGATGTTTTCCAGTTGTAGTTATATCTGTATTAAGGTAAATCATAGAATGGTTTGGGTTGGAGGGACCTTAAAGCACATCCTGTTCCCCCCTGCCACGGGCAGGGACGCGCTCCACCAGCCCAGGTGGCTCCAAGCCCCATCCAGTCTGTCCTGGGACACTTCCAGGGATGGGGCAGCCACAGCTGCTCTGCCCACCCTGTGCCAGGGATTCCTTCTGATAACCTGACCTGAATCTAACCTCTTTCACTTTAAAGCCATTCCCCTTGACCTGTCACTCCAGGCCTGTGCCAACAGTCTCTCTCCATCTTTCTTGTAGCTCCTTCAGCTCCTGGAAGGCCACAGTGAGGTCACCCCAAAGCTTCTCTCCTCCAGGCTGAACAATCCCAATTCTCTCAGCCTTTCCTCAGAGCAGAGCTGCTCCAGCCCTCTCATCACCTTGGTGGCCAGTGATGTATTAAATCAGACATAAGTTCATAATGCTGAGGAGCAGAACAACAGCTTGGCCTTTCAAAAAGTCTTTGGAACGATGTGTTTGAGGAATCATAAATATGTCTAAATGTAGGTTTTTCTTCACTGCTGTGTGTAGCTCCCGAGTCACACTTACCATCCCAAGCCATAGAGGTGTGGTGTTCCTGAGCCAGGCAACTGAGCTCCCTTACTCACCAGAAATGTGAACTCTGGGCCAAATATTCAAATGTGCCTCTGAACCTTGTACATACATTTGCAAACCCCAAAGCTGCCTAATTGGAGTCAGCGTTCTGCTGTTTTGAAAGCCACATTTCCAGTTGTATTACGTGCACTGTGTGTGTTTTTTTCCCCTCCTCCCTTTGTAATTGCTGTCTTTTGCTGGTTTTAAGAAGTGTTTCCACACCAGGCTCGCTGCTGCTTCATAACAAGCACAGGCTGGGCATGGCATTAATAAGGAGCTGGGCTTTGTGCCCAGTGCCATGCAGGGGCTGCTCCCCACGCAGGGGCACCACGGGCCAGCCCGGCCCCGGGGCTGCCTCAGGTGAGAGCAAGTCCCGGGGCACTCCGTGGCTGGAGCTCCCCGTGGCCTCCTTAGGACAAGAAAATTGTCTTGTTCCTTCGATTTTGTTATTTTTATGAGTTTTTTCTTTTTTTTTTGGAGCATTTCACTCGAAAGCTGTTCCAGACGCCGTGGAGGAGGAGTGGTGGTGGGGCTGCTGCCATCGAGCCAGCTCTGCTTTGCAATCATTGGCAAGCAAAGCAAACATTTCATTTCCCCGTAATTAGCTGCAGTTTAGGGAGGCAGGTTAATTTGGAGTCCACGCCCTGTCTGCACAAGAAGCCCTGGTGCTCGATTGGCTTCTCTCAGGCTGTGGGCAGAGGGGTTTCAAATGCTTTTCGGGGGTGAAAGCTGGAGGAAGAATGACAACAGACGTGCTCTGCCCCTTCCCCCCCCCCCTTCAAACAGCTGAGGTTTGGGGTGCCAAGATGAGATAAAATGTGGAGAGAAAAAAGGCTGTTTTGGGGCTCATCTAGTATGGCCAAACTGGGTGTTCCAGCTGCCTTTTTGTCCTTCAGGGAAGCTTGAGCTCTCTAGGCCTGAGAATATTTGTCCATGGCATACTTCAAAATAAATGAGAAAGTGGGTCAGAACTTCTGCAGTCACAAGCCTGACCTTTCTCCTGTACGTGGTCATTCTGTGAAATGGGTCATGCAGGAAAATCTTGCAGCCAAGGGACAAGTCATGGACATTTCCTCTGCTCTGCACTGGTTTTGCTTGTGTTTTTGATATGGTAACATTTCCTGAAAGTCTTTTTAGGGTAATACCTGGGCATTTTCAGTTTTTCTGGTGGTTAAGTTTTTCCATTTTTCTTTCCCAGAGGTGGAAACTGAGAGATTCAGTCATTTGTGCTGGGAAACCAGTAGGAAACCACTTGGGCTTTGGCAGCCTCTGCTCTCCATCCCTTTCTGAGCAGGGTTTGTACCTGCTCTGAGCTTTGTTCAGTGGCCAGACCTCATCCCTGTTTCTCAGGTCTTGCTTTTAGGCTGAATCTGAAGGCAGCATCAAGCAGCCATGGTTTATTTATGTCCTCTCCACTGCCCCCTGCCCAGTTTGCATTTGTTTGTCTGCTCCCACCCAGTTACAGAGATCGTAAACAATAAGAGACCTTGTCTTACAAGGCTGTAACTTCAGGGTCTGGAGAAGGAAAGCTGATGCTTCTGAGCCCTGGAAGTCAGTCAGGGGTGGAAGAACAGCCCTGGCTGCTGGAAATGTCCCTATCCCCTCCCCTTTATAGAGTTTCTGCAGGGACTAAAAGTTCTTGCAGGGTCCTGGCTTGAGCAGCAGAGCAGCACAAAGGCCACATTGAGAATGGCTGCTGGGGAAGCCCTCCTTCCTTGCCTGCCCTCTAAATGCAGTTCTTTCTCCATGAAAAGCCCTGACATCAGCTCTTGGAAAAATCCAAGTGCTTGTGTCATGGAAAATAGCTGAGGCACTTGCTTGGGCTGGGAGTGAATGACTGAACTGTGGATGAAACTTCTCTGGAGATGCTTTTCTTCTCTTTCCCAGTGTTGCTGTTCATAGAGAACTAGAAACCATTCCCATCTCTGAGCTTCTCAGGAAGGGTGCAAAGGAAGAAACTACAGTCAGCTCAAAGTACCCTCCGTGCCATTTTTACAGGACATGCTCCCTGTGTCATCAGGAGATTCCATGTGTGGAGGCAAATCTCCTTATCTTGTTACCTGTTTCATGAAGAAGACTTATCTTTGCATTCTGTTTTTCTCTCATAGTTCCAAACTGTTTTTTTTCCTCTTTTCTTGCTCCCTTCTCATGCTGCCTCCTCCTTTTCACCTCCTCGAGGAAACCTGCACCCAGAATAAATCTCTGGTGAACAACAAGAGTGAAAGAGAGCTCTGTAGACAGATACTAAATGTTTTAAAGCTCAAAGAGGAAACATCCTGCGGAGTAAAGGTGCTGTAACTAGCACCAGTGGAAATACCTTCCTCCTGAAGTCTCAACATTCCCATCTTGCAGCCCAACAGGAATTTGCCAGCCTTCCAGACTTTGATTTTTATCCAATTTATCTTAACCTAGTTTAAGCCCTTAACTCAGCACGCTGGTTGCCATGGCAGCGGCCCCTTGCATTGATCCACAGTCTGATCCATCAGGAAGTGTGTTGATGGGCTCTATTGGCTACTCTGCATTTTCTCTCCTAAAAGAAAAATTAAATGGCATATTCTGCTTATGGGTAGAGACATCTGTGGCCTGACAAACAAGGTAACATTGAGTTGGAGGTATTTGCTGATGGTTTATTAGGGCAGATCCCACACTGGAGCTGCTGGGAACTGTACATTGGCTGTACAGGCTCTCCAGTCACTTCCCTGAATTTCCTGGGTTCCTTCTCCAAAGGCAGAGACCAGGCCTGTTCCTGGAGCCGTCGGTAATCAAAGGCTCATAATGCCAGGAAGGATTCCTCCATGAGTCATGGCACCAGCTGTGGTTGTTCCTTGGACTCCTACAAAAATAACATGGACATTTTAATGCCTGATTCTGCTGTGCCTCCTCGTGCACTTGCTCCGAGTCCATAAGGTCTGTCCATGGGCTGGGCCAGCTCCCAGGAATCCTCCCTGTGTGTCCCTGCAGTTCCCTGCTCCTTCTGTCCAGTCTGCTGCCATAGCCTGCAGTGGGCTGGGTGTTTTGGAGGAGACCCCCGTGGGTTCCTGAGCTCCTGTGCTTTGGTGCAGGGAGGGCTGGCAGGGCACCAGAACGTTCTCGGGGTGGTTTGGTGCTGAGGTGACCAGGCTGGATGTGTTGGGTGAGGGCTGGCCCAGCCTGGCTGATGTGGCTCCAGCTGGAGCCCGTGGGCAGCACAGGGCTCTGTGTTTCTGCCAGTGGTGCCCCGTCCGTGTTTCCCTGTCGATTCTTGCCCATCAGGCCCTTTGGCTCCCCCCCTGCCCTGGCCAGAACAGGCTCCCCGTCTCTGCTGGGACAGGAGCCTTCAGCTCCATGCTGAGGTCACATCCGTGGTGCTCTTGTTCAGCTCGTGTCACCACTGTCTCCTGGTGCCTCTCTCAGGGCTTTTAAGCCCTGCAAAAATCTGCTCTGGTGGATCTTTGTGCATCTGCAAGCTGGGAAAACACCCCTTTCCTTGTTTTTCTTTCATTCTGTCTCTTTCAAGATGAAATTTCAGGAATTATCTGCAACACAGCATTTGAGACATCCATGTTTACTGTACTTTCAGGGCACTTAAACCTACTAGATTTAGAGAGAAGATGTAGCTTTTCTCCTGAGCACTGTTGGTGCAGGGTGTTGAAAATGAAGTTTCAGAGGTGCTGAAGGAGCTGGATGCACTGGAACAGTCATGGGGTGGTTTGGTGGTTTGTTGCTGTAACCCAGGAACAGATTTGGAGTTTTCCAGGGTCTGTTTGTTTGCACGTGAACAATCCAGCTCAGACTTCCAGAAATCTTGAACACCCATCCTTGAAAGTCTCCAAGGCCGGGTTGGACTTGGTCTAGTGGAAGTTGTCCCTGCTCAGGGCAGGGGGTAGAATGAGATGAGCTTGAAGTCCCTTCCACCCCAAACCATTCTGTGATTCTTAGTGCAGCTGCCAGTTCAAACTTCACCAAAACCTGTGGAGGTGGTGCTGGCCAAAGGCTCCTCGTGGACTGATGACTTGGTGGAAACCTCCTGAAGTAGGGTGAGGTCCTTTTAAATAGACAAAACTTGGTGTTTTTATTGGGGAGACTTTGGTTTAACCTTTGGTCTTCCTGTTCTTCTAAATGTGTAAAAATCAGAAATGAGCAAACCTGTAACAACCCTGTACTATTCATCTCTCCTGAGTTTGGTGTGAGCAGGTGTGTTTGCGGCTTTCCTTTCAGATCTGGAATTCATTTAGAGGGTTTTTCTGTAACAGGCAGCATCTTATTTAAATGAAACTAATAAAGCAGTGAAGAAGCTTCTATTGCAAGTGTTCATCTCCTAATTAAAGATTAGTTCTGTCAAGCAAGCAGTTTCTGGCTGTTCTCTTCTGCATGGGTTTCACAATATTTCTTACTCATCTCGGCACATGTTGTAGTAATTTCTCCTTGCCTGGTGCAAACACACTCAAGCCACTTTTCAGGCATGAGAGTAGTCCTGCTGAAGGAAATGAGACTAAAGTTAGGCACATGAATAAATATTTCCAAGGTTGAGGCCCTTGCCTGAATCTAAATATTTTTCTCTTTGATCAGCTTTTGAGATAGCAGATACTTGAATTCTGGTAATATTTTAGTATGGGAGGAAAACACCCCAACATGGTTATCTGAGTGCTGTGCTATTTATGGTCAGCTATATTTTCAACCTCCCAGGCTAGAATGGAATGCTTTGTACTGCTGGAAGTGGGGAATCCTTCCTGCTCTGATGTGTTTTGACACATTAGGTTTTAAAACTATCTTTTTCTTCTTGGTTTCAAGGTACTTATTAGGCACTGGCCCAGTACTGCATCTGTGTGTAGAACTTCAAGTCTAACTTTCAATCCACGGTGTTGCTCCTTGTAGGTGGATTTTCCTCACTTGGCTTTCCAGTAAATAGATTTTCCTAATGCACCATGACTAAGAAGACATACTTTTAGTAATTTGCTGCGTTTAAATGGCTTAAATTATTTGACCCAGTCTTTAAAAAAAGCAAAATGTGACTCGGCTTTTACTTGTTGCTGGTATTTGGGAGAGTGGAACAACTTGTTTGAAAATGTGCTGATGTTCATCAGTTATCAGACAAAATATCTACAGGGTTTTTATCGTGCAGCCTGAACTTGCCCCTCGCTTTGGAGCGAAGTCTCCAGCTGTTGACCCCACCCTGCTCTGTTGGCGGTGGGGACACAGCAGATGTGGTGCTGGACACTGTGCCGCACAGAGGGGGTTGCAGGGCTGCCTTCAAGCTTTAATGACATTTGCAAGCGAGGAGAAGTTGTCCTGGAGCACCAGGAGTTGCCGGGGGAGCTCGTGGGAGCTGCTCTGTGTTCCTGGGTTGGATTTTATTCGCTCTGCTTTTGCTGCAGGGACAGCGTTTGGGAAGTGAGGGATGTCCTGAGCAAACCTGGGAATTCCGGCGGGTGTTGGGGCAGGAAAGCGGGAGAGGAGGAGGAGGATGGGGAGGAAGGTTGTGCGGGGTCAGCCCAGCTCGGACCTCAAATTCTGTCACGGCCTCAGCTCGGCCGACTCTCCCCCCGCTTTCTGTGCTTCCCCAGCTCAGTGCCCGGCGGTGATTTCAGCTCGGGGAGGGCACTTTTGTTTGGGGGCCTGGGGAGCTTCACCTTCAGCCCGGCTGGACGGGGCCCATCCCCACCCGCGGAGCACTCCCCGGTGACTGCAGAGCCGGCCCGGCTCGGGTGCTGCCCAGCACGGAGCAGAGGGGCTGCAGCCGGGGTGGATCGGCCCGTTCGGGCTCCGCAGCGCTGCCGGGCTCGGGTCCTGCTGCCCCGGAGTGGGTCCTGCCAGGGGCACAGCCCGCAGGTCTGGCTGCTGCTGCCGCCGCTGCTGACACCCTCTGCGACAAAGGCTGTCGCTTAAAGGTTTCATTCAAACCTTTGTTCCGAGCGTTGGGGTGTTTTATGCGGCTCAAAAGTTCAAATGCGTTAGATAAAAAATGTAGTGGAATTCATCTAAAGCGTCTTTTCCTGCCTTTCCCTGGATTCCCTTTATTTTTTTCCCCTCTACTGCTTTTCAGTGAAACACTCGATTGCTGCTGCATTTGTTGGCTGTGCAGGCAGGGCTAGGTTGGCCTGAGATGACTTATTTCCTTTGCTATGGGATTCAAGCTATCGTGCACAAAATTATTCTTTACTGGCTGAAATTTGTGAATGGGAGGACTGGATGCTAAGGAGATGTGGCTTTGCAGAGTGACCAGAGGCTTGATTTGAATCAGAGTGGATCTCCCAGACTTCTGAGATTAAAACAGAGCTTTTGGGGGGCAGGAGGAGAGGGAATTGTCACTTCTTGTCTTCAGTTAATTAGCTCCTGTGCTGCTTTGCCCATAGGTTCCCAAGGCTCATGCAATCCCAGGCCCTGCCTGTCCTCTTCATTTGGAGGCTGGTCTTGTAGCCGAACCAAACTTGGTGCAGTTACGTTGTTATCTAAAGGATGGCGAGTGTCTCGCTGTGTGTGATTGCTTTCAGGAATAGACTGACAACATTTTAATTTCACTTGCCCAGTGTGTCATCAGATGTTCGTTTCGTTGCCATATTAGTGCACGTTTGCACAGGGGATTGGCATGTGGGAGCTGGTCAGCATTTTGGGTGGATCCACAGTTAATGGCACAGCTATTAACCCAGGAGAGGGATTAAGCTGAGCACTTGAGTGCAGCCTGGTGTGTTTTTCAGGTAATGGGGAGGGAGTTCCTGGAGCTTTTAGGCCTGGGCTATTCCTGGCTGGGCCACTCCGGGTGGTGTAGTTATCCAGGAAAGGAGGAGACATGAGAAGGTTGCAGGGTGCCCCTTGTAGGATCTTAACACACAAGGGGACATTTTGGGCAGTCTTGTGGTGCTCAAAGAACTGTGGTTGTCATGCTCTGGAAAGCCCTCAGAGAAAGGTTTGGTTCTCTGTGTTGGAGCAGCTTCTTGGACAGGGCCATTGCTCAGCTCAGAATCACAGAAGTGAGGTTGGAAATGAGAATTTAGGTTGGAAAAGACCTCCAGGATCATCAGGTCCTCCCTGTGCCTGATGCCCACCCTGTACCCCAGTACAGAGTGCCACAGCCAGTCTTGCCTTGGACACCTCCAGGGGTGGGCACTCCAAACCTCCCTGGGCAGCCCCTTCCAATGCTTAAAAATCCTTCCCACACAGAAATCCCTCCTGCTGTCCCCCCTGCCCCCTGACCTTTCAGCTCTCGCTGAGTTTGGAGCTGTTGTCCTCAGGACTGTCCTGCCCTCATGTTGTCTTTTCCTAAGGCACCCTTGCCATGGGACTGTTGGTTATGACCAAATTGATCTGTTTGAACTAAGCTAAACATAATTAAATAAAATAAAAAAATGATCATTTGGTGCCCTTGTAACTTCTGTGGTATTAGAATTGTATGGACTCAAATTTCCTCCCTCTAACCCTCAGCCCAGCACCTGGAAAACCTGTGTAAATAGGAGAATGCAGTAAGAATAACTGTTATATATGTAAGGGGAAATGGTCAGCTATAAAACATCTGTAGATCTTCATTTAGAACAAAAAGGGACTTCAGTTGCCTATTCTTCTGTGTTGACACAGAACTCTAAGTGTGTATATCGCTTTCCAGTTGAAGGATATAAAACCATTTACTGAGTAGGAATGGAGCTGAATCTGTAAGAGAAGGGAGCAGTTCTGCTTCACGGCAGGAGGAGTTGGAGCCTCATGCTGGGTGACAAACACCTTCTTCTCTCAGTTTTCTGCAGTAATTCAAGGGGAAAAAATCCTCATCTCTTAAGTGCCACATTTTTACTTAAGAATACCTACACACCTTTGTGCTCCTTTAAC
This sequence comes from Formicarius rufipectus, assembly GCA_013399695.1. Classification (NCBI taxonomy): domain Eukaryota; kingdom Metazoa; phylum Chordata; class Aves; order Passeriformes; family Formicariidae; genus Formicarius; species Formicarius rufipectus. The sequence goes on along the minus strand of VXAU01004101.1, from coordinate 838,454 downwards.
TGTGCGTTAGTTGCTTTTGTTGTCTGTGTATATAATTGTATTTGGAATAGTTAGTAGAATTTCAGTCCAACTTTACTCTGTTTCACTGGTCTCAAGGACAGCAAATGTGTGGAGTTTCATGAAAATAGAGATGTTAGATTTCAGCATGGGCTGTGCTTCTGGGATGGAGAGTTTCCGGTTAGCTTGGACCTTTGTTGTGTACCAGGTGCTCAGTCCATCAGGACAAAACAATCAAGGTGTATTAATTTTTAGTGTATGGGATTAATTGTTATGAGAGGAAGTTGATCCATGAGCCAGCACATTGTACTGAAAAAGAAAGAGCTGCTGGATTTGAAAACAGACTCTGCCTTTCTTCTTAGTTCTGTTTGAAACCTTAAACATGTTGTGTGTAATTGAATCAACCGTAAGTGGACTAATGATTGGCTGAAGGAAGAAGAAATAGATTGGTTATGCAGTGACAGTATCACAGAAGTGTAAAATAACTTTGTATTTAAACATTTGTGCTGGTATCAAGGATAATACTGAGAGACAAAAGTTCATTAAACTTCTGTTCTTTTTCTCTTTTCAGGTTTCCTCTCAAAAAACCTACGAGGTGAGTTCCTGAAACTTGACTTTTTAATCTTTATAGCAAATTGAGGTGGAGAATTTTTGAATGAGGCATGCTTTTAAAAGGCAAAATGACTGTGTGCTGACACAGAGCCCAGTAGCCATTACAGGTGTGAGACATTAATGCCCAGAGGGGGACAAGGTGGCAGAGATACAGCTGGGGCTGAACTTCAGGGGCCTGGCATAGTGTTACATGTGCATTCTGTTACCTCACTGCAGGCTCGTCTTACCTGAGACCTGAGATGGTAAAGGGACACTTAAGCTGGTACATGATGTACGGGGGGGGGAAATTCTAAATCTTTAATTTTTGCATGCACAGATACCGGATGGTTGCTGGGGAGGAGGCAGAGTTCACATGGCAGGAGCTTTGTCTGCTTTATGTAGCTTAGTTTTATTTAGCTTTTAAAACTGAGTGATAAAGAGAATGCACTTGCTGTTACTAATTCTGAAGGTTAACAAGGCTGTTTCTAGAACCTTGGATCCACTCCCAAAGGCTGAGGGAGATCATTTTCCCATTTGAATTCAGCCTGGGAATAAATTTTTTAAGGGAACTTAAGGCGCCTGCCGTAAGGTTGGTGTGCTGGGAGCAGAGAGCCCAGCTCGGGTCACTGTGGGAGCCCCAGCAGCCTGGCAGCTCCCCTGGGCTCTCCTGGGCACCAGCTGTGCTTCCTCCTCACACAGACACGGCAGCATTTTGAGCAGAGAGTCTCCAGCTGACAAGAAGCAGAAGGTCGAGCGCTGCAGCAGCACCCACGACTTCGACCCCACAGGTACAGCCCGAAACCCGCGGGGCAAAGGCACCTTGTGCTGGGAATGGGGCTCCAAAACTGCTTCCATGGGCAGCCAGGGTGGCTGCAGGGCTGGGTCCTCCTGCAAAGGCTGCTTGGAAACGTGTGGGCATTGCTTTTAAACGTGTCCATCTCATAATAAACGTGCATTGGTAAATAATGAAAACTGCTCAGTAAATAAGTGGAACTGCTTGCACTTGGAGAAGAGTCAGTCTGACATTTCAGGGGGCAGGTGCTGTAGTTGGTTGGGAGGAGTTCCTTCAGCTGCCTTAGTTACGTGTGACATTGGAGATGGTGTAGGCTCCACTAGGGCCGAGTTCCCTTCTTTGGGGCTTAGTTTTGGGGCTTTGGTTTGTTTTTAGGGTTCCCTTCTTTGGGGTTTACTTTTGGGGGTTTGGTTTGTTTTTCAGGCCTTAGTAAATTTTGATCCCTCTCTGTCACTTGCAAAGTGAATTTGCAGTTTCCAGCCTGATACATTGTAAGATAAACATCTATTTTTAAAGGATGTGCCGTTGTATTTTTTTAACCTTCCCAAAGGTTAAATTAGGGTCAATCTGGGCAGCTTGTCTGGAGCTGTCTGGGAAATGAGGGTGCACACAGGGATTCTTCACTCTCTCTGAAACACTAACCCAGTGACTCTGTGTGTGTTCATTAAATGCATGACAGGCTCTTGTCTGAGCCTCCTGGCCCCCTGCAATGTGCATTTTTCATGTCTCTGCATTGTGCTGTCCCTGGGGCTTGTGGAAGGCAGGAGGGTTGAATGGTACAACTTGTAGGATATGTTTTTTTGCAAAAAGACATTTGAAGCTGATGTTTATAAACCGGCCTATTAATGGTTTCTGCCACTACTGCATGACTCTTCCCTAGTGTGCACAAAATAAATGAAAATGGGCTTTAAATGCCACTTAAAAATACCCTGCAAGGGAGAAGACATGAATTAGTGCCTGTCTTCTTTCTTCTTTCCCTCTGTCCTTGGGAATAGGTAATGTAAAATAATTTCAGGTTGGAGAGGTCTTGGGCTATGAAGGAATTTGTTTGCTTCAGAAACAAACAGGAGTCCTCTAATCTTAATTTGATGAAAGTCACTCCAATTGTGAGAGCTGTTACCTGGCACCACTGTTATGGTGGTTGTGCTCTGCTCTGATAGATGAGCCTGCCCTGCAGCCTTCAGAAAAGGATTTTCTTTCTCTTTTTAAGGGGTGAATTCAGGATGATGACCTGCTGTACCTCTGTTGGTTACTTCTGGAGATAAACAGTACCAGGGTTTCAGTGCTTGGACTGTTTTTATCCAGAATCCTTTCTGTAGTTACTGCAGGAAACATCTTTTATGGTGTCTTAAATTCTCTAGCAGGTTCTGTGTGGTGTTGCTGTTCTTCATTATTCACCCCTTATTCCAAGTGTTCCTCCTGTGTTTTGTTCACATCTCATTTATGTGTTTTGCACGATTTAACCCAATAAATCAGTCTGTGTTTTTTCATGAATTTTTTTTTCTCATGTTTGGTCTCCATATTTTCTATATCTCTCTCTCCTTCTCTCCTGCTCTCGTGCAGATAGCTCCTCCAAGAAGACAAAGTCTAGTTCTGAGGAGAGTAGATCCGAGACGTATGGTAAGCTAAAGCAGCCTCATCCCTGGGCAGCTCCATGCTTTCTGTCTGTGCATCCCAGGCTTTTCCACCCCTCCCCTGATCTGCATGGTTGGCTCTGCAGCAGGGACTGGGCAAACTGGGCTTAAGTCTTGCTTTAGTGTATCAGCTTCTAGTTTTGTAGTGGCTGGAAGACTAACCTGGCGAGCTCTCAGCTGGATCCTCGGGTTACCCCCAGAGCCCTGGTGCCACTGGGGGTTTGGACCTCGTGTCCTCTTGGACTCCAGGAGGGGTTGTGGCTGTAGAAGAGCCTGTGTCTTGCTCTGGCTCTGGAGGTTGGAGCAAGGAATGCATCTCTGTGCATTATTTGTACATTATCTCCACTCAGTTCCTTTCCACGTTTCACAGAAATGGAAAAATGTATCTGTAAATAAATTAAATAAATGTAGGAGTATGAACTTCCTCCTTCCTTGTTCCAGAGGGAGTGAGCGACCTTGCAGTGCTGTGCTGTGTGTCACTGCTGTGTGTGGGCTTGTAGGCTGGAACAAATGGCATCTAAGAAGCACTTTGGGACAGGGATGTCCCCACATGTGATGATGGTGTCACTCCCCACGATGGGGCTGCTCAGGGGGCACCAGAGCTGTCAGGCTGTGCCACTGCCCATCCTCACTGGCTGTGGTGACTTGCTCAGCAGCCAGGCTCTAAAGGTACTTGCACTCACATCAGGAAGCAGAAGGCAGTAAGTTTTCACAAGCTGATGGGTTTTTTGGATCCTGCAGCTTGTAAAGACCCCTGGACCTGGGCTGAGTCTGGCCAGGGCTGCTGCATTTCATGTTTCTGAGTGTGCTTGTCCTGACTCCAGCCATGGGTTGCCTTTCTTTTCCTTTCCTTTTTTTCTCTCCTTCATGTTTTTAGAACAATCTGTGATACTTTCTCCTCTTAATCTATTAAGAAAGTTGCTACTGCATAACCTGCTGTGTGCTCCTGGGCAGGTGCAGTGACTACTCCAGGAGCAGCTTTTATCATCCCACTGGAATAAAACTGCCAGGTGTTCGTGGCTCTGATCCAGCTGCTTAAACCACCTATGTAATACCAAATGATGCTGTCATAGCTCTGCTTGTGAGGAACACTGAAAAATGAAAGAACCCACAAGCCTAAACACCAAAAAAAACCAATAAAAAAATTAAAAACTCCAACTAAATCCCCAGAAAACCACCAACCCTGAAGAGTTCCTTCTAAGCCAATGTTAGGGCAAGCCCTGTAGCTGGTGCAGTGTAGGGAGGTGTGTCCTGTTCCTTCTGGGGAAATGAGATCTCTCTGCTTCCCCTAGAATTTTGAATCACACAGTTTTGTTTTGTTTTTTTTTAATTTTTAAGAAAAGTAATATGATAGTCATGTTCCTCAGGGTGTGAGAGTGTTCCTCAGTAAACAGGTTTGGAGAGTGCCTTGATTTGCTTCAGCAGAGCTGCAAACCTGTCCCAGGGAGACCTGGCTTGCTGCAGCTTGTAATTCTTCCTGCCCTGCTCCGAGGGAGTGAACAGGGAAATGAGCTGCTTGAGGAGCAGGGATTTTGGGACAGTTCTCCCCCTGCCAGGAGGGTGCTGCTTGCTCGGGTTGCCCCCATCCCTGCATTGAGCCTGCACTCCTGTCCCTGGTGCTGCTCACCCAGGGGACCCTGGAGGTGCTGCAGGTTCAGGGCACACCGGGCTGTGTGCTGGGGGGTCTCTGTGTCTCCACGTGTCCCTCGGGCTGGGCAGTGTCCTGGCTTTCCATGTGGGCCACAGAGGAACATGTTCCCCCCCGTGGGCTTTGCCATGCCCCCAATGGGCTTTGCCATCCCCCCGTGGGCATTGCCATGCCCCCAGTGGGCTTTGCCATCCCCCCATAGGCTTTGCCTCCCCAATTTCGTGCAGGTGCTCTGCCCCATCCAGGACCTGTGGGAACAGTTTCCCCTCGTCCTCCCTTTGCAGTGGCCTTTGCTGGGCTGGCCTGTTGTCCCTGCCTGTTGTCCCTGCCTGTTGGCCCTGCCTGTTGGCCCTGCCTGTTGGCCCTGCCTGTTGGCCCTGCCTGTTGGCCCTGCCCTCTGCTCTGCCCGGGCTCTGGGGACAGCTCTGCTGTTTGCTTTGGATGGGGCCAAACTGTTCCAGAGCCTGCAAGTGGAAACGCTGTGCTGGTGGTGTTGTCACTGGGCTGGAAGGGAACTGGCCACTGGGCAGGGAATAACAGAGAGCTCTGGGATGACAGCAGGAAAAGGAGGTGTGGCTTTGTGTGTGTTTGTTCCTACCTCTCTCAATTTTTAATTAAGCAGCAAGAGACCAGAATTTCTTGAAGTATGTGAGTGGCTGGGGGGGCAGAGTGGTTAGGCAGGGAAATTGCTCTGATAGACAGAAGTTAATTTATAGTGCCATGAAGCTCATAGGGTGATGTTTTCTCTCATAAATTCAACCATCTTGTATTTGTATATTCAACAAAATTTAGATGATCAAGAGAGAGTCTGAGTGTAGTTTGATGTGCTGTAATTTACTAATTAGTGGCATAACCTCCCATGATACTTAATACTTGTTTCTCAAAGTAGAATTTTCATTTCTTAAATAAACTTAAAACTGAAATCAGCTTTCAGGGTTCTAGGTGCGATATCAGTTTCCCTTTTTCCCACAACTCAGTTGCTCTCCAGAAATACCTGCCTTTATATTTAGTAGTGACCAGTTTCTGACCCAAACACACACACGTACTGTCTCCGTCTTTGTGATAAATGTTGTATTTTTCTTGTTTGAAACCTCAGATTTGAGCTGTTTTAAAATTGAACTCACTCCTCCTGGTTTGTTCTTTGCAGTTCTTATCAGCTCTGTGTTGTGGCCACTATTTTTCCAGACTTTTTAAAGGGCTTTTGGGAGCCCTTTGGAATAGCCAGGAAGGGCTGGGAATGCAGGGAGGGCTGGACCACAGGAGTTGAATGTGGTGTTGCCATGGGAGCAGATAGTCCTATTTATCATGTTAAAATACATGGTTCTTTTTTTCTGCAAAGGTTCCCAACCCTTGTTTTATGAGCAGTAGTCGGTGCCATTGTTAATAACACTTTTATCAAGGCACTATGGACTGTACTCCTTCAAACAATTTTGCACTGACTTTGCATGACTTCTGTTAGGGGAAGAATCTGAGGAATGCTGCTTATATGGCATTTGGTATGGAATCATGGTAATAAGTAGAGCTGAAATTCAGAATTTCATCTGCTGAGAAACTGTCCTTACAAAAGCTGATGGCTCTGTTCATTCTGTGGAGCAGCATTTCTGAAAATATTTTACAGAAATAAAGCTTCCCAAATGAAGTGAAACATTTGGACATTCTCAAATCCCCAAGGAGTTTGGGTTTTGTTTATGGAATGATTCATTTCAAATCACTCTCTTAAACTGCATTTTCCTATTGTGGCCTCCTGCCCCAAGGGAGGTTGTAGTTCACAAATCCCAGCTCCCACCGTGTCCTGCAGAGCTCTGCTGTGCTGTGGGAGGTGGAATTCATGGCTCATGGAGTCATGGTCTGGGTTGGAAGGGACCTTAAAACTCCTCTGCTTTCAACCGTGGCATGGGCAGGGACACCTTCCACGAGGCCAGGGTTCTCCAAGCCCCGTCCAGCCTGACCTGTCCATTCTCTCCAGTGAGTCAGGTTTTAGAATGAAACTCTTCTCTGTTTGTTGGGAGCTGCTAGTGAAATCCTCTGTTTTGTTGACTAACTTCCAAATAGCTGAGCTGTGGAGAAGCGAAGAAAGTAAATGACCTCCTTGCTGGTGAAGCTCTTGGAGAATCAAAATGTATCCGGCAAGACTGTTTGAGGCAGTAATTTTAAGAATGGGGTGTCAATGACCTTGAGAAGTTCGACTTTACCCTTTCCCATTATCCAGAGGCGCTCTTGGGTCAGGGCTGGAGAATTCAGAGGGACTAGTGCCACCTACTGCAGAGTGGGTCCTCTTTGCTTGGCTTGCAGTTCCTCTGTCTGCTTTCACTTTTAATCTTAAGCCTCTTTACCTCCAGCACTCCCTTGGCTGCTCCGCTGTGCTCCTGGCTGGAGGCTGTGCCACTGAGTTTGGGAATCATCATCCGCATGAGGACAAAAAAGGATTAAGATTTATTGTTTTCTCCACAGAATTTTATGAATCCACTCAAGGCACAAACATATTATCTAATGTTGTATACTTAAAGCACAGTTAAATGATGTCTCCTCACTCTGTGCCATCAAGATAACTGTGAAGTGAAAGCAAATGTGGGAATAACATGATTATTGATTCGATTTTGAGTACTGTTGGTAGTGAGTTCTGTTGACCTTGTAATATTCCCTGAGTTTCAGCTGGAAAAAGTGAAATATCATGGTCAGATATTTCAAAATGAGTGACTCAGGATTTCCATGGAGGGAGCTCTGAGGGATGGAACACAAGGGAGGAGGGTGCATGAGGAGCTGGTTGTCATGGGCTGACAGGGGCTGTTTGGTGTTGCCCCAGAGTCCTGCAGGGGGTGAAGCTGCTCGAGTTGGTCCTTCAGTGGCCCTGCGTGTTCTTGTGATATCCAGGCATGGTGGAACAGCTCTTGGAAACGGCACAGGGGTGTCTCTGGGCTCGCAGTGGTTTGTGGCTTTCCTGTGAGTCCCTGCCAGGGTGTCTGATGAGGTGTTCAAGGTACCAGACGTGGGTTATGAAAACATTGCTGCTCTGCTCTTAAAATTCCACCACGCAGCAGATTTCAGATGGAATGGCTTTCACTTAGAGAACCAAAGTGAGCAACTGACAGATTTAGGGGGTTCAAGAGAGCACTTTAAGGGTGTTCTTTTTAATGTGCCTGCTTCAGACAGGGAGTGCTATCAGAGCTGGGCTGGTTCTGCAGGTAGTAGTGTTATCTTCAGGAAACTTCCAGTTAACTTCATTAAAATCACTACAAAGCTGCTGTGTGTCCCAGTCAAGCATGGAATCTCTCAGCTGGCCTGCCTACACCTCATTCCAGCCTTTATGTTGTGTTAGGAGAAGGCTTAAGTGGCTGCTCCATGTCTGAAGGGAGCAAATACAGGGAAAAACCAATACTGGACTAATTCAGGTTTGGGTTGTCCTAATTTCCATTACTTCCACATTAAAGGGGTTTTGGGGTAAAATTGAGATTTGTGGTGTGAAACATTTTAACTTGATTACTCTGGGAACTGAAATTATACTCTGCAAGGCCAGTTTGTGTTGTATCTCCTACTGCATTGCCACTGCTTTGGCATCGGGCTCATTCAAGAAGAAAGGTTATCAACAGATCCAAGGGTTGTTGGTTCTGGAAAAAAGGAATCCAGTGGAAGAGCAGTGAGTGCTCAGAGCTGCCCTGTGTCTTTAAACAAGGACAGTTCTTGGGAGTCTGAAGACTAGTTTGGTGTCTCACTCATAAAACCTGTAGGGCTGGCACCAGGGTTGGAAAGGAGCTGTTTTTATGAAATAGCACATGTTCCCACACCCCACCCCGGGGCATCATTCTTGTGAAGTGAGACTTCAAGCAGCTTGGTCACAGGAAAATGGGAGGTGCAGGAGGGAGAGGCACGTTCTGTCCTTTACCTGTGCCAAGAGGGTGTGAGGGGCAGGGGGTTTCTCCTCTTGGCTGCTCTCAGCTCCATCCCTCCCACCCCACCTTGTCTCCCGAGCTCCTGGGATGGGGCACTGGGAGCAGACTGCTGCAGAAGTCCTGGAACACCACCTTTTGCCCTGCTCCCACACCCACTTTCGTGTCTGCCACACTGGAGGAGAACAGGACTGACTGGGCAGGCTGTGTTTTCACTGAAGGCTCCTCATTTCCATCAGGAGTTGCTCCAGAGAAGCGAAAGGAGCTGTAGTGGTGTGAGAGTAATTTAAGATGTGGGTATGACTCCACACTCTCTTACAATTCATTCCTTAAAAATGATTCCAGAAAAGCCAGTCTGGCTGGGAAAGCTCCCCGTGCTCCCTCCATGCTCCACAGAACTGCCACGATTTTGGTCTCTGATGGTGGAGAGCTCCCAACTCCTTCTCAGGATGCTGTTGTAGGAATTGTGCCTGTTGTGGCTGTAGAAAGGAAGAGGCAAAACAAGCTGTTAGAAATAAGGGTGATGTAAATAAAAGAACGTTGGGGAAGCATTTTGCAGAGTTCCTAAAGCCCCTTTTCAGAATAATGACTCCCTTGTGGGAGACTTTGCACTTCTTGGGAAGTGCTCAGCAGTGACTATGCCAGGACTGCTGTTTGCTTTTGTTTTGTTTTTCCTTTATTGCCTTTCAGGTGAGCAAAAGACATGCCCAGCATCTCACCTTGTCAAAATGTTGCACCTCCCAAGTGAATTTATCTCAGCAACAGCGTTTCTGTTCACATTATACAGAGTATACCAGGAAACCAAAAAAGCTGCCTTTGATGTCTCACTGAAAGTTAAAGGAGGAGCAGATTCAAACATCTCCTGGGGTTTTGGCCCTGAAGCAGGGTCTTCATTTCAGAAGTCCTGCTCAGGGTAGTTAAGTGTGGCTTGAACTTGTTCCCTGCTACTGCTCCAGTTCTGTGTGAGACTCTCACTTGGAACAGAAGCTGCCCCAAGAGGAGATCTGTGCTGAAAATGGGGAGGGCTTTTCCTGATCAGTAAATCTGTTTTAGTCCAAGCCCATCACGTTAGTCTGAGAGGTTTGTGCCACCTTGTAGAAGTTGTGTGGTGTTTTTGATGAAGTGGAACGTGACAGCCCTCTGCTGTACTCAGAAAACTGAGCACACACAAAGGGAAATGATGCTCATTAGTTTGTGAACTGCTGCTCTTCTTTAAGAGCTGCCTGTACCTCGAGTTGTGTGTGAAGTGCCAGAGCTGTCTGCATCTCTGCTGCTGTATCTCTGTGTTTTGTGTAGCTGGAGCAATAGGCTTGACCTGTCTTGACATCCCTCTCTATTCCTGGACTGCTGCCCTGTTTCTGTCTCTCATATATTTCCCCTCTGTTGTACTGTACCAGTTCCTCTGAGCACTCTGTGATTATCTAGGAGGATAAGGTTTTGGACTGATGCCCAGCTTGTGTCTCTTTGTGTTCCTCTCCTCCTCTTTCTCCTGCCCTTTCCCCCCCTTCCCCCTGCAGGTCTGGTTCAGCGCTGTGTTGTGATCCAGCGGGATGAGAACGGCTTCGGGCTGACGGTCAGCGGGGACAACCCGGTCTTCGTGCAGTCGGTCAAGGAAGGTGAGCAGGGAGGGTGGATGTGCCAGCCAGGGGGCAGCCCGAGGGGTTCCACGTGGGAAATGGGGCTGGGAGGTGAAGGGCAGGACTCCAGCAGTGCCCACGGGTGGGCTGTGGCGTGGGAGGGGCGTGCCACGAGTGCTGAGCTGTTGGGATGCGCCGAATCGTCTCCTCTGTGTGTGATGGGCTGAAAACCGACCTCTGGTGTCCCAGGGGGAGGAGATGACTCCTTGGAATGGGGAAGGGGGATTGTGGCTTTGGGGTATCCACTGCTGAGTGAGGGCAGAGCTGCTCTAGATGCCCAGAAATGTTAACCTGCTGGAGACAGGGGAAGCGTGGCTGAGGGCAGGAAGCAGTTTTGCATGAAACTGCAGAAGTGTTCAAAGTGTTTTGGCTTTGAATGTTTGTTTTGGAATGGGAACTAAAGGAGCTGTTCCCCCTGCAGATGGAGCAGCCATGCGGGCTGGAGTGCAGACAGGGGATAGAATTATCAAGGTAAGGGAAACGGATCCCTTGTATTCAGTGAGCTCTATCCCTGAGAAAAGGCCTTTGTTCCATCTGCTGGGATGTTTTCATTTGCCTGAGAGATAAAGGAATGGTCTGTATCCATGTTCTGGGAATACCTGAACAGTAACCACTGAAATCCTCAGTGTTAGTTCTGCTGTGGAGATCACTCTCATTTCAGAGCTTTATGGGCGAGCCCAGCATCCTACCAGGTTCAGATATCACAAATACAATAGAAACAGAAATGTCAGGGGAGAGAAGGAATGGAGAGTTATTAATAATCACCTGTAAATAAAAAGTCTGCCTGAATTACTGTTTTTTCCCCTGAGTGTCCCCAGATCCCTGTTTTCTTTTAGTGCCAAGCAACTGAGAACCCAAATCAGGAGCTAAAAAAGCGGTGTGAACTATTGGTGCAAAGTGATGGTTGTGCTGCAGCAGCCTCTGACACAAATAGAGCTGGGATTTCAACCAGGCATTTAAATTAATGAATTAAATTAGCTACCCTGTTGTTCTTCTACCCAGTCAGAGAGGGATTGCTTTTTCATGTTTGTTTGACTGCCTGAGGGTTCTTTTGTATGTGTACTTTCCTTTTGCTCTGCTCACTGAGATAAACTGTTGGAAGGATAAATTGTTTATCTGGTGGTGTCTTGAAAGATGTAGTAATGGAGATGGGGGTGGAAAGAAAATATTGTTCCTCCTTGTAGTGCTTTTTGTGCAATGTGTGGATGCCTTGGGCTGGAAATCAGGATGTAAAACTCGGTTTTCTCCTCCCGCAGGTGAACGGCACCCTCGTAACACACTCGAACCATTTGGAGGTGGTAAAGCTGATCAAGTGTAAGTAAAGGCAGGTTGCTGCTTCTGTCCCTGGGCTGCTTTAAAGCATGACAGGCACCATTTGAAAGGCTGATGGAGCCTTCAAGTGACAAGGGTGAGGTCTGACCATGCCCAGTGAGAGACAAAGGGAGTGTGTGAAACAGAGAAGTAAAATTGGGGTAGTTTTGGCCTCTCAACTTAAGCTGATGCATTCCCCTGCAGGTTCTCCTTAGCTTGATCTTTGAACTTACTATCGAGCCTTGCCCAGGTGCTTTCCCATTTTTTGTTTCCACCTTAAATACCAGAGCTATTCAGGCACTTTCAAGTGCATTGCTGTATGATGCTTGCAAAGTTCTGGCATTGCTAAAGGAAGTGTGTTCTTGGTTGATTATCTTGTACAAGGAAGAAGGTGGTAGTGGTTCCTTCCACCCTAGCAGAGTTTATTTTGTGGCACGAACCTGTGTATGCTGTAAATACAACCTGCTGGACTAGCAGTTGGATTGCTTGCTTTTCTAAAGGATGGTTATCATGAAAATTGTTGGATTACCTGAAGCTTAAATAGGTATTTCCAAACCAGAGCTGACAGTGCTCTCAGGTTTGAGGGAGGAAGTGGGTGAGGAATGGTCTGAGTTTTGTCTCACAGACAGAGACTCCTGGAAATCTCCAAATGTGTGACATGTGACCTGTGCTTGTGTCTCTGCAGCGGGTTCCTATGTAGCTCTCACTGTCCAGGGGCGCCCCCCAGGGTCGCCCCAGATTCCCCTGGCTGATTCCGAAGTGGATCTGGCAGCATTTGGGCATATGTCTCCCATCATGACATCTCCCCACTCGCCTGGCACATCGGGAAATGCTGAAAGGATCACTAGCCCAGTGCTCATGGGGGTAAGATTTAAAGCTCTCTGTCCAAAGCACTGCTGGAGCAGAGGAAGAAATGTAGGCAGGTAGGTTTTTTTTCCTTGGATTGTTTAGAGTTTCTTGCACGAATCACAAATTGGAATATTTATCCTGTCAGTGGGTATTTATTCCCTCAGTGAAAAACATTTTGCAAGTGAAAATATCCAGTCCTGTTTCAGGGCTTTTTAAATGTTGGCAGCTGTGTTCAAAAATAGGAAAGAATGCATAGAATAGTGTTTGGAAACTTGAATTGCTTTTTGTTTAGAGCCCATGTTTAGGAAGCAGATGAAAAATGGGCATGTCCCTTCTCCTTATCTTCCCAGCCCCACCAAAGAAACCCGACCCTTAATCTCTCTGTTTTCTAGGAGGAGAATAATATTGTCCACAACCAGAAAGTGGAGATTCTGAGAAAGATGCTCCAGAAGGAGCAGGAGCGGCTGCAGGTACGGGGGCTGTGAGGTGGAGGGGGGAAGGTCTGGTGCGAAGACAAGGGTGGGTTGTTGAGTTAGTGCTTACAGAGCTCTAGAAAACAGACCTTGTGCAGCAGCTGTTTGTCACTGCAGTGTGTCAGTGGAAGGAGGAGAAGCAGTGGGCTGCACTTCTCAGCTGAGATGCTGAGTGGCAGCTCAACTGTTTTGCAGTCTCTGCAGGAGGAGTACGGCCGCTCCCCCACCACCCGCCTGCTCAAAGAGATCCAGGAGGCCAAGAAGCACATCCCTCAGCTGCAGGAGCAGCTCTCCAAAGCCACGGGCTGCACTCAGGTAGCACAGCGGGTCAGGCCCCTCTGGGATGCTTCAGGTGGGGATGCTGGTGTGGAGGGTGAGCAGGAGTTCCCTGCCAGGCTCTGCCGTGCTTGGACAGGCACGTTGCACCCTCTAGAGCCGAGACTGGGAGCTAAAACTTGCAGAGGCTGACAAGCAATGCAGTGCAGTGTCAGTCAGGATGTGAAGGAGGCTTTACAGTGGGCTTTCAAATCAGGGGTGGAAAACTGCTTTCGAAACAGAAAGTGGAAGCTGTCATGTGTCTGTGAGTCTGTCAGTGCAACTTCAAAAAGTTCTGTGAAGTCATTCTTGCAGTGGGAAATGAGTAACTGGAAGATTAAAACAGCTTTGCTTTCATTTTGGAAAAAAATAAATACAGGCTGTATTATTTTCCCCCTTTTCCCTCTGCATATGATAAGTCCTGAAAAGTGGGTGTGACGTTGTCATTTTCTCTTAGAAAAGTGTTGCAGCCTTTTCTAGATAAATTAAGAAAGTTTTGTAAGTAATGTGAACTAACTGGCTTTTGAAGCTGCTGACTTTTAAAGATCATCCCTTGAAGCGTTCTCCTTGCTCTGTGCTGTCTCCAACTCACTTTGTCTTTTTAGGATGGACTCTTGTCCTCCAGGTCTGTGTCGGAGTCGCTGCAGATCAGTGAAGGGGAGGCAGAGAGTGGGGACTGTGTGAGCAAACTGGACTTCAGTGGGGACAGCCCCTCCAGACCCAGCAGTGACATTGCTGATGTGAGTCTGCAGCAGCTCCAGCACTTTGCTCCTCTACCCTTTGGATTTCACTTTCCTGTGCAGGTTCTGTGTGCTGGCACACGTGACTCAGGAGCACTGAGCTTTGCTGGAATGGGCTCCTCAGTACCCATCAAAACTTCTGCCCTGAGAAAACATGATATACTGGACTTGTATTAGGGACTGGGAAAGAAAGAGTGTGGGTTTGGGCTTTTGTCCAGGATTAGATTTCCCTATAACCAAAGATAGATGCCAGCATCGTTCTCACAGCTCACATGCCAGTTAGAGCATCTTCTAAGAGAATGTTCCAGTTGCAGTAGTGTGACTCAGATCCACTCAGTGGGCAGGTTGCCATGGGAGTGGGCAGAGCCTTTCTTCTTCCAAATAAGCTCCAGTTATTGCCAGAAGTAAAGGCTCTTAGTCTGTCCACTCATTAGGTATCAGTCAGTGCTTGTGTGCTCTCCCTGTTGCAGTGCCTCAGTGCCTAATCCTTAATTAAGTCACTGTCTGATTAGTGCAGGGGAATTGAGACTCTGTGCTTGGATTTGGCCTGAGTTTGTTATTAACTTAAGGATGTGGGAGCTAAATTTGTACCAGGAGTTGGAAGTGAAAGGAGGGTGGGTCAGATGTGAACAGACAGGACTCTTAATTTGAAACTTTCCTCCTCCAGCTTCAAATCTGATCAGTTTTCACTCATGTTTCTATATAATAAATGCAGAAAAAAATCACAGTTACCTTTCTAATACAGTCCTGTCAGTGCTGCGGATGTATTAGATCACTGGAGGAGATTGGCACACCAAATAGTCAAGATTTTTCATCCAGAAGGACTCAGAAATTTAAGGACTGGTGGCAATAGAAACCTTTGGAAGTTGAACAAGAACTCCAGAGTTGTGCAGCTGGGGTGGAATAACCTTATGGAAAAAGACAGGCTGGAAAGGAGCTGCCTGAGTGGTGGCCTGGCTGAAAAAACACCTTTGGACACACTGAAGATGAGCCAAGAGCACGTGGTTTGTGTGAATAAAGCCAAGGGCTGCTGGGCTGCTTGAGGAAGAGAATTGCCAGGAGGTGGAGAGGAGAGAGCTAATCATGCACTGTGGGGAGATGGTGGAGGTGGAGAGGGCAAGGAGAAAGCTAAGGACAGGTGGTAGGTGTTACAGCTCTGCTGTGGCTCAGTGTCACCAGCTTTCTTACCAAAACTGCTTCTGCATCAGTTGAGTTTGGGTTGTTTTTTTAACTGTGCACGTAGGACACACATTTTAGTCTGGTTTTTTGTACCTCAGCCATTGAGCAGTTCAGTCTGTGAGAAAGGAGAAGTTTTGGCTGTTGTGGCTGAAAGACTTGGTGTGCAGTTCTCACTTTCCTGGATTTGCTGGTGCTGACCAGAACTGAACTTCCTTCTTTCCCAGAGTCCTCGCAGTGGCTTGAAGGAGAGGATTTATTCAGATGAGAGCCCAGAAAAGGCTGAGCTTCAAGATAGTGTGAGTACAAAATATCAAGTGTCAACAACAGCGTCTCCTCTAATGGGCCCATTAAAATCTTGCTGCTTCCCCCCCCCCCACTCCCCACTTTCTAAATGGGGCATGTATGAACTTTGCTTTAGAAAATAAAGATGCAATTAAAATTGTGCAGGAGAAGTTAATTAGCTGAGTAAATGTTTATGGAGCTTTAGAGCAGGGCCATTTAGAGGTGAGAAATATATAATCAGCAGTAAAACAGCTGGACAGGAAATAGGTAGAACAGTTGCACATACTTCATTCCAGGAGTCCAGCCTATCTTTTTAGGATATGTAGTCATTTGGAGGCTGGCATTATCAGCAGTGGTAAAGTGGAACACTGCAGGAAGTGCAGACCTGTCTGGATGTATCAGCAGCCTTAGGATGACTTCTCAATTACTTTCCCCCTCATCTGCCTGTCTTTCCAGAGTCATATTTCTCCATTTACACTGAGATGGCATTTGTCATATGCCACATGCTTGATGTGCTCATGCTGCAGATGGTGCAGTTGGTCTGGAATCATCTGCTGTGGTGGGTTGGAGTGTTTGCCTCCTGGGGGAGTGTTTGGGGGGGGGGATCCCACGAGTGCAGCCTTGGCCGAGGTTCAGTGGAGGCCTGTGGGTGTCCATGGAGAAGCATAAACAGGAATAGGAATATCTCCAACTTGGTAAAGTGGGTTTACTGTGCTAAGAGAGTAACAGCATCATGCTTTTCTTCCCTGCTTTCCCCTTGCTCCTTCCTGATCACCTCAGGATTCCCAGTGCAGTGTTGGAAGTCCTTTATCCCGAGTGGGGACTCAGATCATTGGAGCAGAGGATGATGACTTTGACACAGAACAGGAACAGGTGGGAATTACTTTTGGCCTCAACCACCCTTTTTTCTCTTGACCAGAATGGGAAAAATACCATTCTGTTCCTCTCTACCCAAACTGCAGGTGCTCCATGACTTGCTTGTATTGAGCAGTTTTGTATGGTGAAACAAGAACTAGGGAATGTGGTTCCTGTTATGGCTGATCTTGCCAAGCAGGAACATTTGGGGAGTTTATAGCAATATCCCATCTTTGAGTCTGTTATTTTCTTTCTCCTCATAAATTCAAGCTTTCCAGAAATTAATTTGCCTTATTTCATCTGCTGATTCAACTTCTGTTAAGTGCTGCATTGTTGTCACAGCCGTGGCTTTTGACATGTTTGAGTTGCTTGAGCTGCTCATGGTTTGTGTCACAGCAGCTTTCTTGGCTGATTGAGATGTTTCCTCCACGTGTCCTGCAGATCAATGGGCAGTGCAGCTGCTTCCAGAACATCGAGCTGCTCAAGTCTCGCCCAGCTCACCTGGCTGTTCTCCTGCACCACGTGGTGTCTCAGTTTGATCCTGCAGCATTGGTAGGATGTTCTGGAATTCTTTCCCTGGCCCACACTGGTGGCATTAGCCAGAATGGATCAGGATCTCCTTGTGTGGCACTCGGGGTCGTGACTTGGGAAGGGGAGAAATGCAGACCCTGTGCAGGCACCAGGGTGATAAATCTCTCCTTTATCTTCTCAGATCAAGGGAGGAGCACAAAGAACTGTCTCCCTTACATGTAGCTGCTTACAAATAAATATTTAGCTCTTGAAGGCATTTCACTCCACCCTCAGGTTGTGGGATTAGTTGTCTGATCCCTCTGTGCCTGTTTTCCTGCCCATTCCCCCTCCACTGATTCCACCTGAGGTTCCCTCAGTGACAGAGTACCTGGGAAGGGTTTCAATCCAGCAATGCTGAATTCCTTGAAATATTTGAAAGAAAACATGGAGTTCCTATGGTGTCCCTTAAGTTCTTGCCCTCCTGTCTCCCACAGCTGTGCTACCTTTACACAGACCTGTACAAGCAGACCAACTCCAAAGAGACCCGGAGAGTCTTCCTGGAGTTTTACCAGTTCTTCTTGGACAGAACTGCAGTAGGTTCCAGTCATTTCCCTCATTTTCAAGCACATGTAACAAGTTGATTTTTACCTTTCTCCACTTACCTGAACTGGAAAAAAACTTAAGTCCTCCAAAAGAAAAAAAAATATAAATTTAATAATATTAATAACTATGCTAGTAACAATACTAATTTATAACATCAATAACTATAATAATCTAATAATGACTTAATAAAAATTCAGTAAGAACTGAATAAAGGTTTTAGGGATTTTTGTTTAAATGTCACCGGTGAATACAGGAAAGTGAGTGCAGCCTCAGCTGGCTGGTAACACCATCAATCAGGGAATTTGCTGTCTGATAGGAGAAATAATTTAGTGATAGGTAAACAAGCTCTGGCTGTTCTCCACTGCCTTTTGCTTAATAGTTGCTGTGGATATTGATGTGCCTGTTACAAGGATTGGGAAGTTGTGTTGGAAAGCCTGAGCAGGTTCTTTACTGTCACGAATTAAACTACCAGGTCCTGTAGCAGAGGTTTCTCTACCACATGTTTAGATTAAATATCTCTGGGAAATAAAATGTGTATTCAGGATGGGAGTCTCCCCTTTAAAACCATCAGATTGTCTGATTTAGGCTTTGGGCTATTCTTGTCTGGTTTGTACTGTAGGTTTCATTGCGGTGCTCTTGTTGTGTTTGTTCTCTCAGCCTTTCTTTTCTTTTCCAGAATCTCAAAGTTCCAGTTCCAGATGAAATCTCCTTGGAACTAGGTAGGGTGTTCTAGCCTTGGGTCTCTGCTTCTGAAAGGGAAAGGCACAAAAGTGCTCCTGGATGGGTTAAAGTATTCAGGGAAATGACTTTATTCTGAGGTGGAGAGGGCTCTTCTCAAAGGCTCATGTAGGAACTTCTCTGCCTCACAGACAGAAGGCGGCCAGAGCTGCTTCCTGAAGAGCTTCATCGCCAGTTCATACAAACCATGCAAGATAAAGTGTGTCCAGAAGTTCAGAGGAATCTGGAAGATTTCAGGTAACACCAGTTGTCTGTAATGCCCATTTAATTCATACTTGCATTCAGCCAGCATGTCCAGTACAGGGGAAACCCAAACGTGAGGGACAGAGAATTAATCTTAGAGTGAACTGGGATTTACCACTGGAGGGACCTCAGGGTCACCCTGTGACCAGTCCTCAGTGGTTCTGACACTGTGTTGCAAACCATCAAGATCAATTTTAGGGCTTGGACTCTTCACTCCTTGGAACTGATTGAGGCAATTTCAGAGTGTGGTTTCTCGGGTGTTGTTATATAGATCCTTTTTGCTAATTGTGTTTATCATCAGCATATATATATATTTTGTTTCCTATTTTCCTCCCCTCTCCCCTTTGGTCACAGGAAAATTCACTTTACAAAGTTGTCACGGGCATGCAGTAAAATTTGATAGTTAATTTACCTTTTCACGTGGAGTCCTCAGAACTCTGTGCCAACATGAGCCATTCTACTAAGACAGGCATTTAATAATGGCCCTAAAATTGTCTCTAAAATTCAAGTATGTGCTTTAACTACATGGCCTGGGTTGTGTGCAGGGAGTTGACTCCTTGATGGTCGCAATGCCTTCCATGACACACATCCCACAGCTTCTCTGGGCAGGCTGTGCCAGGGCCCCACCACCCCTACAGGGAAGCATTTCTTCCTAAGACCTGCTCTCAACCTGCCCCCTCCCAGCTGGGAGCTGCTCCCACATGTCCAGTGAAGCTCCTGCCCCACTCCTGCCTTTTCATAGGACAGTGCATGGCACTGTGGATGCCACGGGGCTGCTCCCCCTCCTCGGAGGCAGGAGCCCTGTAGGAGGTGCCAGCCTTGCCCTCCTCGCAGGCAGGAGCCCTGTCGGAGGTGCCAGCCCTGCTCTCCTTGCAGGCAGGAGCCCCCCTTTGCAGGCAGGAGCACCCTCCTCCTAGGAAGGAGCCCCTTGTTGCAGGCAGGAGCCTCTCCTCACAGGCAGGAGCCCCTCATTGCAGGCAGGAGCAAGGGGCAGGCAGCAACCCCTCCTGGCAGGCAGCAGCCCTGCCGGAGGTGCCAGCCCTGCCCTCTTTGCAGGCAGGAGCCCCCTCTTTGCAGGCAGGAGCCCCCTCTTTGCAGGCAGGAGCCCCCTCTTTGCAGGCAGGAGCCCCCTCCTGGCAGGCAGCAGCCCCTCCTGGCAGGCAGCAGCCCCTCGTGGCAGGCAGCAGCCCTGCCGGAGGTGCCAGCCCTGCCCTCGTTGCAGGCAGAAGCGCAGCATGGGCCTGACCCTGGCCGAGGGGGAGCTGAGCAGGCTGGACGCGGAGCGGCTGCGCGACCGCAGCGCCGTGGACAGGGAGAGGAGCTGTGCCGAGCACATCCTGGCCAAGATTGAGGAGGTCCTGTAAGTCACAGCAGGGCACTACGGGGCAGGAGGGGTGGCGTTGGCATCGCAGCCTTGGCATCGCGTCCCCTCTGCTGCTGCAGTAATGGCAGCCACACTTAAGCTAATAGTGAAGAAAGAGTCTGATTTTAAAGTAGAGGGAAAATGCTGCCATTGTCAGCTTTTAGATTATTAGATCAGTCCTTTTTTTTGGAAAGCTAAAGCTTCAGAACCCATTTTTAATTTTGATGTGGGCCGAAGCCAATTTTTGCAGCTGAACCTTCAGTTTTGATTGTTAGTTTTATGTTTTTTCCCTGCTGGGCCTTCTTAACATCCCGAGGGATGCTTTGAACACCACTGCTGATGCTCTTGGATGGGTGTGACTGGGTGTTAATTGGGTTTGAGATTAATTTTTAAATTCTTCCCTTTTTTTTTCAGGATGACATCTCAGCCTTTGGAGGAAGACAAGAGGTAATGGAAGTTGTATGGTTTAGTCTGTGCAGGAAGGGCCCCAGTGCCAGCGCTGTTGTGCTGAGCAGAGCAAGACAGCCCTCTCCTGGCTGTTCCACCAACTCTCACCTCCTAAATCCCCTGCCAGAACTCACTGGAATTCAGAGCATCAGCCTCTTGCTCTCAACCTCTCACTAGCTGATGTTCGTTGCCTGTGTTTCAGATCTTAAAAATTATTTTCGCTGGGAGTTAATGTTTCTTTTTGGTCTATTTTCTGCGTGTGCCTTGTCTGGTCCAGTTTGTGTGTATACAGCTATCTGAGTAGCTGTTATTCTACTCTTTGCAGCAACTTCTTACTGTCACTTATTTTTACCATAACTCAAAACTGTATTGTGACTTCAAATCTGTATTTAATATAGACTTTTAGCACCTTCTGTGTAATTCTCAAAATTTTAGGTTTACCTCCTGGGCTTCTGTGTGTTTTGTCAGAGAATCCCAGAATGGTTGGGTTGGGAGGGACCTCAAAGCCCATCCAGTGCTAGCCCCTGCCATGGGCAGGGACACCTTCCACCAGCCCAGGGTGTTCCAACCTGGCCTTGGACACTCCATGGGATGGGGCAGCCACAGCTTCTCTGGGCAACCTATTCCACCCATGTACTTCACCTTTATAAACTCCATCTTATTCTGATACTGAATTTTTCCCAGTGCCTGTGAGAATTTGTTTTATATTAAAAAAAAGAAGTGCTACTAATTCTAATTTAAATTAAACAGTCATCTTCTCCATAAAACCTTTGCCTTTGACCTTAATTTTATTGACAAAGTGTATTTCCCCACTGCATTTCTTCTTTCCTCACTCTTTTTCATCCTCTTGGTAGCTCCACAATGCAGTATGTGATTCTTACCTACATGAAGCACCTGGGAGTCAAAGTGAAGGAGCCTCGGAGCCTGGAGCAGAAGCGTGGCCGTATTGGTTTCCTGCCAAAGATCAAGGTAGTGTTGTCGTGGCCAGAGAGCATTTCAGAATGAACCTCTACATGACACACAAAAAATGGGGCTGATTTCTCACTCTCCATTGCTGCACCAAGAGGATCTGGGATGACTGAGCTGCACAGCAAACCCAGCAGCTGAAATGGGGCTCTGCATCTGTTTGCACATGAATTAGGAAAGAGTGGCCTTTTTAAACCTGAATTCCAACTGCTTGTTTTTCACAATTTTAACCTTATTAACACTTTGGGTGAGAAATGTTTCATAAAATCACAGAATATGCTGAATTGAAAGGGACCCACAAGGATCCCTGAATCCCATGCTGGTCTCATTAAGGCTCATCAAGCTCTCTGCCTGTACACCTTAGTTTTCTTCTTGAGAAACTTGCCCACAACTTCATGATGCAGGAAAGCTATTCTTCCTGCCACCCCCACTTTTCAAGTTACATAATGAATATTTCCCCCAAAACTCTGTCTCTGTGGGTGTGATCACTCGTCTCCCACAGCCTGGGGGTGTATCTGGTCACAGTAGCCACTTATTTCCATCAGCGTTGCAGCTTCTTTTGAAATGTTAAGACTGTTACAAGCAGTTCTGCATTGACAGCATGAAAAGGTTAGATCAGGCATCCACAGCCTTTTTGAAAGGGTAAGATAAGGTGTGTTTCTCTCCCTTCTTAGTTGAAATCTCAGTAAAGAACTGAATTTGAAGCAATGAGTGATGTGTTTGTTTTTCTTTAACTGCAGCAAAGTATCAAGAAAGAGAAAGAAGGAGAGGAAAAAGGAAAGAGAAGAGGCTTTCCTAATATTCTGGTCCCACCAAGGAGGCCGAGTCGACATGACAGCAGTGCAAGTATGTCAGGTAAGGAAATCTATGTTCCCTTTCAGTCTGATAGCCAGACAAAGTCTCTGCTGTCTTTAAAAATTCATGCTAAGACTCAGTGAACTTTCTGCCTCTAAAATACACTTTTGAAGATGCATTGCAATGGTTGCTGTCCTTATCCCTGAGCACAGACACGAGCTGTTCCAGCAGCGTGACTGCTCTGTGTTCAGTTGGCAGAGCCACGGAGATGCAGAAGCCGAGGCACCCCAAGCACTTACCCACAGCATCTTCTGTGAGCCCAGAGCCCCCCGACTCCAGCAAGGTGCGCCAGAGTGGCTCCTCCAGTGATGGGGCAGATGCTCCATATCCACCTGTCAACCCAATGTCTCCCTTGGCAATGGGGCCCTTTTCCTCTCCAGAGGGAAGCAAGGACAGTGAAACAGGTAGGATGGAATGCAGAGGAATGATTCAGGATTGTGTTGTGAATGGGATGTACAAAGCTGTTCTGATGCAACAAACTCAACAAATTAGGAAATGTTTTGATGTCATTAGATGTGATCTTCCTTGCCTTAGTCATCTTTTCTGAATCAGGTAATCTTACCACAGTCAGAAATTGTTGTTAGTGGGTTCTGTCACTGTGGCATTGGATCATCCATCAGGAAAACCCAGTATCCAGTGCCTGCTTTTGTAAGCACCAGTCTGTCCTGTGTCACCTAGAATTTGGCACTGAGATTTTTCTTGCCAGCCTGGGAATTCAGTTCCTCCAGCTCTGAGCTGAAGGGAGGCTGGAACCCAGAGGCTCTGAAGAGGCTGGGAAGTTCTCTAATGTCCTCTGATTTGATTCTTGACATTTCACACTTCCTCTCTGTCCAGGTTTGAAGCAGACAGGAGAAGCTCCACCTGCTAATGACTCCATGGATGGCACACCCCGTACACCCAACACCACCTTTGAATTCCCATCTCCTTTGGAAAACCTGCAGGAGGAGGAGGGAGAATCAGAGAGGTAACTGTGGTGGTTTGAGTGAACCTTGAGAGAGTGTGATTGAATCAGAGAGTATCCTGAGTTGGAAGGCACCCCTGAGGATCATTGTAGTCCAGCTCCTGTGTCAGTGGGACAGTGGCTGTTGAAACTTAGTCCATAAAATTATGAGTTCCATCATTTGTGTTAAATATTCCTGGTAGAATTAGAACTACTGGTCTGTGTCTGCTGCTGTGGTAATGCTGAAAACTCTTATCAGGGGGATGAGGCTGACAGGGGACAGAATGTTCTAGCTGGGAGCCTAGGCCTGTACTCTGCAGTTATGCTGAGTGTCTGAGCAGGGTGAATTCAGGCATAAGCTTCCCTAATAATTTCTTTTCTTGCTTGCAGAATGGTTGACATGGGAACACCAAAGCCTTTTCGCAAGTGAGTATGCTTAGAAATGTGTGAAGTGCCCTGACTTGTTTAGGTGTCAAGAGGTTGGGGAGCAGGAGGCAGCAGTGCTCATTGTTCTCAGCCAGCACAGTTGTCTGCATGAGCTCTCCTGTCCTTTAATAACACTTCCACGAAGTCAGGCACTGGCAGCCGCATCTAGGACAGGTGGGGTGAGTCATATGCAAATAAACTCTTTGATCTGGGAGTGAAGTAGAGTGATTGCTGTATCTCCTGATTTGAATGGATGTTAGGAGAGGGAGGAGAGATTTCCATGTTTTCCCTTTAAACCCGAGTGTTACTGTTGGCTCTGTAACTGCAGATGGACAGAGAAAGAACTTGTACCATGCCCTTTCACTGACTTGATATTTGACTTCAAGCAAATTATTTGATCTTTGTCATTAAAAGGAGGGTTATGGAAGTTCTGGAAGAACAGATATTCACTGTCAGTTGTAAAGGGCAAAATCAGAGAATGTGCCTATAGGTTCAGACATCAAAGAGCCTCCAGCTGACATGGAGAGCATGTTCATGGTGCTTTACAGCTGATATATGTACTTAGCTTTTTCTTCTTCCTCACATCCATGCTTAAAATGGAAAATGCCTGACATCTTTTTCTCACATTAGGGTGGACAGTGTTGGCTTTGCAGATGTCCAGAGTGAAGATGAGCTCTATGATTTTGACATGGACATGGACCCTCCCAACTGGCAGCAGCTTGTGAGCAGAGAAGTGTTGATGGGCCTCAAACCCTATGAAATCAAGCGCCAAGAAGTGATTAATGGTAAGGTGGATGTTCTTCCCTAGCTCACCAAACAGAGTTGAAACCTGCCCTCTGGAGCTTTGAAGTTCTTAAAACTTAAGACAAGGTCTGTTTTCCCTGGTCTGCTCAAAGAAGTGGCTGTTACTTTTGGCTTGCAGGGTTCTTGTTGCTGAAAAGTATCCTGAATTGAAATTGATCCAATCCTGAAAGACGAAATAAACAGTTTTAAAGTGGTTATTAAACAATATTAAGGCACTGAAAGGCCAGTTTGCAATATATTCTATAAAAGAAATCAAGGAAAGCTTGCTTTTTTGCAAGTACTGCTCCCAAATTTCATCTCCAAAACTTCATCCCAGTTCCAGGTCTTGCAGTCCTGCAGAACTCTGTGTGGCTTTGAGGTGCTCAGAGTTCCCTGCTGGTTTGGGGTCAGTTATGAGACATGGATCAATTGGCTCCTCTGTCCTTTCAGACGTGGCATTAGAGCAGAGGGTGGCCCCACACTGGAGCCAGCTGGAATAAGGGCCAGCCAGGGCAGTGCTGGTGGGGGGACTGTTCTCAGTTGAATAGCCTGACTTCTGTCTGCTTCATGTTCAGCCCCATGTGCCCCCCACCCCAGTTCCAACCCTGCTCTCCTCTCCCTGCAGAGCTGTTCTACACAGAGAGGGCCCACGTCCGCACGCTGAAGGTTCTGCACAACGTCTTCTACCAGCGGGTCACCAGGGAGGGCATCCTCAGCTCCAGTGACAAAAGGAAGATCTTCTCCAATCTGGAGGACATCCTTGGCCTCCATGGTAGGAGCAGCTGAGGAATTCTGGGTGCCAGCAGCTGAAAACTTGCAGTAGAGTGCTCCTGAGACAAGAGGCAGCTTCATAGAACAGAGGGTATTCCAGCTGGGCTCCCTTTGGCACACAGTGGTTGCATTTCTGATGTACAGAGATCTCTGGAGAAGGAAAGCACCTGCACAGAGTTCCAGAGCTGGCTTTCTCTTCTCTGTGTGCACAGCCTGCCTTGTGCTGATTCATGCTGGATAAAAGGAGCAGTGCTTTGATGAATGGGCTTGATGGGTCAACATCAAGATGGTACAACTGTTTTTGAAGGGAATATGAAAACAGAGCTGAAAGGATTGATGTCTCACAGGTGGTTTTGAAGGGTGACCCTTCCTGATTGTTTAGGGGAAGAACAGCTCACAAGGGGAGTTTCAGCTCCACCACTGAATAATCACTTGTGTGATTTTATGCAGGTGGCTTGAGTTTTGTTCTGCACTATTCTTGTTTTGAAAAAAAAGTGGTATTGAGCTTCAGAAAAGATAAGATTGGAATGGTTCTTAGGGGTCATATGAAGACAGGTGAGACAAGTGCAAAGGAGTTACACAACATTTTCTTGGGTATTCTGCTAGATTTATTGTGTTGCAGAATGTTTTTTATTGCAAATCTGTTCCTTTTCTAGAATGAATTTTATTTTGAAATGCTGAAAATTAAGTAATCTGACCACAATTAATAACATTTTTACTTCTTTTTAAATTATTTTGAAGTTGCACTGAATGATCAGATGAAAGCTGTCCGAAAAAGGAACGAGACTTCTGTTATTGGCCAAATTGGGGAAGACTTGCTCGCCTGGGTAAAATTCTTTTATGCTTTCTTACACATGAAAATAATGTTTCAGAGAATGACAGAGGCAGAGGTTGGTAAATGTAATTCCCAGCTAATGGGAACCAGAGGCCTGAGAATTATCATTTCCATGGAGCCAACACAGAGCTGGAGAATGAGGGTTGAAGGAAAGCAGGAAGAACTCTTCGGGTTTTCATTTGGCTAGAGATAAGAGTAATTTAAGGAACAGAAATAATTTCCTTATGATGTGTGGGTAGAGAGGTAGTTTTGGAGACATAAAGGTGAGAGTAGGATTTTGAAAAATGTAATAGCACCATTTATTTCAGTAGCACTGAAATGTCTTGTGTTGCCTGCGGTGCAGTTAAAAGACAGTTAAAAATACTTATTTCTAATCTTAGAATTTACACAGCTGAACTTTTGCAAGTTTATAGCACTGTTGAAGGCTTTGTTTCTAAGATCTGCGTGGAAAGGTTTGGTTGTCCCATCCTTGGGAGTGTCCAAGGCCAGGTTAGATGGAGTTTGGAGCAACCTGGGCTAGTGGAAGGTGTCCCTGCCCAAGGCAGGGGTGTGGAACTGGATGATCTTTAGGTTCCCTTCCAACTCAAACCAGTCTGGGATTCTGTGATGTGGTTGGGCTGGAAGCAGGAGAACTGCAGAGTTTGAGATGTACAGACTTCCTCAGGAAAAGGGAAGACAGAGCTTTAAATCAGGGCAGAAATTGCTCCTCATTTTTGTCACTAATTCCTTTCTTCCCTGGTGACACCAGTGGCTCTGCGGGTGTTGGGGGTGGCACGTGCTGAGCTTGAGTCTGTGTAACCTTGGCTCTTCTGGCTGTCTGGCACAGTTCAGTGGAGCAGCAGAGGAGAAGCTGAAACATGCCACTGCCACGTTCTGCAGCAACCAGCCCTTTGCCCTCGAGGTCATCAAGTCCCGCCAGAAGAAGGACTCGCGCTTCCAGACCTTCGTGCAGGTGAGTTGTACACGAGGCTTTGGCTCGCCTGAGGATGTGGCTGGGGGCCAGCACAGCCTAATGAATGCTTGTAGATAAAGTTCTAGTAATTAGTGACATCATGTCTGGCATTGTCTTTGGATCCAGTGCTGTGTTTATCTCTGCCAGTCATTCCTGGAGGGAGGAGCCTTTAATTGTGGGGAACACAGAATGTCCTGGTGGAATGCAGGAGAGCACATGGTGTCCCGGGGAGGAGATGGCATCTCACTTGAGGTGGCTGATTCCCAAGCAGGAGGAGTTCTGTGGGGAAAGTGCTCAGAGCAGTGCCATTTCAATGCTTGCCACGGGCAGAAGACAGATGATGTGCACCTGCTCTGCCTGCCAGGAGAGGGGCTGGGATACACGTGGCATTTGCAGGAGAGAACATTATCTTCATTACCACAGGCTGGGAAGAACTTGGGTAACGCAAGGGGAGATTATACTGACAAATGTACTGTATTTTGCTCTAGTGTGAAAGCCTAAACTGATGTGTTCCCTGTGTGGTGGTGACTGAGATTGATGGGGGATGGTCCCAGGCCTCAGGGAAGTAATGAGGGAAGGAAGGCACTGCCTTTGTGATGAGCTTTTCCTCTGGGTAATTGCCAAGGGAGAGGGGCTGCCTTGTCTGGGTGACAGATCTTGGCATTTCTTGTCTTGTATTTAATTACTGGAAAGCCAAGTAATAGACGTTTCTGTGATGAATAGATGTTGTGCATTGAGGTAATTATGGCCTTAATAAAAATGACAAATGGAGGTGCTGTTGCCGTGCAGGATGCCGAGAGCAACCCGCTGTGCCGCCGCCTGCAGCTGAAGGACATCATTCCCACCGAGATGCAGAGGTTGACAAAGTACCCCCTTCTGCTGGATAACATTGCTAAGTACACAGGTAAAGCCTCTGCACGGGGCTCTGGGATCCACCTCAGGAGGTTTTCTTAGGTCAGTGTGATTGCAGAGCATGTGTTGGAGAACTGTTGAGTTTGATGGGTCACTGTTTTCATTGTGTCCTCACTGCTGCCTTCTGCACATGTTAAAGAAATAACAGAAAGGAAGATCCTTTGTATACCAAAGGTATTTGTTACCCCTGAGGAAAAGAAAATTCACTGTGAAATAAGTGAATCTGTTGAATCTCTGAAGCACCAGGGGACATTCTGATGTTCTCACAGCGGGTGTGATTTAGTTAGAATTTGTTACACTGAAAGACACTTCCAGCACAACAGGTGAAAAAGTGATTAATACCACAAAAAGCCTTTCCAGCTTTACTATCTGATACCTTCTGCAGTGTAATTTCATTAGTCATAAAAAATAGGCTGCATTTACAAGTTCACTCTAATCATAATTAGGAAGGCATATGATACTCCATTATTTTTGATGTACTGGTTTATGTGCCTGTTAACTAAATTCTCAGTGTGGCTTGTGGTAGTGAGAATTGATGGGTTCACACCTGAGTCTGTTCTCTTTGTACCACAGTGGAAGATTTTAGACTTCTCAGAATACTATTCAGGTTATTGTGGAGTGAATAGTTGTCACAAGCCCTTCAAAAAAAGGGAGAGTAACAAGCATTGTAAGGTATATGAAGATCTGCAGGTCAGAATGGATTATCTCTTGTCATAGATCTGTTTTTATCACTTCACCTTTGCAGTGCACCTTTTGTTGATGGACTTCTCTGTGAGTTTAACTCCTCTCTCTCAACTTTGAGGGCAGCAGGCTGCACTAGATTACTGACTTTTCAAACCTTTCTTGCAAAGCATTGTGACCCTTTGTTTTTCTCTTGCAGAACTGCCTGAAGAGAAAGAGAAAGTCAAGAAAGCAGCAGATCACTGTCGGCAGATCCTCAACCACGTGAACCAGGCTGTCAAGGAGTCAGAGAACAAGCAGGTAGGAGGTGACAGGGGGAGCAGGAGGGGTGGGGACAGAGATACTCTGGTGAGGGCACCTGCAGCAACTTCATCTTGTGCTTGAAGATGTTTTGTGGTTCGAGTGTTCCTGTGAGAGGGGGTTCCCAGCATTTGGGAGTGTGTGGAGGTGTTCATGGAGGTGTTCAGACCTGCCCTCTAACACCAGGGAGCTCCACTGGTCCAAGTGGCTGTTTTTGTTGCATTTTCTGCAGCATTTGGAAGATTATCAGCGTCGGCTCGACCTGTCCTACCTGAAGTCTGAGGATCCCATGATGGATGAGTTCAGGGTGAGTGACAACACTAAACCCATCTCTGTGTAAGTTGTTTTTGCAATCCTTTTACTCAGTTTGTGCATCTTTCTACCATAGTCTTTTGATGAACAATCAGATGGTCTTTGGAGGTAAATATTTCTGTATGGAAATGAAAACAATTAGTCTCAGAAATGTGAGTTTTTCCACCTTCCTCAAGGTCTCTGTGGATGTAACAGCCCAGTTCTGCCCACAGTGGTGTTGATGAAGCTCTGTGAAACAAGTCTTAATGGTTAAAGCTCAAGCAGTCCATCCCCTGTCTGGTGGATGATGAGTCTTGCTGGGAGTTATATCTCATGTGGTTTCAGGTTTTAGTTGTGCTGTTGGAACTGAGGAGCCCTCAGAGAGTCAGGAGGTGTAGCAGAGCAATTGGATTTTTAAAAAATGCTTGTACACAGGCTCACCTCTGTAAGAGATTCACAGGTACAACCTAATAAATCTGAAGTTCAGGGCTAAAAATGCTGTGGTTCCTGGTCCCTGTATATTTTTGCAGTTATGGTACTGAAGCTGGTTGCTTGCTGGTTGCTTCCCCAAAGTCAGTGTGTACCCCAACATTTTTTCTATGAAGACTTTTCTATAAAACTGTGTCATGTATCCTTCCACAAATAAAAACTTGCAAGCATTCAGTTGGGAATGGAACAGCTCACTGGCAGTTATGAAATCTTGCTGTCATTGATTGTAGACTCTGAGACTTGGAAGGGATGAATTGTGAAAATTGGCACTTCTGCCTGCAGATCTAAATGTCACAAGCACTGAAATGCCTGAAGAATCCATTGACATTATAAATTCCATCAACTCATTGGGATGATTTGTGTAGCATTTGTGGGCACACTTGACTTGCAAATCAAGTGCTGAAGCATTAACCAGTTGTGATAGCAGAACTGTGGACTCTATACAGGATATTGGAAAAGCTCCTCCTAGGAAGCAGGTGACATGCTAATGCCTTAGGAGCTTGACTTGGTAGGAAAACCCTCCACCCTGTGGCACTCAGCATCTGCAAAAGGGCAGTGAAAGAGGAGGAGTGATCACAAACATCTCTCACATTTGAGTTCACACTCAGACCCTACTCCTGCTCTTTTCCCAGACTGGGTTTAGCTGCTTATCTCCAAACTGGAGTCCTTCTGACATTCCTGTGTTTTATCATGACTTGCTTCCATGGAAACTTCACAGTGCTACCTTTTTTCTTTCCCCTGGTGACAGAACTTGGACTTAACAAAGAGAAAAATGCTCCATGAAGGGCCTCTGACGTGGAAGGTTAATCGTGACAAAACCATTGGTGAGTCTGTGCCATCACCTGCCTCCCTTGGGTCTGTGTGTTTGCTGGGAAGGAGAGAAGGAGAAAGCATTGCTGCAGCTCCCAATTATTCTGCTTCCTGCCACCTATAATAATGCCTGTGTGCTTCTCAGAGCTGATTAAATTATTCTTGTCAATTCTGAAATGTGCTGGAGTGTCATTAAGGCCATGCAGGGACACAGCAGTCAGTCATGAGATGATCCAATTCCATCTGTAGCTTTCTACTGTAGTTTTCATGAGGAAGATTTGCAAGCTTTGCCTGGAATGGCACAGCACTGATTGCTGCCTCTGCATGAGTAATCAAAAATGCTGCTTTTTGCCTCTGCCAGGGGTGTGATATGCAACTCTGAGTCTTTAAATCATTCTGGGCTCTTTTGCACCCTGGGCAGATCTCTACACTCTGCTACTGGAGGACATTCTGGTGCTGTTGCAGAAGCAAGATGATAAACTGGTGCTGAAGTGTCACAGTAAGATCTTGGCCTCGACAGCTGACAGCAAACACACCTTCAGCCCCATCATCAAGCTCAACACCGTCCTGGTTCGTCAGGTGGCAACAGGTCAGTGTGACCCATTGAGAAGGTGAAATGAGAAGCCAAAAATAAAGATCAGCTCATTTGAGGATAGAAGTTTTTGTGTTGAGATCCAGAGTAGAACATAGAAAACTGCGTGGGCTTAATTCTTGGTTGTCCAACATCGTGCTTAGTATGTATGAGCTGTTTAACTTCTTTGCATCAGTAATAGGCATTGCCTGGGTTTTAAATAGACTTCTAAATTAAAGTACTCTGATTGTGTTAGATGAAAGGTACATTGAAAGTTATTAAGAGGGGAAAGAGGATAAATAAAGCCTTTTCAAAATGGTTCTTTTCTGCCAGGACAAATTTCCTGGATAGGGCAAGGTCGATGTTTGTCTCGAGGGTTATCTCTTGAACTCTCTCCTCGCTTTGCACTGTGGGATTATGGCTTGTTTGAGGACTTTGCAGAAAACTGTGTGGCACGAGGCATCTGCTTAAATTCTTCCTTCTCTGTGCTGGTGCAGATAACAAAGCGTTCTTCGTCATCTCCATGTCAGAGAACGGCGCTCACATCTACGAGCTGGTGGCACAGACTGTCTCAGAAAAGAATGTGTAAGTAACTGGAGCAGCTCCAGCTGCTGCTTGGTCTGTTGGACTCCAGAGGTCTTTTACAGCTGCAGTACCTGTGCAGGTGCCCCTCAGTTCTGTCTCTTAGCTTGGCTGAAAACGTGGCTGTGATGTTCTGTGTTAGTCTCTCCTGACTTTCATAAGGCAGGAGGGGGTGTATTACATGTGTTAGTGACCATGTGGACTATATGTTCTGAGCAAACCCAAACCTGTACATACCCTCACTGCCTCTGTTGCTGTGTTTGCTGTCTGACGCACTCCAGATCCTTGCTGACCTCAAGAATCCTTTTACCCTTAAAATTCTGGTTTTGTGTGACTGACTGCCAGATAAGTAACTGAAATAATCCTGCACCTTCATGCACGTCCAGATATCTCTGCAGACTTGGCCACTGGCATCATGAGCACCCCAATGCAGGAATTTGATTCCCTGGCTAAAACATTTATTTCCGTTTTGGTAGAAATGCTTTTCTTCTGATGTATAAGCAGGGGTAGACTTAGTTATGGGATACATGGCAGCCTGTCACATGTCAAATATGAAACTCTTCAGTAGGATGTGAAATAATGCTTTTGTCTGTATTTATGTATAAAATCACTGGTTCATCAGGCAACTGCTAAGGTCCTGTCTATCATTTCCTTCTGCTGAAAAGTATCCTGGTGAGGTGAGTGTTCACTTGTGATTGCAGGGTGTTAGTGGGGAATTGAATGTAACAGAACCTTAACAAAAGATATTTCTGTTGAGATGAAAAGCAGTAATAGTATTAGCTGTATTTAAGAGGTGTTAAATAGAGAAGTATTAATTATCCTTTGCTTGTTGCATGTTTTTATGTTGTGTTTCTGCTGCAGGTGGCAGGACCTCATAGCTCAGATGGCAGGGACAATGAAAATGGGGAGTGCCAGGAGAGTGATTCCATTACCACAGTCGGGCCCTGGCGAGTAAGTAAAAGCTGAAGGAGGAAGGGCTTTTTTCTCTTTCCAGCAGCCCTTCTTCTGCTCAGAGATTGCCAGGCAGAGCAGGGATTCTCCTGCAGAGACTGAGGTCAAGGTGACTAAAGGGATGTGCTGGTTCTTCCCTCCCTGCAGGGAGGAGCGTGAAGAAGAGGAGCAGCAGAAACTCAAGGAGCAGCACGACATTCCTGCCAGCAGCCTGCAAAGCCCAGGTAAAGCAGAGGCTCGGGTCAGTGGGCTCAGTGGAGCTGCTGCAGGAGATGTGCCAGGCCATGTTCCTTGTGGCCTGAGATCTTCTGGTGGCTTTGATACGTTCTGGAAAGGAATGATTTCTTTACAAGTAGAGAAGTGATACTGAACCTCTTGGAAACCTCTTACTATTTCTATATGCTATATAAATTGCTGGGAAAGAGTCTTTTTTAACCCTGGAAAGAATTGGCTCAAGAACTGTGTTATTTAGTGCTTTCAGTGTTTTCTGTGTGAAGCAGAATTCTCTGCAATTTCTCATCATATTTGACATAGTTGGTTAACCTGAGTGTCTGTTTTCTGTTCACTAGATAAAGATCTGGGCCTCGAGTCTCCCTTGATGTTGAACACTCAGTCTTCTTCACCCATCATGTCTGAAAAGGCCAAGGTGGAAAGTCTGCTGGTGTCTGAAGGGCAGTTTGAGAAGGTGCAGCAGGCAGGGCTGGCACTCAAAGACTCCTCTGCGTGTTATGAGCACACAGCCCTCAGTTCCCCCTCTGTGCCAGAGGGGCAGTGGGCACAGGATGCATTAAGGAACTGTGAGTATCCCTGGGCACTGGCCAGTGGGGTGTGATTTGGAGGTGGAAATTGTTAGGTCAACCATCAGTGATCTAAATTAAAATCAAAAGCCTGTTTCTGTTATAATTATCAGTTCTGCCTGTGCTGTATTTCACAGCAAAGTGGATCTGACAGCCAGGAATTCCGAGTTCTGAGTTCATCCTCTGACCCTTCCTTGGGCTGTAGGCATCTCATTGTTTTTCCCATGTATAAAATGGTGTTAATGAGTTGTTCCTGTCCATGGAGTTGTTCCTGTCCATTTTTGTCCATGGACAAAATTACATTGCAGAACTTAGTGCAGTGCTGGACAGTGCCATTGGTAATCAGCAGTTAATTTTTAAGACAAGGCAGTCACCTGTGACTTCTATCCTGTTCCAGTCCTATGGAAGTAAGAGGTGGCATGTGTTGAAGAATATGATTTTCCATTTTTTTTGGTAAAATCCTGCAAGTGAGAGTGGATGTATGTGAACTTGACAAAGTCCGGGTTCTGATTTCCTGAGGACTTGGAAGGTCTTTGGGTATAATTAGACCAGCTCTTGTGTGTGTTGAAGAGAAGTTTTCCTGCTGGACAGATTATTCTGTAAAATAGTTTATAGAATATTTTGAGTCACTTCCTCTGTTCTCCAGTATACCTCCTTTCAGAGGAATAATGCAGGGCTCTGCAACCTACTTGATCACATCTAGCAGTGCAATTCCTAAATATAACTTCCTAAAATTTGAATGAATTCATTAATCCATATATCTCTTCTTGGCAACTCTGAAAGGGACACTGAGTCCCTCCGTTGTACTTGGAGGGAAGAGTCTGTATCAGTGCTCTGGGGCTCTGCTTCTCCCAAAGAGCAGAGCACTCATAACTTTGGCCCCAGTTCTCTCTTCCATCTCTCTCTACAGGTAATGACAGTTTCTGCAATCTCAGAGTTATTTTGGATCTTTTATTATTCCTTCGGGATTCAAAGTCCCATTGTAATTCTGAATGTTGTACAAATGTTCTTGGTATTTGTTTTCAGAGAGCAGTGCAAAGATAATCTTAGTCTGGGGCTGTGTAAGGACAGTGTGAGTGACCTTGCACCGTCGCCTGACTGTTCAAACAGCAGCTCTGCAGCAGAGGGTCACTCCCATTTTGAGCTGAGTGACCGTTCCTTTGCAGGGCATCATTTTTGGGGGTACCAGGAGCACTCTGTGCTGAGGATGAACGCTGGTATCACACTGACAGCATCACATCTTTCTTTGGAACAATATGTCCTTATTATGAAGTGTTTGGTTGGGATCATTTGAGAACTAAAAGAACGTGGGTTGAAGTTCAAATGAGCATAAATTTGCATGAAATTTTAGGGAAGACATTTCTTCAGTTTCTCTTTTTCCCACCTCTCATTTCAAACCAGAGCTGAATGTTCTCTGTTTGCTCCTTCCCCAGGTGGGAATCCCCTGGCACTGCCCCTCCTCTTAGTTCCTCTGCAGGATAGTACCCAGGCACTCCAGCTAATTCCAGTAGACACCTTCTCTGTTTCCCTCCAAGGAGATGCAGCTTGCACTGACATGTTTGCTCTTGCCTCTAAGGTGGAAGGAGTAAGACTTGAGCCCTTGATCCCTCTGTCCCTGTCTTTCCTACGGAGAGCGTGCGAGGAGATGCCCCTTTGCAAGGGTGCCCTCTGTGTCCACACTCCTTTGTGAGGGATGCCCTCTGTGTCCACACTCCTTTGTGAGGGATGCCCTCTGTGTCCACACTCCTTTGTGAGGGTGCCCTCTGTGTCCATGCCCCTTCGCAAGGGGTGCCCTCTGTGTCCATGCAAGATGCCCTCTGTCCATGCCCCTTTGCAAGGGGTGCCCTCTGTGTCTGCCCAGTCCCTTCGAGGCCCTGAGGACGTTGTCTCTCCTTGCAGTGGCTCTGCTGAGGCAGCTCCTGGAGCAGCAGCTCGGCCTGGCCGCCAAGGGGTCGGTGGCAGAGCCGCAGTGCCCACCCGGGCTGTGGACGGCGCCGCGGGCAGCCCGGACGGAGGGTCAGCCCGGGCTGCAGCCCTCGCCCAACTGCCCGTTCCAGCCCGGAGCAGAGGGAACGCTGCTGCCCGGCACCGAGGAGCCCATGGCCAGCCCCGACCCCCGGACTTCAGCCGAGTGTGCAGCCCCGGGGGACGCCGAGAGGCTGCTGGGCAGGGCCGGGGGCAGCCTGGAGGGCTGCGGGTCGGAGCTGGAGGGGCTGGGCACCGACGAGGGCACCGAGCGCTTCTTCGACGCGCGGGAGGCTCACAGTGATGAAAACCCCTCGGAGAGCGAACTGATGGAAAGGAAGGAGGAAGAGGATGTGCAAATACGGATCTCAGGTGGGAGTCGGTCCCTCCCCTCGCTCCCTCGGGGTCCCTGTTGGAGCCCTTCCTGCTCCCCGCTGAGCAGGTGCGGAGCACTCCGAGGGAACTGCCCGCCTTGGCGAGTCATTGCGGTGCAAACTTGTACCTCGCTGGGTCTCGGTTTCGTGGCAGGAGAAGCTGGGTCAGCACACTGTGACACCGTGTAATTGCAGAGGCACGGGCACGATCCAAGCTGTTGGTTGCAGGTTCCCTGGACCACTTCGTCTCTAGGCTGACTGTTGGGACCTGTAGGGAAAAGGTTTTCTTTGAAGATAGAGCCCTTTTTTAGCCCCCATGACTCATGATGCCATTTTGTGTTGGCTTCTCCTGGTCCGGCTTCAGAAAAGAAAAGAATTTATCTTTGCACTGTCCTGTCTCCTGTGTCTTTACCCCAGTCTGAAGCTCTTAAAACTTAGGATTTTTGTTATTTCCATTATTATGGTGCATGTGGTGTATTTGACAGCTTTCTGAGCACACTAAGCTTACCATGGAAGCTGATGTTTGCCTCATGTGCATGTGGTAGCAGAAGTAGCAACAATTAGGTAGATTGAAGATGAATACTCATGTAGAGATCTCTTATCCAAAAATATGCTTTTATTTAAAAATTGGATTATATCCATGTGAATAAGCCAATTTGTGACTGCCCAAATGCTGCCTTCCAACTGCATATTGCAAATAATTTTTCTTGCTGAGACATTTTAAATTATTAAAACTGAGCCAACAACTTGAAGCATCTAATTTATTTGTCACCTCTTACACTGTTTACTTTTTTAACTGTACGGGGCCATCAGAATTAGATTGATCTGTTTTTAGTCAATTCTGACTCCACGTGCTGCCTTTGCTCTAGAGAAGTTATTTGATAGAACCCTACTGGGTGCAGGTTGTGAAAACACTTCTGTGTGTAATTGCTTTATGTTTTAAATATACAACAAGTTCAGTTTTAAAGGTAACTCACCTAAAAGCATCGTCAGTACCATAAGTGGGGGTTAGAAATCTAGAAGTTGGCTTTGTTGGGTACCATTAGTGTAAGTGCAGGTTTTTCAGTCATTATAATAGGAACAGAGATTTTGGAAGAACAGGAAGGTGAGCAGCTATCTCATAGAATATCCTGAGTTGGAACAGATCCACAAAGATTGTCCTGAGTCCAACTGCTGTCCATCTAATCACAGAGTTTTTAATCTGCAGAGCAAAAACCAGTATAATAGAAACACAGATGGTAAAAGAACAGGAGGGTGGGTGATGAATTCATAGAATATCCTGAGGTGGGAGAGATCCATAAGGGTCATGGAGTCCCAACTCCTGTCCATCTAATCGTAGAGTTCTTCATCTACCGTGCAAAACCCATCCCGTAGCCCCTTCAGAGCCAGCCTGCTCTGGTTCAGCAGGCACTGCCCCGTGTGTAGCTCTCACAGAAGGTGTTCCCCGAGCCCTTTCGCGCCCTCTCAGGGGCCGGCTGGTCCGTCCCGCCGAGGTGCGAGCCAAGCCCTGCTGTCTCCCCAGGAAAATACTTGCTCCTCGACGGCTTCTGCGCGGGGCAGGAGAGCTCCACGGACGAGGAGGTGGCAGCGCTGGTGCAGCCGCTGCCCGAGGAGGACTCCACCGAGCACTGGGCAGCGCTGCAGGGCTGCCGTGCCCAGCCCAGCCCTGCCCAGCCCTGCCCTGCCCAGCCCCCGGACTGCCACCGGCAGCTCCTGTGGCACCTCCACAACATCGAGGAGGCCCTGCAAAAGCTAAAGGTTGGTCGTGTTGCTGTTCGTGCCTCCCTTGGGGGGTGGTTTCGTGGCTCTGCCTCTTCTGCTTCAGAAGCATCAGGAATTGGGGGCTTTTGGGTTGCACTGAGCTGTGCATCACGAGAGGCAAACAGTGCTGCTGGAGCTGGTGGGCACCTACTGGTTTGAGTCTGGAGAGGTTCCCGAGGGGTAGGAAAAGTCTGCAGCACTGAAGTTTTGAAGGGGCCACTGACCTAAGGAATATGAGTTCCTGGTGTAGAAAAACTTATCAAATCTGTTCTTGCTGCTGCCACTGTCAAATGAAGATGCTGAGTTGCAGCAGACCAGTAACAAGGTTTTCAGGCTAAATATATTCAAAGTGATCTCTTTTTGTAAGTGATGGGGATTCTCTATACAAGACAGTTATTGCTGCAGAAGGTTTATAGCATTTTGATGCATGAAACATTCAATAGCCAGCCTGCAATTTAACTGAAATCTGCAGAAAAAAAAATGGAATATTGCATGCCAATGGAAGGTCAGGTAAGGATGCTGCTGAAGGAGCTGAGAGCCATGGTGGGTCAGTGCAGCATGGTGATTGCAGTCCACTCACCTGGCATGCAGCTTTGCCCATTTGAAGTCCTTTTGGTCACTAAGGAGCCACTTGAGCCTTGGGCTTGGTTGTGTTTTGCAGGAGGTGGAGGAGGACTACGCCATTCTCCGACGCCAAGGGCTGGCTGGCTCAGCCTCCACAGGAGAGCACTCAGGTAGGAACCAGCCTGCCTGGAACTGGGAGCATGTTCCACCCTGGCTCCAGACATTAAACAAAGAACACAAAGTCAATTATTCATGTTTCTCACATGCACAAAAAAAAGGTTTCACCCCCTCGAGCAGCTCTCAGAGCTGAGCCCATTCTGATTCCAGGAAAGGTCAGCTGAATCCACTGAGACTCAGATGTGTAGAGGAGCTTGTTCCTCCTCTGAAAAGGTTGTTTTCAAGCTGTCTCACCCCACCTGACAAAGGCCTTCATCTCAGGATGTGCAGCTTCTCTTTCAAGGAAGGCCAGCTTGATGTGAAGTCCCCAGGAGAGATTTCTGAACGTGTTAAATGATTACTTTGGCTCTTCTTCCTCTGGGATGTCTCTGATGCTGAGTAGTGGTTCCACAGGTCCCTTTAAATTGGCCTTAGACATCCTTCAGATGGAATTGCGAACAAGGGGTTTAAGGTTACATGGGTGTGATGTCTCAGGTCACAGTCCTCTGCCCTAGGAGTGTTGGGAGTGTCACTCTCATTGCACCCCCCCCTCTCACCACCTCTTTTCCTTTGTTTCCCTCCTTCAGACAAAAGCTAGTCGTGTTTGCAGGAGTGGCTGAAGATTGGATGAAGAGGATGAGGACACAGCACCCGCTGTCTCCCTTGTGGACTCTGAGACAAGAGGGTTTGGACCATCCAAACACGAACCAGACTTTAACAAAGTGGGCATGGGGTGCTTTTCCTGTGGGGCATCTGCACTATCTTGTCACTGAGGGAGTCTGTTCTATTCTGCTCCTCTCCTTGCTACCAGAAAGTCATTTTTCAGAACAGAAAAAACCAAACCAAATGTACAGAGCTTTGGGTGTAGGATATA
This sequence comes from Formicarius rufipectus, assembly GCA_013399695.1. NCBI lineage: Eukaryota > Metazoa > Chordata > Aves > Passeriformes > Formicariidae > Formicarius > Formicarius rufipectus. The sequence continues at coordinate 799,756 of VXAU01004101.1, read as the reverse complement.
AAAATGTATTTAGACATTTAAAAAGAAAAAAAAATCAGTGTATTTATTTGACTTCATTCCGTGTATCAAAAGCACATTTTAATTTTTTAATCTGCCTTTTTTTTTTTGTTTGTTTGTTCTAATTGGGTAGTGACAGTTCTAGCCCCCTGCATGTGGTCCATGCTGCTGCCACTGCTCCTGCTGCCAGGGCAGGTGAGGGGCCAGGCTGTTGTACCTGAGTGCAGGTGTATCTTTACTTCATGGACTGGAGTCTGAACTCCCTGCTGGCACCCAGACTGCCACGCCAGGAGCTACTCATGAAGGTGGTAGGATGACTTGTGGCTGGAACTGCCTGTGCTCAGCAAACTGCATGGGAATTGCTCATGGCACCACGTGTGGAACAAGAAGTTTCCATGCACTACAAGTCCAGGCACTTGAGATGGGCGAGTTTTCCTTTTCCCCTTTCCCATTCCTCTTGTGACCCACAGGATTAGACTGGGAGAGGAGAAAGAGAGGTGGAATTCTGTTGGTTTTTTTCTTGACTTTGTTGGCTTTGATCATTGTCTCCTTTGTAAAATGATAAAAATACTTGGACCTGCAGCACTTTTGTAACTCTTCTCTGGATCAAAAAAAAAGAAAAAAATGCAAACCCAGAAGTGTTTCAAAGATGTGGGGCAGCTCTGCCCCTGATTCACTACTGACTGAGTAAGGGCTGCCATTGGAGTTAGCCACAGGTACTGCTGATTATAGGGCCAGTAAGTTTTAGTACCTGAAAGTATGTCTTGCTGAGGGCTTGGGGTGGGCTTTGGGGTTTTGTTTGGGGTGGGCTTGGTTTGAGTTTTGTTTGGGGTTGTTTTTTTTTGTTTGTTTTTTGGTTTTTTTTTAAACTAATTTGTGCCAATGTGTTCTCACTGAAACAGAGATTTGCAAATCAAAGAAGGCTGAAGCAGCTCTCTAGTACTTCCCTAGACCTGTTGGAATGGGGTTTGCTGGTGGAATTCCTTCCAGTCTGGGAACAGGATGGTAAAAAGAGATGGAAAAAAGGATGGTGAAAAGGCTGCCACAGAGTTACACTGGACAGCCCAAGCTGGCTGTGCCTCTGCTCTGAGTTGGTGCCAGGGAAGCAGCTCCTGCCTGGCACAGGGTGGGTCGAGCTGTCTCTGATACCACAGGCACCAGGAGCAGGGCTGTTGCTGGAAGGTGTGTAAGAAAGTCTCTCTTGCACCCTCTTTCCAAGTTTTAAACTGTTAAAGGACCCCACACTGAGCAGCAAGCCAAGCCTGAACAGCCCACTGATGGGCAGAGCATTGTTTGCATCGTGAAGTGCTGAGACTGCCTCTGGGCAGAGTCAGGATCCCCTCCCTGCTCCTCTAAACCAAACATTTTCTCTTTAGCTGCTGGCAAGAAAACAGATCTGTCCTTTGCTTGTAAGAAAAACATCAGCTCTCGCTCTTGCCATAGGAATATTCAAGGGATGGGTTCAGGTAATGAGGGGCAGAGGCAGCAGAGATGATTTGGGGCCCAGTGTGAAGGTTTGGGGAGTAGGTAGGACATTGTCTTGTTGAAGAGCCAGTTGCACAAAGCATCATTACACTGCCAACACAAACCAAAGTGTTCTCTTCCAGGCTGGCAGGCGCGTCCTCTGCTTTGGGGTGTGCCCTGGCCTGTCCTGGTGCACCCGTGTGAGATTTACTGTCAGTATTAGCCCAGCACTTCCCTCCTCACCTCAGCCACACAGCTCCTTTGGTCAGAAACATCTGAACTGCTCTGGGAGTCCCCCAGAGCAGGACACTGCCCTGGATCCTGCCAGGAGGGGGACTGGGCTGCAGCCAGCCTTGCTGTTCAGAGCCCAGTTGCCCCCCAGTTCCCCTCCCTCACTTGCATGATGCTTGCCTGGGTCTGCACACTCCAGAAACAGGAGGTAGTTTTGAGACCTTAGTGGTCTAAAAGGTTTCCAGAGGCTTCCCTGGTTGACTGAAGGTTATCCCTGAACACTAGAGGAGAGAGAGCTTAGTCTGGCTTTGAAAGAATACCCTGGAAGACCAGCAAAGATGGGACATGTGAAGGCCTGGCTACTTCATGCTCCTTCCTTGTGACTGAAGACACAACCCTCGGTTGTCTGGTTTTCTCCAAGCTGCACGAATGGCAAGGTTCATGATGGTCCATGGTTCCACCACTGCTTTGTTTCTTCTCCAGGAAGTGTAGCAGCAGTGGAAAAGCTGGGAATGCAGAGTGTTTGTGTGGCCTCATCCTTACACCTCTCCTCGGAGCTGCTGGAGGGTTTTTCCCCCACCATCCCTTAATTTGGGATACAGGGGCAGGGGAGGTGCAGTTCTGTGCCTGCCACATCTCCAGATGTCCAAGGGGAACACCCACACTCGGTGCCTTTGTCCCAGCTGGCATGGCCAGTCTGCAGAGCAGGAGGTGCAGGAGCCTGGAGGATGGTGGAGGCACCCAGCTGTGTTCTGGGTGATATTAATGACTCTGTGTGCTCTGTCCTGGCTGGGCTTTGTTTCAGTCCTCCCAGACAGGGCATTCCTTGTGGAGGAAGGTGCTGGTGGGATTAGGGATCCCTTATTTTCTGAGCAGTCACCTGGAATGACCGGATTCCCTTCTCCTCCCTGGCATTCCCAGTCCCAGAGCCCAGGCCGTGCCCCGCTGCGTGGGAGGAGCTGCAGCTCAAATGCACTATTCAGGATTCCTGTGGGTTTTCCTCCTTGAAGCCATAAGATTTCCTTCTTTAAATTCCAGTTTTGAGTGTAAGGAAGCATTTCAGTTTGGCCCTGCTTGGTGATGGATTGTACATTCCCTTATCCAAACTGGATAGTAAAGCAGGGCACTGTTCTCTGGGATTTTTTGCCCCAACCTCTCCTCCCAAATAGTTGAGGGGTTTTTTTCCCTTCCCCAAATAGAAGGACAACAAGGTTTTCTTATTTTGGGAACAAATTTGTAGTGTAGCAACCATCTTCTCAGAGGTCATTTTTCTTCTGCTGTTACATAGTTCATGGACAAGCAAAAAGGTCAGATGGATTCTTTGGAATGGGAATTTCCTTCTCCTGCAGAAGAGCAAATTGTAAGCTGGTGTTGGATCGTTTTGGTTTCCTGCACAGACCTTGTCTGTAGGGAGGGGAGATTCCTTCAGCATCCTGTAGGTGGGATCAGACAGGAGGATGAGGAATGCAGAGCTCTGGAGTGAAGAAGTTGGATGACTTGGGTCAGCTTTCCCCCAGCCTGTTCCCAGGGCTCTGGGGAGATGGGGATGTTGCCACTCAGAGCTGCTGTCCCTGCTCTGGAAGGTGAGGCTTCAGCAGGTGACCCTGGGGATGATCTCATGGTATCTGGTGTTGATTTCTCTGTTCCCAAAGAAATCCCCAATTCCCTCCCCCTCCCCAAGGTGCCAACTGACAAGCAGATGTACTGCAAAAGGGATACTGCAGCCAAAACACTGCTGTTTTATTTTGAATTAAGTCTTGTGGAGCTCTCTTCATACTAGAATATTTTTATTTTCTTTGTACAACATACAATCATGTACTCTTAACAGAGATTTACTTTAAAGAGAAGAAAAAAGAAATCTGGAAGTATTCTTTAAAAAAAATACACAAAAATCTTTATTAATAATCCTGTATTTTTACTGATCATGTTTGAATGTCTAAAAAGACTTTATTGTTCTAATTATCCAGATGTATGTTTGTAAAATAGCTCTTTTATGACTTAGCTGATCAGGTTGTATGTTTCTGGAATTAAATATTGGTCACTTAAAAAAAAATCTGTTTTCAGGATCTGGGAAATAGAAAATTTAAGCGTTTCAAATATCATTAAATAAGCTTAAAGGAAATGCATGTTGTCTGGTGGATTTTTTGGGGGTTGTTTGGCTGTAACTGCCTGGAGTGTTTGGCAGGACAAACAATCTTCATGGCAATGGAGAGTTTCCTGGGGGACGAAGGACTTTTGCAGAGGTTGAAGTACCTTGACTGAATTTCTGCTGGTTGGTGAATTAGTGAATGAATTTAGTCTTGTTCTAAAGTCAAGTGTGCCTCCTGAAAGAACTGGAGTTGCAGAGCAGAAAGTAATCAGTGCTTTGGTACCCACCACAACTCCTCTGGCTGGTGGTCACACCAGCATCTCCTGAAGGCTGGAACCTCAGAGGTGTGTCCATCATGTCCTGCTAAACCAGACCCAGAAGGAGCTCGTGGAATGCAGGGACAGGAGAGCAGGAGCTGCTTCGGGAGCTGTTTGGTTCTGGCCACAACAACCTTTGTTGAACAGGGAAAAGTGTCATCCCTTTAATGTTGAATTAGCACAAACCACCAACTCCAAGGAAACAGACAAGTCTTATCACTTGACCCAAAACTCCCAAGGAAAGAAATTTACCACTTGATCCTGAACACCAACTGCAAGAAAACAAATTTGCCACTTACCCAAAACTCCAAGAGAACAGAGAAGTCCATCCTTGCCCCAGGCTCAGAGTGACCCTTCAGGCTGTCCCCAGGTGGGTGCTGCCCAGGGGAGTCCTGCACACCTGGGGTTTTTCTCCCTGGTGCTGCAGTTGCTAAATGGGACTTGGAATTTTGTCCTTTCCAGCGAATTTCAACTTGGGTGCAACTTGGTTTTTGTTCACTGCTTTTTCACTCCTCAGTCACTGACAGCAATTTAATGAACACTTTAGAAAGCCCAGCAGAGCTGTCACTGTGAGGCTTTGGCTCATCTGATCCTCTTGGACAGCTGAATCTGAGCAGTGAGTTTTGCTTTCAATTTGAAGTCAGTTTTGTGTTACTTTCCTGCTCTGGGGGTTGCCTTCAAGTTTCCACCACTGTCATTTGAAATCCAACCAGAACCAGTACTCAATGAAAGTATTGATTTTATTCATTTATAAGCTTATTGTTGAAACTGAGTTTGTTTTGATGGTTGGGAAATGTTGGGGTAGCCCTTCAACATGATATTACACCTTAATGTCCTTCGAATATTTAAGTGCTGTTGGATTCATTGTTCCCCTTGAAATGAGGAATTCTCTCCAAGTGTTTGCTGTTCAACTAAAGGCTGCAGCTTCTTACCAAGTGTTAACCAGAGTCTGCTGGGCTTAAATTATGGTTGGTTTGTGTTTTGTAAAGTGATTAATCTTCCTTACATGTGTCTAGATTGCTCTGTTTCCCCAAATTAAGGGTCTCCAGGTGATGAAGCTCCAGCCCTGCCTGCCCTTGGCACAGGAGTTGGGTGACACCACTTTGCCTGTCACTGGAGGCTTTTGCATTTCCATTTTTTGCTGGCTATTTTTCAAACAAAGTTAAAAGAGAAGTGACATTAAACCTCACTGCTGAGGGAACTTGCAGATGTTTTACCAGGGAATATCCGTGCTGAGAGCTGAGTCACCTGCAGGGGATGCTTCACCTCGGCCCTGTCATCAGTGGGGCTCCTGTTTCAGCTGCTCCCTGGGAACTGATGCAGGCACATTTCTGAGAGACAAGTGACAAAAATAAATTAAGAACAACACCAAATTAGGGAACAAACAAAATCAAGTGTAGTGCTGAAAATGTAGAGTTTTCTCTTTGCCTTCCCCTTCTGCACTGTGTACGTGGAGCTCCTTGAGAGATTATTTTATTACTTTATTATAATTGGTAACTGAGCTCTATTACACTTTCCTAATGACTCTCTTCATGTTTTGCCTATTTAAATGTTATTTTATATATTCCCTTTACTGTGTTGCTGTAAATAAACGATGCAAAAGGAACAGCTCAGAAAATCTGAGCTTTGTGTCTTCTGCAGCCTCTGCCCTCAAATCCCAGCTAGGGTGGGAGGGAACAGAGCTGCTTCTTTGAGGGCTGGTTCACATCCCCCACCATGGAATTATCTCTGCTCCTGCCACAGACAGGGAAGGACACACGGGAGGATTCGAGGGGCTGACTTACTGCAGTGGTTCATGTCATTTTTGGCTTAAGGTATTTCAAGTATTACAGACATGCATTTGGTTCCAGAAAACATCCTTTCAGTGAGGATGGCCTTGTTTTCTGCTGAGAAATATCTATGGTTTCCCCTTTGTTTTTACAAATTAACCAGTGGATTTTAGATTGTTGCTGTTGTGCTTTCACAGTGTTTATGAAGGTTGGTGTAAAATGGAAGTTGTCCAGTCCCTGGCGTGTGTTCTTTGCCAGGTGGTCTGATTATTGTGAGGGCAAATTTCTCAGCACAGAGATGGACCCAGGCAGGGCACAGCACCCACAAACTGAGAACTTGGAAGGATTTCCTTCAAGTGTGATCCAAAATTCAGATGGGAAAGAGATGAGCATGGGAACGACACAGAGCATATGTCTGTGTGAAGATGTTGGCTTAACAAACCTTCCAAACTTCTTAGACACCTGTTATTTAAGAAGGAGGTTTGGGGAGCTGCTGGAGGGGAGGCTTAGGCAGCCAAAAGCTTTGGGGCCACTTTCAGCTCTGCCTTGGCACGTTTGGGTCAGTGCTGCCCACACAGACAGAGGAGCAGCCGGGGGGGGAATAAATGAGGCTGCACTCGGGGAGGGGGTTGGGAGCCTTTCTGCGGGGCTGGGAGTGCTGCAAGTTGGGTTCCAGCCCCAGGACCTGACCTGACCACTCTTGGGAACAGTCCTGGGAGAAGGGAAGTAGGAATGGGAGGTTCAGGTTGGGTATTCGGGAAACCTTCTCCACAGAAGGGTTGTCAAGAATGGAATGGGGTGCTCAAGGCAGTGGTGGAGTCCTCATCCCTGGAATTGCCAAAAACCTGTGGATGTGGCACTTGAGGACAAGGTTTAGTGGTGACCACGGGGGTGGTGCTGCTCAGTGCTTGTGCTTGATGCTCTTAAAGTGCTTTTCCAACCTTACCAATTCTTTGATTCCAAGAGTGTTCCTGGCTGGAGATGACAGTGCAGGCTCCTCCTGCCCTTCTCCATATCCCAGGTTAAACTCAGCAGGGCTCCCTTCAGTGCAGAAGCTGAAATGTCCCCCTTCCTTCCCAGATGGGAGTTTACAGCTGCAAATCATCCCTTGGGCTTTTGGCAGAAGAAAAGGCCCCAAATATCTCTGCTGCTTTCTTACCCCACTTTGGTTGTTTCCAGATGTCTGAGGCTCATTCAGCCTGAAGTGTTTTCCCTGATCAATATTTCAACCTTCTTGTTGATATTTACTCAGGGCTGCTGAATAAACTGTACCAAGTGGAGCTCCATGGATGGGAGAGTAAATCTACATTTCTATCAGCTCTCTGGAGGTTTTGCAATAATTCATATTATCTGAGGTTATTGTTATGCTGGGATATTAATGAGCACATCTTCCTTCCTTCTGCCTCTTGAAGCTTCAATTCAGATCCCACTTCTGGTGCTAAAACAACATCTCAGCTCTGAATTAGCATGGAAAGGAGAGGGCTTTGTGTTCTTGTGTCAGCTGGCTTTGAAAGAACTCTTTCTCTGTAGTTTCATACAGATGTGTTTGATGTAACTTCATCTGGTTCCCTGTGACCTTTGTGATGAGGAGGAGATTAAACCCTTCTCTGTGGGTCTTCATGGCATTTTTAAATCTTGCTGAAGGTTTCTGCTCCTTCTCCCATCTCCTTTCAAAACTGCAGTTTAATGAGCACTGAGCAGAGCTGTCCTCCCTTTCCTCTGCCAGTTCTGGTGTTTGTTGTTCCCCTCCAAACCTTGGTGACAGAACTGCCTGTTCCATGTTCTCCTGTGCCTGCCCTTAGCGCAGTATTTCACCTCCAAATACTGACCTTTTTTGCTTGTTTGGTTTTGGGTAACTTCTGTCCTGGAAGAAGCAGGCTCACAATGTTTCAAAAGCTCCTCTGACCCATTCATCATCATCATTTCAGTGTGTGCATGCAGCAGGAGTCAAATAACCTCAATTGCAGCTTCTATTGAGCTCATCTTTTCTCCTCTGCAATTTCTTTATTCTGCCATAATAAAGCTGCCCCTGTCAGGGCTGAGCTGAGGCTCATCTGTCTCCTGTGCACGAGGGGATCTGCTTCTGGGCTGGAGCTGCAAAGGAGAAAATGCCTGGCTGAGGTTGGACTGTTTCAGTGCACCCCAGAAACCCAAAGGATTCTCCAGAAAGCAGCACTTCCCTCCTGCTGCAGGTGCAGTGCAGCCCACCTGAGTGTGGATGTCCCGGGTGAGTCCTGAGAGCTCGGCCAGGAGCAGGGAAAGGCTCCACTCTTGGCTTCTCCTTCCCAGTAAATTATGAGAATATATGAATTATATAGGAATTATGAGAGGTGGAAAATGCTGGTGAGAAAAGTCAGAGCTCAACCCAAAGAAGCATTTTCTGGCTGGAGACAGGTTGGTGCAGAGAGAAAGGTGAGCCTGGGGCTCCTGCAGGGCTTCAAGGCGGCTCTGCAGCTCTGCTTCTCTTTGCCTGAAGATTGAAGGTTTTAGAAACTGGTGGAGATTTAAGGGCAGATGAATCTGCCCCAGAGTGAGTAACAGCCAGAGCAGAAGCTCCAGGGCTGGAGTTCCCTGAGGCCTGGCGAAGATGGGAGGTCTCCTCCTCAGTCCTTGGACCAACCTGCTCGTGAGATCTGAAGTCATTTCATTCTTCATTCCTCCTCCCTTTCCTTGGCCATTTCTCACCTGAAAGTCTCTTCATCTCTCACATTTCAGTGAGAGGTGAGGTTTGTGGGGTTGGTGGTTTGGGTGGATTGTTTTGGGTTTGTTTTTTGCCTTTTCCTTTGGGGTGTGCATGAGAAAACATCCTTTGATGGCTGTCATTACAAGGAAGAGAACACAAAAAAACCCAAACAAACAAACCCCCCAAACAAAACCACAAAGCAAAACAAAACCACGAAAACCCAAACAACAAAAAACCAAACAAACGAAAAGAAAAACAAACCAGGAAAACTGGGATGCAAGTGCAGATAAAGTGCGAGTGCTGAGTGCAGTATTTACTGTCTGGGAGGACGGATCTCCTCGGGAAAGCTCAGGGCTGGGGCTGGGGTGGTCTGGGCTCCGTTCTGAGATGTGCTTCCTACGTGTGACTTCCTGCAGTCCTGCCACAGCTCCAGGCCTCTGTTTCCCACCTCTGAAATGGCAAAATGCTTTTTGGACCCTTGTTGAAGTGCTCTGGGCCCCCAGGGGTGTCTCCCTGTGTGTGCGGCACCAGGGAGGAGTGGCATCCATCCCCCTTGGAAGCCTCAGGCACGACCCACAAATGTTTTTGTGAGATGAGATGGTACTTCAGGAGGGCTTTGCTTTGGCTTTGGGGATCAGGGTGGGGAGCAGCCCCTTCAGATGGGACTCTGAGTGTCCTCCCGGATTGGCACCAGGATGGCAGATGCCATTTCTGACTTCAGCTCGTTTAAATTCACACACATTTTCTTCTGCATAAAAAGGAAGGCAAACAAACTGTTCCACAAAATGTTCCTTATTTATCTAACTCATCCTACTAACTTCTTTGAGCTATCTAAATATATATATATAATTAGATGGGCTTTTTTATGTAACTACCACAAGATACTTACTCCTCTAACCACTTCCTTCAAAGCTGTTCTTATCTATAAAATTATCCAATTTGGACGTGTTCTATTACCAATAGAAACTTGTTATGAACCTTGAAGAAAAAACCTGGCACACACATAATAGATTTTTTTTTTTTTTGTATTTCACTGAAAAGAGAGATCTTGCCTTTTGCAGCATCTTTTATCCCCAGAAATCTCTCAGAACTTCGTGCCTTGGCACAGTGGGGCTGTTATTTACTGCTCTGCTGAAATGCAGCCACCTTGAAGAGAAATGCAGCAGTTGTTTCCAGGATTCACAGCTCAGCTTCCCCTCAGTTTGGGATCAGAGCCCCTCTTAGCGCAACTGAGGGGGAAAAGATCATTTCACTGCTTGGATAACTCCTGTGCCAGGAGGAAAGCGGGGTCATTCCTGACGGGGGCTATTTCCCCCAGGTGTTTGGATCTTTAGGTGTGGGATTATCCCAAGGGACAACCAGCCTGTTGTTTGTGGAAATTGGGGCAGACTCACCCCTGTGCATCACCACAGCCTTCCCCACACCTGCCTGGGCTCAGCTGGCAAGGCTGCTGCTGGGGACAGTCTGTTTGGGGCTGCACTGAGACCCCAAAGCATCTTTGGGGCTGGGTTGAGCAATAGCAGCACAGTTCCGAGCTTCTGTTTTGGGCAGTTAACTCAATTTCCAAGACCTTCTGACCTTCCCCCTGTGCCTTGCTGACCTCAGGGAGCATCTTGGCAGCAGCTCCCAGAGAAGGAGCTCTCAGGGCTGGCTGGTGGGGCCAGTGCTCTCTTCTGAGGGCTTTTTGAAGCATCAGCATCTCTTCCCTGTCTCCCTGTGCCCCTGAGTGGCAGGAGGATCCCAAACACTCCGTAATACTTGGATTTACAGTCTTACAACAACAACAGTTGCACCCCCAGGAACAGATTTTCTGGGTCACCCACCTGCCTTGCTTTGGCAGGGAACTGTGTCAGATCACCTCATTCATAAAATGACCAAACTCTATTTTAAAACTACTTGGGTGGCTTCCCTCCCCCTCCTCTCCCCACGTAACACCTCCTAGCAGAAGGCAGTTTGGAAACCTCTCTCTTGTGTTTAGAATCCTTTTTATTTCCAAACCAAAGCAGATTCATTTGCAGACAGTTTTCCTGTAGCTGCTTCCCCTGGATCCCTTGTTTTCAGGTCACTCTCACCTGCTGTTGGCTGACAAGGTGCTTTAGCTTTGGAGGTTCTGCTCTGATTATGCCCTGCCATGGGACTTTGGAGGTGAAGGCCTTGGATCAGCTTTCCAGGTCTTAAATTGTCTTCCAAGTGTACAACAGGGAGGCTGAGGCTCCAATAATTGTGTGAAGGGCAGAGATGTACCTGACCTGTGCAGAAGATATCCAACAGGGAGCACTGGGGTTGCACAGGCAGGAACTGTGAGGAGGATGCAGGACCCACGAGGGGGATGCAGGACCCACCTGAAGGATGCAAGACCCACCAGGGGGGATGCAGGACCCATCTGGGGGATGCAGGACCCATCTGGGGGATGCAGGACCCACCAGGGGGATGCAGGACCCACCTGAAGGATGCAGGACCCACCAGGGGGATGCAGGACCCACCTGAAGGATGCAGGACCCACCTGAAGGATGCAGGACCCATCTGGGGGATGCCTGCAAAGGTGTAAGGATGCCCAGCCTGGCCCAGGTGTGGTCAGCACTGAGGTCAGGGGTGGGATGTGTCCATCTCCCACATTTCCCAGGAGCTGCTCTGGCTCTGGGAGCAAGCCCAGCTCTCTCAGCCCAACGTGCTCCTGTCCCACTGCACCACTGAGCTGCAGCCCAGGGGGAACCTGTGCCTTGAGGGCCATGATTGGCAATTAAAAGCAAATCCAGCCCAGGCACAGGGAAATGCTCTTCTATTGGAGCATAATAACTGCTTGGAATGGCCTGCTGGGCAGGGGCACTGGGGCAAAGGCCTGGGGATCAGTCACAAAATAAGTGACTTGTAGCTGTTGTCCTGAGGGAAATGATGTGTAAAAGGGATGAGCTCAAAGCACCCCGTGCCTGTTACCTGTGTATCTTATGAGTAATTTGTCTCTGAAGCAGAGGCGTTTTATTTTTCTCCTGTGAAGCTGATTCTTTTCCTCCAGCTTATTTCTTCTCAGCAGGAGAGGAAGATGAATTTCTGTCAACTAACAGTTCACTGCTCTTAATGCAAGAGTCCAATTAATTGATGGTTTAAAAGCTTTGCTTTGCTCACCATTAAAAACAAATAAACAGGAAACCAAAACTGCAGCGTTGCAGAGGAGGCTGGAGCATCACAGGAGGCACAGCTTGGGATCCTGCCTGGCTGGTGCAGCATTTCCCAGCCTCACACCCTGGGATGGCTCTGTTTGTCCCACTCCTGCCAGTCTCTCAGTGCTGGAGGATGTCCTTTCCCAGTCTGTGTTGCTGTTCAGGGCACAGGGAGGAGATCAACATCTAATATGACCATTTCAGCAGCTTGGGGCACAAGTGTTTCATGCCGTGTCCTTCTCAGGATGCGTAGAGGGAGAGAACACATGGGTAGAGTTTGGGCCCAGTTAAAGATTTGGGATGTGAGGAAGAAAGCACAGCTTTCCCAAACCCAAATGTGCTGCCCTCCCTGTACCCTCAGTCTCCTGCCATTCTGCCCTCCTTCCCAGCTCCCCGCTTTAGCTGCCCTCCAGCCCCTGTTCACTGTCCTCCCTGTGTCCCACCATCCTGCCTTGTCCTCCTTCCATCCTCAGAGTCACAGAATCATAGAATGTCCTGAGTTGGAAGGGACCCACCCAGCCCAGCTCCTGGCCCTTCACAGACATCCCAACAATCCCACCCTGTCCCTCACAGCGTCGTCCAAACCCTCCTGCAGCTCTGGCAGCTTTGGTGCCGTGCCCACTGCCCTGGGGAGCCTGGTCAGCACCCACCACCCTCTGGGGGCAGAACCTTTTCCTGACATCCAACCTAAACCTCCTCTGAATCAGCTCAGCCCTCTGTCCTCCCTGCATCCCTCCATCCTGCCCTGAACTCCTTCCCTCATTAGTTCCCTGTGCCCCCTGCATCCCTCTCTCCCCCCATCCCTCCACTCTGCCCTGTCCCCTCTCTCCCTGCATCCCTCCATCCTGCCCTGTCCCCTCTCTCCCTGCATCCCTCCATCCTGCCCTGTCCCCTCTCTCCCCCCATCCCTCCATCCTGC
>VXAU01004101.1:767180-786732 GCA_013399695.1 Formicarius rufipectus | reverse complement strand
GAGCGGGGCCGGAGCAGCCTCGGGCAGAGCCCAGCCCAGGTACGAGCGGGCAGGGATGGCGGGGGAGAGGGATGGCTGGAGGGATGGCTGGAGGGTCGGGCGGCGCTGCCCCGGCGCGGTGGGGGCGGCAGCGCGGCCGGGGGTCCCCCCGAGGGATGCGAGCCCCGGCCCCGGGAGCCGCCGCTGCGGAGCCGCAGCCGCTCCGGCGCCCCCCGGCCGCGTTCACCCCTTCCCCGGCCACATTCACCCCCTCCCCGGCCGCGTTCGGTGCCCTCTCAGTCACGTTCGTTCCCCCCTCGCCCGCAGCCGGTGCCCCCCGACCGCCCCCTCCACTCGCTGAAGGACTTGGGGACCTGCCCTTTGCGGTGTTTTTAGCGCACCAAGAGTTGAAAAATGCCACGCTCCGGCTTTCCAGCGGAGCTGAAGTTGACGGGGCGAGGGGAGGGGGGCACTCCGTGTGGCTGCAAGTCCCGTGGACCACCCGGCAGCGATGCCGGGGCTCGGGGAGCAGCTGGCAGGGATGCTCCCCGCGGACTCGGGCGCTGCTGTGCTCGCAGCCCTGCGTGCCACAGGCACAGGCAGCCAGGAAAATGCTCTCTTAACTAATATTTTTTATTCAGGCTTTGGATGGGAAAGAGAAGGTTCATTGTTCTGGAATGCGTTTCTGTGGAGTTGTGCTGGGGGATAATTTGCCTCCGAATGTGCGAGGTGCTCGCTGTGTGCGCAGACGTGCGGGTTTGACGCTGCCAGACTCCTTTAGCGAGCGAGCAGCGCTGAGCCCGGGCACTGGGGGTAAAACTCCACGCACAGACCTCTTCCTAGGCCCAACTTTATTCCGCGTGATTGATGCCTAAACTCCGGCACGGCTGCCGCTCGGGCCGGGGCTCTGCGCGGGTGAGGGATGCTGCGAGCGCCGTCCTGCTCTCACCGCCCATCGGGCCGGATTCTTTCCCCTGACCGGGTCGAGACCTCACGGTTGTGACCCTGCGGGAGGGTCACTGAACGCCCCCGGGTGTTGCTTCGTCTCCCACTTCCCCTTCGCGGGGAGCTGCCGCCGGCTGGAGCTCCGGCGCTGTCTCTGCCTCGCCGGGGACCTCTCGCTAGCGGGGGATGCTGAGGGCCAGCCCTGCCGCCGCCCCCCGGCGGCTCTGACGGAGCGCTGGTGGGTTCCCGCAGCCCCCCCTCCACGGCAGAGCCCCCTGCACGAACCGGCCCTCCGGCTCAGCCCCTTCTCCGGGAAGCGGCTCGGCAGCCGCATCCCGGCTGGATGTGAGCGCTGCAGCGAGCGCAGAGCGGAGCCTCTCCTGCTGCTCCCTGCGCCGGGAGTCGGGAGTGTTGGGTGTCGGAGAGAGAGGAGCATCCCCCCGGAGCATCCCCCCGGAGCATCCCCCCGGAGCCTCCGGCGCTGCTCTGAAGAGCTGCCAGCACCCATCGGCAGCTCCTGGGCGCTCAGACGCGTGTGCTCGCAGGTAGGAGGGGGATGTGACTGTGCTGGGTGCTTTCCTGCCGTGGTTTGCTTCAGTCTGGCTTCACAGAAGGCTAGAAGCCATCTGCAGCGAGGCTCCCACCGTGCCAAGGCATTTTTAATGTGTCTTGGTGCAAGTCTGCTTTAGTATTTATGTATATTAAGCTGTGTATTTGAAGGGAACCATCTGGGTAGAGAAATAGATGGTGAGTGGCAGAACCTTTCTCTCTCGGTTTCCATTTCGGGGTTGGGCCTGATTAGCAAAGACAGAAGTTGGGAAAGTTGCTGTGTGGCTCTTTCTGGTTCGCAGGTGGTGCTTTCCCCTCACCCGATGGGAATTCATACCCTGAGATGAGACAGCTGGAGCTGGGATGGGGGAAGAGGGAGGCGACAGGCTGTGCTGAGCAGAGAGAGTGTCAGCACAGGGAAGGAGAATGCTCTTTTCTTTCTTTAGATGGCCATTTCTCTTAACCTTTTGTGGTCTGGCTCCTGTGGGGATGGTGCCTCTGCGCTTGGGGGTGAGAAGAGTGGGGCTGGGGAAGGTGAACCCTGAAATAAAAGGCTATTGGTGAGAACAGGCCAGAGTCGTGGGGTAAAGACATGAACATCTCCCTTACAAGAATCACCTGTGCAGGACTGGCTATAAGTGGGGGCTGTCCCCAGCTCTGGGAGGGACACAGCCAGAGCTGCAGCTGCAAGTTTCTTGCTGGAGATTTCTTTTGCAAGCTGTGCAAGGAAAATAAGCCAAGGAATCATGTGGGCTGGCAAAGGCCTGAATGCCTCAATGCCAAGGAGCACTCAGCAATCTGGGGGTGAGTGGAGAATGATTGGAGGGACCTCGTCTCCAGGGAGCTTGTCAGGAGCAGCAAGGCAGGTATGGGCAGTGCTGCCTCCAGTCTGTCTGCTCTGAGAGCTTAAGTGTGCCAGGAAATCACATCTCCTGTGTGTGTGTGCTTGTGCTGATGTCTGTGCTTGATGGAAAAGCAAAGACTGAACTTAAAACTCACCCAGGAGCTGGGAGAATCCTCAGCTAAACCCTGGCTGGTTGAAGGAGTTCTGGGGGGAAAGAATCTGACTGTGATGGAGGATCTTTGTGTTCTGCCACAGGAGCTGCTTTGGCCATGAGGGTTTAGGTTCCTCTTTCTCTTGGGAGGGGCAGCTGGTTCTGCATGTGAAATAGGGATAGGGGAGGCCTTGAGCTCCTTTGGCTGTAGGAGAAGCTGTGTGTTGTTACTGGGTGATGCTTAAGCCTGGGTGGAAGGAAGGATGGGCTTTGGTGTCAGCAGAGGAAGGAGGAAAACAGGGGCGAGGAGGAGTGGAGGGTGCCACAAGTGATGAAGGAGCAGATCCATGCTTGGAATCAGACATGGCTGGGTTATATGGGGGGAGAAGAACTCTCCTCTCCAAGGGACTTCATTTTTTTTTTAAGGCAGTTTAAGCTTTATTCTGGTTTTGGTCAGCACTAAGTATGTGCAGGCAGTGGATGTCTTGCCCTTTTTAAAAGCTTGCTGATGTGCTTGGAGTGTGGATATTGATTCTCCCTGACTTGTGGGGGAGATCTGCAGGGGCAGCACTTGTTAGTCGGGTTTGATTGGGGTTTTGTGCTCCCAGGCAGCCACAAGGCAAGACAGAAGTTTTGCAAGTCTTCTTGGAAATGTTTTCTGTTGTGGGCAAGAGGTTTCTAAGGCAGCACATAAAGGCTGAGGAATGTGTTCAAACAAGGAGCCTCTTGCTGTGTGTGAACAGGAGGAGCACTGGAACTGTGGTTGAACAAGACAAGAACAGCTTGGAGGGTGTTGCTCAGACCTGAGTGAATGATGCAGAGAAATCAGTGGGGTAGCAGAACTCCGGGAGGAAAGCTTTGTACAGGAGTGGGAAACTTGGCTTTGAGCTTTGTCCAGAAAGGAGACTGGTGGGAATGCTGCAGAGCTGCTCCTGTGCCCAGCAGACTCCAGCTGCTCTGGCTGTCCCCTCAGGGGAGCTGCTGACACTGTCAGGGGTTCTCTGGTGACAAAAATGGGGGGCTTGGGAGATAAAAGAAGTTCAAAAACCTGCAAGGAGCTAATGGAGCAATTTTAAGGACTCTCCCCCCCCGAATAACTTTCCACCTGCTCTGTGGACATGGCTTGGAAGGATGGTTTGTCTTGTTCATATACAGTGATTTTTGTGTTTGTCCTGGTGCCTGTGGGGACTCGGTGTGAGACAGAGGGGAGTGGATGGGGGAGTTACTTGGGATGAAGGTGGAGGAAAGCACAGTGAGAACCAGAGTACAGAATCACAGGATGGTTTGGATTGGAAGGAAGCTTAGAGCTCATCTTGTTCCAGCCACTGCCTCGGGCAGGGACACCTTCCAGTGGATAGAACAGGAACATTTCCATGCTGCTGGGCAGAACAGAGCTGGCAATCCCCCCCTGTAGTGAATTAGCAGTGATTGGATTGTTTAAAGAGAAGGAAATGGAGCAGAGGGATTGTAAATCAGGAGGTCTGGGGATGGTTGGCCTGAGGGCCCTGAGGTAAATCAAGTGTAAAGGAGCAGCAGGTGTTACCATGAAGGGAAGGGCTCCTCCTCCAGCAAAGGGAGGTCTCTTCTTCCTCCTCCTGGTCAGTCACCAAGTCGGGAGCCCCGGTGGGCAGAGGGGTCTGATGGATACAGCAGGAGTTTTGCCACGCTCTGTCTTTACAGAAATCAAACCTGAGGAAGAGCTGGGATACCAGGCAGGTGAGTTTTGTTTCTGTGCCTGCTGGGAGGGTCTAATTATCACTCAAATATTTGGATGGGTCAAATCACCTCAGCTTACCTGATGGGTGCCCAGTAGGGAAACCTCCCTTCCTAGTGCTGCTTGGAAGGCTGAGAATACAGGAGCTCAACATGTTCCAATGGACCTAATTTATTTGGATTTTTCATTAAATCCACCCAAAAGGGACTATTTTAGGAAATAAATAACAGAACGTGGGCAATAAATAGCTGTGGGATAAGGGGCAGAGTTCAGTGCTGGCTTTTCTAGTTAAGCTGTAGAAAATAGAAGTGTAATGGCCGAGCGCTGATGGGAGCGTGGAGAGGTGATTATGTGAAGGTTCCTCACGCTGAGGTTGGGCTTATTTATTATCTTTAATGATTTGGAGGTGCAAATGGATCAGAGCTGGGTTGGAGAGAGCCAGTGTGCTACAGGAAAGGCTTTGCTTTCACCAGGATTGAGAGGAGGCTGTGAGATTTGAGTGTGGAGATGATTGGAGAGCAACAGTTGGTGTAACTCAGACTTCAGGATTACACGCACAGAAAAACCTGAGGGAATCCTTCCCTAATAATGGAGCCCGGAGGGGTTCTGTGGGATTCTGCCAGGAGAACAAGCAGGGACACGAGGAGACTCTGGGGGTTGTGTGGACAAGCTGCAGGTGATGGGGAGCCACAGGAGATGCTCTGATCTGGCAAACAGTGCTCTGCCTCTCGGGGCTCTGTGGGGAGAGGGGTCTGCACTGCCACCCTGCTCTTCCCAAAACCTTAAGGTGAGGGATTTGCTGTGGTGTCCAGGCTGTGCCAGCGTTCTGCTGCACTGGCTGCTTGGAAATTAATGGAGGGGAACTTTGCTGAGTCCTGGTGAGCTCCTCCTGGATCTTCTGGTGGGCCCTTCCCCTGGATTGTCCAGGGATATGGATGGTGTTACTGACCTACCCGGGATGAAGGAGCTGGGATATGAGCTGTCCATGTCCACGGGTGGTTCCCTGCCCGCACCCGCAGCGCCTCCAACGCGGGAACGTTCCCAGTGCCTGGAAGGGAGGGTTCTGTCATGTGCTTGAAGGGTCCGTGGTCTCCCAACGGTGGGATTAGAGAGCCCAGAGGGTTCTGTCCCTGCTGATTGCACATCCGTGGCAGGGAGGGCTGTTGATGTGGCAGCAGCTCTGCAGCACAATGCCCGAGCTGAGCCCCCCATCCAGCACGGGGGGATTGTCACCTCTGCCGAGACCTCCCCACTTCACGCTCTGCAGAATTTATTTGCATCCTTCATGAGGGAGAGAGCCAGGCGTTTGTGGCAATTTTCCCCTCCCCCTTAGCCTCTCTGTTCCTTCCCCCCTTTGCTCTTCAGTTTGTTTATTTGGTTAGCTCAGCATCAGCACAACGATGTGGAAATAAAGCAAAGGAGCTTCCTCTTGGCCTTATTGAATATGCATAAATGGGGGAAGTAGATCACGCTGACAATCCCTGGCTGGGCTGCAGTTAATGGAAATTCCTCTTGGACCTTACAAACCCCGCTTTTCAAGGGTTTGTAATGAGTCTGCAGAAATGCATCCCGGGCACAAACAAGTCACCTGAGGTCCTCGACCCTGGGAGCACAAAGTCGTCATAATAATACTAATTACCCACCCACCCAGGCACGTGCTCAGCTCCTTATGGATTTTGCTATTTTTAAAAAGCAGGGGGTTTTTACCTTTTTGGGAGTGTTCTAATGTGTGTGCTGGGAGGGTGGCTGGTGGGGACGAGCTCTCCCTGTGCTGTGTGACACCAGTTCCCTGTGGGTCCTTCCGTGGCTCTCCCAGGAGCAGTTTGTGTGGTTGAGGTCCCAGCCTGATGGGCTGTGTGATCCCACCGGGGCTGGAGCAGCAGGAGAGCAGCTCCTGCTGCGTGGCACTGGCTCAGCCCCTTCTCTCCCCTGCTTGAATCTGAGAGCAAAGACACTCTGGGCCTCCTCAGGAGGGGATGTGCTGCTAAAAGCCCTGCAACCTCTTGTTCGGCCTTAACCTTTCTGCTGCAAACCACAGAGTTTTTGGTTCAGTGACAGAAGTTGACATTTTTTCTGAAGAAACACGTTGCATTTGGATGCTGAAGGGTTGCTTTGGTGGCTCTCTGGCCCTGCTCAGAGACAGGGGGACTACAAGGCTTGTTGCCACTGATGTTAGAGTCTGTAGTGGAATCCAGGCTGGGCATCAGCCCTGGCTTTCTCCATGCAGGCTGTGATGAAGCAGCAAGTTGCTGTGTCTGGTGGAGTTGCTCTGTAGCTTGTTTTGGGTCAGGTGGTGAGGCTGGGAAGTGCCTGAGCCACGGGCAGAGCCTGCCTGCGAACTCCAGTTCACTGCAGCTCATCTGTAAACGTGGGCCAGACCTGTTTCTTTCACCCTGGAAGCAAAGTTGATCAAAATATATGTTACTCTGCCCACGCTGATTGTTTGCCCTGGCTGTTTTCTTGTTGGGTCTGTGCTGATTTTCCATTTTCTAATTCCACCTCGTTGTGACGTGGTGTTAAAAGGCCGGGTGTGTGCCCGGGCAGCTCTGAGAGGAGGCTATCACATCTCTTTCTAGCCTGAAAAATGTTTGGGGCAGGGACTGTGCTGATGCTCACGGAGCATCTGGCCCTCTCCAGGTCCAATTCATCACTGTCTTGCAGTTTGCATTACTGTTCACACCGAGGGAAAGTGGGTGTGAAGCTGGAATAATAATGTTTCACACTTGCTTTGCATTGGTTTTGATATCCAAGAGCATTTTAACCTATCAGGAAAGGCATAAAGAAATGGAGTGGTTGGAAGCTGAAAGCAGAGTTGACAAATAACGTGTTAATTACCTCTAGTGAGGAAGTGACTGCTGTGCTCGATGTTGTGTCGATGGCAAATGGGAAATCAGGAGGGGATTTTTAAATTCTGACTTCAGGGTTGGAAGCAGTCAGTGGGTGAGAGCAGCAGCAGAGCTCAGGGCAGTGGTTCCCCCACTTCAGCCTCCTGCTCTTCAGTTCTTTCAAATGTCATTCCAGAATGGATCTTTTCCTGAATCTGCAGAGAACCCTGAAAAATATATCTGTAATATAATATGGTTTGCTCAGTTCCAGAGGGGTTGGTGGGACCATTAGTGGTTGGATGATGGACATCAATGCTGTAGTTGCTTTAATGCCATAAACACATGGAGAATTTAATACCGTGTGGTGCGTCAGGAGCTTTATGTTTGGCAAACAGGGTCTTTTGATAGTTGGACCTCCCAGGGGTCTTCGAGGAGACGTGTCTTTGAGTGATTTGGGCTGACATGCCTTTTGTTCTGTTCCTGCTGAGTGTTAAATAAGATTTAAGTCTCCTCAGTCACCATTTAGTTATTGCAGAACATCACAGTCAACACAAATGCAAACAAAACTGTCTGGATGTTTGTTTATACAACAGATCATTAGGAAGTATGTAGGAAAAAAATATTCTGCTCTGTTAGATAATTAATCTGCATTTTAAGAATTGTCTAAAGACACATTTGCAAGCTAGTCCATTGAGCTTCTGCTCATCTAGTCAATAATCCCCATATTTAATAGTCCCTAAGAATGTATTTCCATAATGTGCTGGGAACAGTCGAGAAATCGGCGTCTTTTTTTGTCTTAAGATGTCAGTGCTCGCACATTTCCCTTGACAAATTTTTTTTTCTGACTGTGGGTGAAAAATCCAGACATATTAACTCCCAGCTGGGAGGGCTGGGCACAGGGAGGGAGGGAGAGCTTCTGGGAGCAAACCCCTGGGTCCAGATCCCAGCAGGAATTGGCAATCTCCATGTGCCATCGGCTGCCAGTGGTGTGAGTCTGCAACGTGCTGGCAGAGCTGCCCCAAACCCACCCAAAATGCCCCCCTCTTGTCTCCCACCCCCCCCGTTCCTGGTCCTGTTGGTGCTGGAGAAGCAGGAGGGAGCACTGGGGAGGGGACCTGAGGTGAGTTGTGGACGATGCCTGACCCAGCCCTGTGTTGGAGGAGACGCTCTGCTGGAAGAGCTGGAGTCCTGCTGTGGTTGGTGTGTTCTGGCAGTGCTGGAATTTGAGTGGTGGAGCCTCTTTGACCCCTGGCAGCTGCATTTGCTGTGGTGAAGCTGCTGGGACCTGCAGGCACCCCCCTGTTCCTGCCTGGGATCCCCACAGCGGCAGGTTCCCTCTTGGCTCCGGGTCAGGGGTGTCCTCCGAGCCAACACCACCCTGTGCCCGGGGCTGAGGGCTGCAGACAGGCAGAGGAGGCTGCTCAGCTCTCCTGGGGTGGGCAGCAGAAGGGTGAGGGCACGGCCAGCTGGGCTGGCCTCGGATAACTTACTAATCCACCCCAACCAGATGGGGAGGGAAACCCACACTTGCAGAGAGGGACCCCCTGGGAGTCGCCACATCAAGGTGAGAAGCTGGAGCTTAATTTCATTATCTTATCAATAACTAGCTGGTCTTGTGCTCTGCTGTGAATTCTCAGGGGTGTTAATGCTATCTCTGGCTGTCTAAGCAAAGAAATAATGAATACAAGCAGGGAGAGCATTGTGTGCAGTCAGGGTATCTATACCTTAAAAATGATGTTGGCAAACTGGAGGGAGATAAGGGGAGAGCTCCAGGGATGATGTGAGGGCTGTAAAACAGAGTGGAGAGAGGGAGACACTGAAGCTCAGTCTGTTTCTTTTAACAAAAGGAGTGATTTGATTATTGTCTGTAAGTACTTAGGCAGGGGAAGAGGCTTCTGCCAGCCAGAGGTATGAAGGCAGGACATGGTTCTGTGGCTAAGTGTTCAGATAAATTCAGACAAGAAAAAGGCATGTTTTATTTTTGTACAGCTTTATATTTAAGCACAGGAGCAAATTACCCAGGGCTTGGTACATTTGCTGGTTTTAAATTGAAATTATACATCTTGCCGTGTTCTTTTAGGTCAACTGCAGGTTTGGTGTGGGAAAAACTCAGCGTGAGTCAGTCACAACTAAACCAAGATTTTCAAAATGGTCATTATTGTCCTTCAGATATTTCAGTCATGCCATGAGTTCTTTTTTCCTTTTTTTTTTTTTTTTCCTCTGTGTGTGTGTGGAGAGCAGGGATGCAAAATGCTGCAGGATTTCAGGCTGTAGTTGAGAAGGAATTGGGTGGGTGTCAGCTGAGCTCATGTCTAGGTCTTGGCTAAAGAATATCCTCTTCCCACTGCTGATAGCACAGGAACAGCCTCTCTGGACATGCCCAGGGTGGCTTAAGGGGTTCTGCTTCCATCAGACCCACATTCCCTCTGCTCTTCCATGCGACGTTCCAAGCCTCCTGCCCAGAAACCAGGGATGTTGCACCACGAGCCCTTTGTGCCCCCACCCGAGATACGTTCAGCACCAGGGAGAGCGATTCGGAGGCATCATCAGCGCTCGGTGAGTGGCTGGCACGTCAATCCGGGCACAGGGTGTGCTCGGGAAGGTCCCTGTCCCTCGGCTCCTCACCAACCTTCAGGCTGCACAGGGAGAAAGGAGCGGGGAAGGAGCAGTGGCAGGAACATGCAGCGTGGAAGGAGCCACCTTCTCAAGGGTTGAGGCTGCTCAGCCAGGGCTGCCAGGTGGCCGTGCCACAGCCTTGTCCTGTCTCCATCCGCCCCGTGCACAACTGAAGGATGTTTGCTTTCAGATGGTGGCATCTCAGGGTGTTTTTCCCCCTCTCAATGTTTGATGCTGCTGCATTGAAGAAAATTAAATTAGTGCTGTATCAGTACAAGGGAGAGATTACCATGTGCAAAACCACCTTTTGTTTAAGTTAGTAATATTGCAAGTGTTAATTGAGTGTTCATTGATTGCCTGTCACTACCTTGATGTGTTGTTCTCCTCTCTCTACCCCCGATTAAATCGTAGAGCTGCTCTTGCACCAGTTAAACTGTCTTGGCTGCTCATCTTCCCCCAGTGGTTCCATTTTACCAGCTGCATAATTAGCATCATCTCCTCCTCTTTGGAGTGGGCTCAGCCTGCACACCAGCCTTGTTCTCTCCCAAGTACCTTTAATGCTTTAATACTTCAGGGCTTTTAAGTGGCCCTAGACAAGAGTTTAAGCAGGGGATGTGTTTGAACTCCGTCCAAGAGCTGTTGTCTGCGTGGATTTAGGGTCTGAGTTGCCCCCGAAATTGCTTTGTTCATTAGAGGTTCTTTGTTGCTGAGGGTTCAATTATGGGAGTGAATGGTGTTTTATGGGGATGGAGGTGGGGAAAGAGAAGCCAAAGCCTTTCTCCTTTAAAGGTGTCTGTTATGTAAGTGGCTCAGTAATCGGGTAATCTTGGTCAGGTCCTGCTGGTGACTGGTAACCAAACTGTGTGATCTTTTCCCTGGAGACTTTTCCCGTGATCCAGTGGAGCTCCTCAGGCTCCTGGGGAGGTTGTGAGTGTGCAGGTGTGAAAGGGCAGGATGCACACACAGGTGAGCTGGTGCAGGAGGGGTGGATGTAGCACCGGATCCACATGTCCTTGAGTCCTCTGAGTCCTTCCCTGGCACAGGAGGAGGAGCTGGCAGCACATTCCAGTAATCCCCTGCACTAAAAGATGTTCCTCTTCTGTATCCACTGTGGGATCCAACGTGTCCAGAGGGATTGCATTTTCCCTCAAGGAACAGGACTCGTGGTATAATGTGGTGCAGTTTTGCATACTCAATTATTTCTGCTCTGCCAGATTTTGCAGCAAAGCTGGAAGATTTGTAGTGGGCTTTCCTGAGCCATGGGCTGGGCTGGGAGATCTTTCTGCTGTATGTTTGGTGGGCTTTGAGCACTTTAGAAAGATTAATTAACCTGAGGTGAGAGACTGAGATTTAACATTTATATAGGGAGGATGGAAATTAATATTCCTTCTGCCATGCTGAGTATGTTTAAACTTCTGCTTTCAGCTTGTCTGACTTGGAATATCTTCTAACTTGTACAAATGATAGAACAATTTGTTTTAGATGATGAGTTATGAGAATATTGTTCATAGATCCAGAACATGACATTTTCAATCACATCTTTATTGCATTGGTAAGAAAAAAAGGATTTTCTGTATCTTGACATGCTTAGCCTTTGGAGACCAAGTCAGTTATTATATTGGATAAGAATTTACTCTGGGGCTCGTTGGTCTCTGGGAACATCATCATGTCAAGAGGAAAATCCTGCAGGGTTTATTGCAGCTGTTTCATTGAAAGGACAGCACAGGTTGATGTCCATAAGTGGCATTCAGAGTAGCAAAGGGACTTAATAAATGTGTGGTGGCAAAATACATAAGTTATAGTAATTTTGTCTCTTCAGTTTTTGGCAAAGTGCAGCTTTGTACTTGTCTTCAGGGCCACAAGAACCAGAAACTTGCTTTCCTGATGAAATGGAGGTGGAGATGCTCCTGCAAACTCTTTTAGGAATATGTCAGAAATCATGAGTTGAATGATCAAATCCTTCATTCTAGCCCTTGGCTGAGGTCATTGATGGAGTTTGTGTTGGTACTGGTTGCCTGCAGAGTTCAACCTGCTGGGAATCATAGGGATTTGAGTGGTTTTGGCCCCCTTGATGGGTCTTTTTTTTGAGGGGGAAGGACATCATGCTGGAAAGCCTATCCTCACTTGGACAAGCCTGGAATGAGGCACATTAACATGAGGTGATGTTACAGGAGCTGGAAATACAGCTCTGAACTTCCAACTCAGAGCAGTTTTCTCCTTGGCTACACACGGAGCAGGTTCCCAGGGACAGCTGAGCCCATTTGCAGGCACAGCAGCTGCTCTGCTCCATTTGCCTGCATCAATGCAGCTTTCAGAGCTGTCCCATATGCTCCCGGAAACACCCCCCTCACCTGCTCCTTCCTGGAGTGGCAGTTCTGGGAAGGCATTCCCAAGACGAGGGAGATGATGGCTGTGTCTCTGCATTAGTGCATATGTCAGGACTAGGAAGCCACCATTTCCAAGCTGCTGAGGGTAGAGGAAAGGCTCAAAATGCAGTTACACAAACGGAATTGCTGGGCTGTAGACCTTGGATTGAGCCCTCCTGGTTCTGGGGCTTTGTTTACGTGGAGGTTTTGTGCCGGGCTGTGATTTTCCCATTATTGAGGCTGTTATATTTTTCTAGAGTCACATTACTCACTGGTTCCTTTTACTCCTTTCGAGTTTGCCAGCCATGACTAATGAAGGGTTTTGCTGCAGCCTGCTGTGGAGTGGACACTCGAGCTGGTTGCAAGAGTTCTTTTTTCCTTCCCCACCATCCAAATTTGATACCAAAGAGCTGGTGCTTGCAATAGGAAGCTGCAAGCTGAAAAGTTGTGTCTCCTCCCTTCTCTGCCTCCAGCCCAGGAGAGGATGATTCGGGAGTTTCAGAAGTTTAAAATGTCTCCAGTTTAGATGAGGGCTGGTGCTTCAAGGCCAGGTTGGACAGGGCTTGGAGCCATCTGGACTAGTGCAAGGTGTCCCTACCTGTGGCAGGGGGTGGGACGAGGTGACCTTTACGGTCCCTTCCAACCCAAACCCTCTGTGATTCCATGGTCTTTGCAGCCCCTGGAAAGGCGCCATCCCCAAGGAATATCCTGGGAATCCTTGGCCAAGTGAGGGCTGTGTTTTATGGGACCATCAGGACTCCTGATGGGTGGCAGGGTTGGAGGAAATGTGCTGCTTCTTCCTTTCCAGGGGCAATAAGGTTTCTAGTTAATTTTGTTTCCATTACTGGGGTGTTTGTCCTTTAATGAACAGCTCCACTCCGGTGAGGAAATGAGATTCTTTCCCAGTGAAGGGATGAGCTCCTGTTCAAGGGAAAGTCTGGCAGCAATGTGAGGGTTATCCCCCGGAATTCCTTTGCTGTCGCAGCCTGTTCTCCCTGTTCCCAGCAGGATGACCTGTTTGGGATCATTGAGTGCCACCATTAGTCATGTTTTCTGTTTAGCACTGGCCCAGAATGTTTTAACAAGGTCACGTGCAGGAACCTTCTCCTGCCTTGGGGACACCTGAGTTATTTCTGCTTCCCTGCTCATTTCTGCCATCATTTTTGTCTCCCTCTCTTACACAAGGCTTTGTCTTCCACTCTAAGCAGCTGACCCAGGGTCTGTTCTTCCATCTGGTTGGTCACATCCCTGTGCCCCAACTCTTGCTGGTAGAGCTGATGCTCTCTTGGCACTGTGTGTTTTAGGAGTCAGTCAACCCTGGGAATGCTCCTGGATGTGAGCAACAAAACAGAGCAGGGGATCTGACAGTGCTTTAAATAGAAATGATTCTCCCCGACTCCTGAACCACAGCTGCTTTGCCTGGGCAGCTTTGCTGGACTGAATTCAGTTTAAAACAGTAAAACCTGTGCATTTCACTTTTAGAAGGCTGGACTCTGGATTCACTGGCACCTGGGATATGCTTTGGGGTCCTGACACTTTAGGATCCTGACAGCATTAGGAAGAGCAAGTGGATGGTCTGAGTGGTTTCTCACCTCATCTTCCCAGAACAATGGATTTATAAATATAGTCAGAAGGATGTGTGAGAATTTAGATCTTTATGACTCTGTTTTGCCCTCATTAACTGAATAATTTGGGATGTGGGATCAGGTACCTTTGGACACACAGCCGTGAATATCCATGAAGCATTTCAAATACCATTCCTAAAAAGAAACAAAAATTAAAAGAGTGGAAAACAGATTGAGATGCCTTTTTTTTAATTAGAGGAAGCTGTTGTCTTGTGTACTCGGGTGTTCCCACAGAGATGACAAGCCTTTGAATCTGAATTCACTGCACATTTTTTGTTCACTTTCTTCCAGATTCTCTTCCTGAACTTTGCACCGTGGGTGGGACTTGTGTTCACCTTGTTAGAGCACCGAAGCCCCTCTAATTACTGGGGAAATGGCTTTCAGTGCTGAGCATTACCAAGTCACTGCTGCGCCTGTGTTGGCTTTCTGCTGCTTTGTTTTTCCAAGGTGTGGATGTACCCACTTAATTGAAACAACCGGGAGAACAGAAGTGTGATTGGTGTGTCTGTGGCTGCTCCAGCCCTGCAGATTGAGGGGTGTGTTTTTCTGTCAGGGATCCACTCCTGTCCACGAGAATTGTTTTGTATTTGGGGTATTGTTATTTTGCAACTGAAATGAAGTAACATGGAATTTATTTTTTCTAACATGGAGCACAGGGAGCAGTTAGTCAGTGAATACAAAAAGGCACCAGCCCTAACGATGACAAAGAAAAGTTCTTTATGGGATCTGGGAGCAAAAGGCAGGGAACAAATGGAAGCATCCTGCAGAGGCACAGGATGGAATTCATCAGGGAAACAGGGCTTCCAGATAATTACCTATGCAGTTGTTAATGTCTCAGGTGATTAGTTAGGGCCTGCTGGTCCCATCCTTCCTGGGCAAAGTGCCTGCAAGAAGGAAAAAGAAGGTTGTAGGAGCTAAAGAGAAGGCAAGAAAGAAGGTGAGCTCTGAGCAGGGCCACGCTGAGAACTGTCCAGCTGGGGCTCAGTTCAGCATCCCTCCCAGAGCTGAGTGCCTGGAAGGAAGGCAAACAGAACAAATTAACAGGGACAGTCCTGGTGTGTGAGGAGGGCTTGGGAGCAGAGATGCTGCTCCCCAATCCTGCTCCAACGATAGGTGTGAGATGGTGCCCTTGGTGGCATTGTGGTTGCTCAGAGCTTTGCTTCTCTGCCATTTGCTTCCCAGCATATTCTGGTTTTTAACATCTATTTCTCCACCTATTACTCTGTATAAAAACTCTCTAGTGTTGCCTTGGCCTGGCTGGTGGTTCCAGGTCCCAGTGCTCTGGCACAGCTCTGCTTCCCTCTGCTCTGGTTCCCAAGGCCACCAGCCAGCATTTCAGAGGTTGGGAGCTCCACTGAGGCACGATTGGACTGTTGCATTTCTGAAGGTCATGAACTGCCCTCAAACACAATTCTGAGTACTGTGTCTGTGGAAGGGGAAATCAGTCCGGTGCCTTCAGAAAGTGGCTGTTTCTGTTGAATTTTGCTTGCCAGTTTGGGACTGCAACCCCAGAGCTCCTGTCAGTGCTGTTGCCTTGGCAGGGCCATGTGCACAGGTGTGGATGGCGATGCAGCAACAGCAGATTTCTGAGCTGGGCTTGCAGAGGGCAGTTCAAATTAGATGGGCCATCAGTTCTGTTCTGTAATGTTTGATTTATTAGGGGCTGGAAGCCTGCAGCCATCTCAGTGCTGAACACATGCCCACAGGAATCAAAGAGAAACTATCTCAAAGAAAGGGAATGAACTCTTCTCAACAGCATAAATTGCAGCAAGAAAAATTGAGGCTGGACATGAGGAAACGTCGCTGAACAGTAAAAATAGTGAAGTGCTAAAATAGATTGCTAAGGGAGTTTGCAGAGTATCTGTCACTGGAGAGCCTAAAGGACAGAGCAGACAAATGGCTTGGAAGGATTGAGCTCGTTGGGTGGACAGGAGGACTAACTGAGCTCTTCATTTACTCCCCGTTTCCCACGTTCCTCCCTCAGTGTTTCCCCCTTCCTGGCTGTGACTGGACAGACAAACTGAATTGAAGCTCTGCCTGGCACAGCCTGGTCCAGGGGCAGGGAATGTGGGGTTTCCTGGGGTTTCCTTGCTCCCTGATAATCCCTTATTTCAGCCCTCTGACCCCCGTGGAGCCCTTGCCAGGTGTTGACAGTAAAACACAAGCAGCAGCCTTGGGCTGCCCCAGACTTGGGTTTAGCTCCCAGTCCTGCCCCGGAGCTCCCGTGAAACCCTGGGCAGGTCCCATTAACCTCCTGAACACAGGCCAAACTTTCAGCACCAGATAAATTCTGTTCCATGCTTGATAAGAGACAGTGGTAATCACAGAATGGTTTGGGTTGGAAGGGACCTTGAAAGTCATCTCATTCCAGCCCCTTGCAATGGGCAGGGACATCTTCCACTGGACCATCAGACCTTCAGCACTTCCAGGGATGGGGCAGCCACAGCTTCTCTGGGCAAGCTGTGCCAGGACCTGTCCACCCTCACAGGGATGGATGTTTGTCCTAATATCCAAGCCTGCTCTTTCAGTTTGAAGCCATTCCCCAGACTTTACATGAATAAACTGGTCTTGCACTGCATGGACACTTTTTGTGCACTGGGAGTGGTTGTGCTCCCTGGGATGGGCAGTCAGTCCTTTCCAAGCAGGTTTATGTTGTATGAAAACATCAGACCTCAAGGCTTCCAGGGCTCTGGAAGGAACAAACCCAAGGAATTTGGGAAATCAAGTATTTCTGAGTAGGGCATGCTAAATCTTTTGCTGTTTAGGAAGGTGAGAAATTAAAATTGCAAAACAGGTGGCGAGGGAGGGAGTGGTGAGTGGGGCAGGGTTGGCTGGGTCTGCTGAGTTCAGGGGGACTGGGAGGGAGGGGAGGCAGCAGAGACAGCTCCTTCGTGTTCTGAGGAGCCTAAAAAGCCCCGTGGGGCAGGGCTGGGGCTGTGCTTGCACATCAGCAAGCTCCTGCCAGCACTGCTCAGCCTGCCTGTGTCTGGGGTGGTCTGACTCATGAGTGCTTTCCCTTCTCTCTGTGGTGCTGTGATAGCAGAGTGCTGAGAAGGTTGAAGGGGACCCTGGATTTGTGTCTGTTTTAATCTGTGAAGTCTCTGCAAAGATGAATTGGGGGGTGAGTTGAATAGTAGGTTGCAGATGAAAACCCAATTTATAAATCTATAAGCATGGGGAGAGGAGAGCAAAGCATGGGTTGCCTGGTGGTCTGCAGAGCTTCAGGCTCAGCTGTGTGATGGGGAAAGTTCTGCCTGTAAAAAGGAAAATCACGGGGTGTTTGATTTGATGTGGAGAGACTGCATTCTGTCTTACAGGGCTGTGTTAGCACTCCCGAGGTACAAAGCACAAATTATGTCCTCCCTGTGGAAGAAAACCACTTCTGTTCAGCCTTAGCTGGCCTGCTGCACCCCTGGGGCAGGTCTGGCTGGTTACAGCAGAACACATGGTTGTGTTTCATTTCAGGCTGAAGCACCTTCTCAACAAGGTATCTGCCACATTAACCTGTCAGACATCCTTACTGCCAACACATTGTGTGTCCAGGCACTCAAATGCGGGAAAACCTTTGGAAAAGCTGGCTTGTGGTCTCCAGGGATCCAGCAAGGTGCAGATGTGCCAGAGACACGAAGCTCTGGCTGTGTCCAGAGGGTGGGAGGAGCAGGGTGGTGTCCCTGTTCCCCCAGGGATGGGGTGGCTGGGTTGCAGTTGTTTGAGGCATCTCCAGGAGATGCCAGGAGTGGATTCTGCATCTGTCCTTTGTACCCTTTGGGAGCTTTGGAAGAGGAGCTGGTCCTGCAGCGAGCCCGGGGTGCCCGTGCCGGGGTGCCCAGCCCTCCCTGGGGTGGTGGCAGGCGGGTGTCACGGCAGCAGCCCCTTCCTCCCCCGAAACGTGGCCCTGGCAGCTCCTCTGCCTCGTTACTCTGGCAACAAACTGCAGTCAGACAGCACCAAGGAGCTGAATTCAGCCCCTTGTTCCAAGAAAAATGCTCTCATTGAAGGCGAGCCGGAGCACAGCCCTCCTGCCTTCGCCCCGCTCAGGGACACCCACTGGGGTGCTCCTGGGCTGGGGCTGTGGGAGGAGGTGTCCCCCAGGGCTGCGTGTCCCTCACGTTTGGAGGTGTCTGAGCCTCAGGAACACGGGGAAGGAGGTGGTTTGGGGAGGTGAGAGTGCCAAAGAGCCTGGGGAGGGATGATGGATGGAGGGGTAAGACAGGGAGAGCCCCTGGAGCAGCAGGAGATGGGAATTGTGCCCTCACCCCCCCAGCACAAAGGGAGCCTTGCAGGGCCCCCCCTCTGCCTGCTGGTCAGCCTGCAAGGGCAACGAAAGCATTCGTGGCACTGGGGATGTGCTGCCTCTCCAGGATCCAGGGAGCTGCCCAGAATGATAATTGGGTGCTCTTCCTTTTTTTTGTATTTTTTTTTTAAAGGAGCTAACAGGCTACTGCACAAAGTAATTAACTGGACAGATGGGCACAGCAGAATTTGTAAACGTCGACAGCAACAATAAGGCTTTTTTTTTGCTTTTTCTTTTTTTTCCACAGGCCTTGTGTCAGCAGAAGGGCTCCAGGTTGGGGTTGGCTTTCAGGGAAGCAGCTAAAATAAATGAGTCTTTAAAAAATTAATAATCCTCATAGCTGCAGATGATGCAGGTGTCTGGTGGTGGCAGCGAGGACAGCCTAAAGCAGGGAGAGCAAAGAGGCCAGGATTTCAGAGCACCTGCCTGCTTGAGTGTGTTGCCCATGCAGAACATCTCCTCTTTGTGCCTGTAAAGGGGGGTAATTTATCACTGAAATGTGTGAGAAGACTGAAAAAATATGAGGTTTGCAGTATCAAACCCAGTCAAGGTGTTTTTAGGTTGTTACCTGTGCTCTGGGGCTCTCGGATTCATTTCAAGTTGCCTGTAGTGGGTGATTAAAATGCTTGTTTTGCTGCAGCCTGAGAGGGTTTGGTTAAAGAGGACGCTGGGTGTTTCTGCCACACTTGCTCACCAGTCCCTCCAAATGTCAGGTCTTCCCTGTGTAACACATCAGCCTTTCCAATTCCTGCTGTTTGCTGGTTTAATCATGGGTGGGTTGTTCTTCCCTTTGTGTGGAAGGCACGCTGCTCCTTCCTGCAGCAGTGACCTCCCAGCTGGTGGCCTTTCAAAGTGGTACCAAAGGCTGATAAAACACAACTCAGGG
The DNA here is from genome assembly GCA_013399695.1 of Formicarius rufipectus. NCBI lineage: Eukaryota > Metazoa > Chordata > Aves > Passeriformes > Formicariidae > Formicarius > Formicarius rufipectus. Next base: position 767,938 of record VXAU01004101.1, on the reverse strand, counting down.
CTGTGGGGAAGCAGCTCACACAGAATCACAGAATGGGCTGGAAGGGAACTTGAAGATCGTGTCATTCCAACCCTGCCATGGGCAGGGACACCTGAGGGTGCTCAGAGCTCCATCCAGCCTGGCCTTGGACACTCCCAGGGCTGGGGCAGTCACAGCTTCTCTGGGCACCTGTGCCAGGGCCTGCCCACCCTCAGAGGGAATACTTTTTTCCTAATAGTCAATGTAATTAATTGTATTAGTTATTTCTAATCTTCAGTCTAACCCTGCCCTGTCAGGTTGTCCTGTCACTACATGCCTTTGTAAACAGTCTCCCTCCAAGAGGAACCTGCCTGAGCCCCCCTGGGCTGTGCTGTATTGTGTAATTAGTCTGGCTGAAGCATGAGTGAAGTGCTGGTGTTGATTTATAACAGGTTGTTGACTCTGTTGATATTGGTCTGCTCAGCAGGACCTGGAGGATGTTGTCCTCCAGCATCAGCATCCCCAGGAGACCTGTTAAAAGTTAAGCAGGAGCCCTTTTTCCCTGCCAGCTCAGTGTATATCATCAAAACATCCATCCTTCAAATGAAATATTGGAGGCAGAGGGAAAGACACTTGTTGCACTTGTGTCCCTGTGAATAAACCAGCAACAGGTTTTGGGGTTTGGTGGCAGCTCCAACCCCGTTTCCACCCACCAGTGGTTGGGGCTCAGCTGGGGATGGGGCACCCTAGTGCCAGGAGGGACCTTGCCCCAGGCCTGGAGGGAATGGTTTATTCTGGGG
>VXAU01004101.1:557131-767165 GCA_013399695.1 Formicarius rufipectus | reverse complement strand
GGGGGTTGCTTATTTGTCTGTTTTTAGCAGCATGACTGTGTGCCCTCATTAGGGCTGGAGCGTGTGGTTTGTGCCATGGGGGGTTGGTAACATTAAACACAAAGTCACTGCAAAGAGTTTTGAAGCTGCACCCAAGGAGAGCATCTCTCTTCATCTCCAGGCTCTTCCTTTAATTAGCAGGCAGGAATTGGGACAGGTTGTACCTACTGCATAAGTGGGGGCATGTGGGGAAGGGAACTGCTGGAAAACTGGCACTGTACTGGTGTGGCAGAATCCATCGGGGAGAGGGGAACACGAGAGCAGAGCAGTGCAGGCGCCTCCCGCATCCCTAACGACCTGGAACACCCTCGCCCTGGCACAGGGGATGGAAAGCACTTGACAGATCAAACCTTGTCAGGAAAACAAGGAACAGCAGTGGGGGAACCTTGCCTGAATCATGCTTGGCTTAATCAAGTTAACTGTTTATGGGATTCTGATTAGAGCTTTCAACATGTTAATGGCAGAAGTGCCTCTGCTCTGGTTTGTGCTTCTGGTTTCCTTTTCCTTCTCCTTGTAGAATTTCCCTGCTTTCCCAGCCCTGATAATGATTCTTTTTATTTATTTATTCTTTGAATGGTGTTGCACTGGAAAAGATTTGGTTTTCAATATTTTTAATAGGAAAAGAAAGTCTCTCCATTTTGAAAAAGAGAAACCTCATGATCTCCTGGGTTTGGAAGCAGCAGCTTGGATTACTGTTGCTGCTTTGTTTTTTAACCCTGCCTTACTGTAGGACTGAAGAACCTTGTTCTGCTCTGGAATTGTGCTGTCTGCACTTGTTTTGGGGATGAATTGAGAGTTTTGTTTACTTTCCACCTGGCTTAGCTCATTGCTGTTTGCAGAGAGGGGATGTGTTGGGCTCATGTCCCAGGGGTCACATCTCCGCAGGACTGTCAGCACCCCCTCAGGTCCTGGCAGAGACCTTGGCTGGCTGAGGGAGATCTCTGCTGGGATCTCCTGGACTGGGGAGTCTCTGCTGGATGTTCCTATGAGCAATTAATTCATCTTTTCCCATATAAAGCAGCCTCTGCCTGCAGACCTGGCTGCTCCAAGATATCCTTGGGTTCCAAGTCGTTCAGACTGGGCACTCACGGGGACAATGGGCGAATCAAAATCGAGAAGTGCAAGTAATATGCAGTCAGGATATTTTCTTCTTATTTTTTAAAGGGTAAGAATTCTTCTGATGCTGGAGATGCAAAGGCTGGGCACAACTGTCCCTCAGGACAGGTCAATCTGTTTTTCCTTGCAACTTGCTCCAAATCTTTAGGTTTGGTTGCAAACAGACCTAGGACTGGCCATGGCAGCATCTGATCTTGTGGAGGAATTCTGAGTTTTGATGAGCTGTTGGCTTCTGGAAGCTGAGATCTGCCAAACTCATGGGCCACCATCTCAACAGCAGGGAAAGGGGGAAATCTTGAATTTTTGGTCACTGTAAAACCAGTTCTACAACAAGCTGTGTGTTGTGGAGGAATTGCCTCCAATTAGACCACCTGCTTGTTGTTCTTTTATGGGAGAAGCCCCCAGACGTTTTTGGGTGGTTTTTCTGTTAAAAGCAAGACAAAGTGAACAGATGAAGTCCTGATTGTCCAAAGGGAGAGGGCTGGGGGGAGCACAGCACCAGGGCTGCATCCCTTGGATTTGTGTGCTCCGTGGCAAAATGTTCAGGCCACTGATTCCTAAGCTAAAAGACTCCCGACTCGAACACAACAGCTCTGCCACAAACTGCTTTAGTTCATCAAACCTGGGTAATGAATAGCTGCCCTTTCAAACCTCCTGGAGCTCTGAGCTGTCAGGCAGGGAGCAGGAGCAGGCTGGGAGCCTGTTGGCTCTCCAGAGGGGACAAACCCGAGCCAAATCCTGTCCGTGGTGGTGCAGAGGCCAGGCAGGATCACTGGAGGCACTGCCTCGTCCTGGCTGTGCCAGTGTGAGTTGAAACTGGTCCTGGAGCTGCAGGAAGGGAACATCTGCCTGGAGCAGGGGAAGGGTGACTGGCAGTGGAATATTTGGGCTGGAGAAGGGAAGCAGAGGTCAGAGACATAAGAATACACACATAGCACCCCTGATGTGCTGCTGCTTGCAAGGCACGGGGCTTTTTCTTGCTGTTCTGTTTGCTGCAGCTTTTGCCGGTAGTGAATAGGTAACAAAGGAATGGAAATATCCTAAGGAAGGCACACAGATCAGTGACAGCATCTGGAATAAACCTGACTCTGTCCATTGACACCTTTTCTGGGTGAAAATGTGGAAAAGTTCAGCCCAGCAGCCAAGAAGGGCCAAGTTGGGCATCAACATCCAGGCAGAGGAGGGAGGCTCAGCAGTTGTTACAGGAGGCCTCTCCAAGCCATGGGGGTGGGAGGGACAGCAGTGACATTTTGTATGTAAAAACGTGTGAATAGTATAATCAAGTGGAGTATGAGCTCATGTCAGCAGGTGGGAGGCACTGCTGCGTCCCTGAATGGAGGCACTTGGCTTTGAGGTCATGGGAACAGTCGCACTGGGGAGAGGAGGTGAGTGCAGGTCGTGTCCCTGCTGCTTGTCAGCCCCTTCCCTCATCCCAGCATCTCATCCCGGGATCTGCTCCCTACGGGCAAGGGAACCTTCTCTGACCCAGCCAGAGGAAACACGGGACATGGGGAAACCTGGATGATCCCACCTGTCTCCTGCTCTCTGTAGGCTTGAATGAACCTGTGAGAGCTGGAAGAGGCTCCAAAATAGCAAAAATACATAGGTGGAAAAAGAGGTGCAGTTTGGGAGCTGAAAAACAAAAGTCACATTCCTCCTTCTCACGGTCTCCTTTCCCTTCTGCTCCTTCCCCCACCCCTTTGGTAAGAGCTGTTTTCTCCAGCAACCCCCAATAACAGAGGTGGAAACTGAGTGTGTTCCTTGGGGTTCATGGGAAAAACTGGGAACTTCTTGATGAGGGGGCTGAATTGCCAAAATTACTGAGTTTTGGAAGAAGGCCATCCCTTTGACAAAAACTATTTGAGAAATTCTTCCCAGCTTTAGCTTTAATGTGTTTTGGCACAGTTCATTATTTCTGCAGCACCGACACTGCCCCATCTGAAACCCTCCTCAGCTGAGGAGTGGGGAGCACAGAGCTGCTCTCCCCTCCTGACCCTGCTGGCAAGAGGGGGTGACTCCCCTCTGCCCTGGACATCTCAGCTCTTCAGGGCAGTCTGGGAACAAGCCCGTGGCACCATAAAACACAGCATGCTTTGCCTGCTGGAGGGTGGGCTCTGCAGGATTTTGGGGTCCCAGGAACGTTGTCAGCCTCCCTGGTCGTCCCTGCAGTGTGGCACAGCAAGGGGCTGTTCCTTTTCCTGCCATCACATTCCTCTGTCTCAGGAACTCCTCCAGCTTTTCTTGTGCCCCTGACTGTGCCCAGTATCCCAGTCCCAACTGGGAGCTTGGGTTTCTGACCTCCACCTCTGCAGCAGGGCATGGGCAGACTGAAGATACTCTGACTGGGGGTGATGGGTTGACTGTGCAGCTTAAAGCTCCTCCTATCTCCTCTCCTTGGAACAAACGTGAGCATTTTGTAAGTGTTCTGAGGTCCCAGTGAGAGCAGCACAATCCCAGTATTGTTCTGTTTAGTTGCTCACTCTTCCTCTCCTGCCCCCCTCAGCCTCCACTCCTCCCTGAACACCTGCCTTTTATCCAATTTAATTTTCACACCTCCTCCTGCTGCTGCTGTCCCTGCCAGTTCTCCCTGGTTCTGCAGTGGGTGTATCTTCCCTTGATTGGAGTGATTGCCTTGAAGATTCCCATCCCAACTTCCATGAGCCTGGTCCCAGAGCTGCCTCTGCTGCAGTTTCTCTCTGTCCTGGGGGAAAACACCTCAGATCCCCAGAGACAGTTCTAAAGCACAAGCTCAGCTTTGAATTTGTGCTGAAGTCGTGCTGATTTGGAGATAAACAAGTCCCTTCATCTCATCCGTTGGGTTGTCTGTGTGTTGTCACCACACCAGGGCAGGGGACAGGGGCATGTTCCTCCTCTGGGACTATTCCAGTGGTTGCTGTGGGGTGCACCTGCTGATCCCCTTACACATGTTCATCTCTTCATGTCAGTGACCCCTCAGTCACTTCACTGGTTTCAACCTTAATTCACCTGCCTAATTTTAGTCAGGCCTCTCTGTGTTTGTTCTCCCTGCTCCTGCCTGCCCTGCAGGGACAGCACAGCAGCTGGAGGAGAATCATCATCTGCTCTGGCTGGGCCATCACCAGCAGTGCGAACGAAGCCTCAGCTGAAGGGCCAGGCAATCACACTTCTCTATCTCTGAAAACAGAGCCAGGTTCTCCTGGGCCCAGTGGCCTTGCAGTCTGCATTTGGCTTCTGTGATTTTTATGACTCATAATGGCCAAAAAGAGAAGTCCCAGCACGAATGTGCAGCTGCTCTCAGAGCCTGCAGGACTGGCACTCTGGGGGGAGACACAGGGACGTGCTCTTAGCTGAAAAATCAGGGTCTGTGCCAGCAGGGAGGTCTGTTCTGCTGTGCTGGGGTTGTGTGGCAAAGTCTTGGAGCAGAGGGAGCTGCAGGAATGGCTCTGTGAGAAGCTTCTAGAAGGTTCCCCATGTCTGATGGGGATGATGCCAGGCAGCTCCCACGGCCAAGCCATCAGCAACGGGGGTGCCACCTCTGGATTTCACAGGGGGAAAAGTTGCTGCCCTGGTGGAAAGAGGGATGGGGTGGGGGAAAGTTATTAGAAAATTTGGGTTTATTTCTCATCATCTTACTCTGATTTGATTGGTAATAAAGTAGTTTCCTCCAGTTGAGTCCCTTTTGCCCGTGACAGCAACTGGTGAGGGATGTCGCTGTTCTTATCCTGGCCCACAAGGTTTTCATTCTGTGCCCAGAAACCTCAGCTCGAGGTCAGTGACAACCAGGGTGCTCCTCGCTGGATGAGGGACCCACTCCCCTTCAGTTTGGTGTCCAGTGTCACACTGGGAAGGATGTAGTGATTTGTACAAGACTCTGCCTTTACTCCACAGAGGGTTTTCCAGCTCACTGGGGACAAGGCTGGAAGAATTGGGAGGGAATGTTGGCACTGCCCTTTGTAAAGCGCAGGGTCTTGCAACCGTTGACCTCGAGGTCCAGGGGTGGGACAGAAGGAGAGACCCCAAGACAGCCACGTCCATGTCTCCTCATTTGAAGCAATAACTGGGTCCCCCAGCTGTTCTAAGTACTGCTCTTGCCTTGTACAGAGTATTTAGCATTTGCAGCAGGTGATGTGGTCTGCCCATCACTGAGGTGCCATCCTGGGCATTGTCATGTGGTGTGGAGGGTGACGCTTCCAGGGACGGAGGGACACCCTGGATGAGCAGCAGGGACTGTTTGGTGGCACTGCTGGAGTGACTCCTGTCCCTGCCTTGGCTCTCCCCAGGTCTGAGGCAGGTGAGCACGTTCCCCCTGCTCAGCCCAAGTCTCTGAGTGTGTCTGCAGCCCCACGCTGATTTACTCAACAAACAGTGAAGTCTGAGAGATGATTATGAAGGAGCTTCATCAAACAGCCAGAGGTTACCCAGAGGGGGAGGAAGAAAAGGCAGAGCCTGCCCAGCAGGGCTGTCTGCAGCTGGGAATGTGCCTCCCAGCTCCACGGTGCCCTTTCTAGCTGAGGAAGCTGGGAAAGGAGAAAATTGCCATCTTTTTGTGCTGGGATGAAAAGACAACAAAGTATGAATGGCCATAATTTAGTGGGCTCCTGGGTAAATTTGTATTTCATTCCGATTATTGAGTGCATTCCCTAATTGCAGCAATAAAATGGAATAGTCCATCTTCTAAATGCAAGCAGTAGCACTGATTGTTATTTAATTAGTTGATTCCAGTGGTCGAGGGGTGAGCTTGGAATTACAATTGCGGCTTGTATTATTTCACTGAAATTGCTGAATTAATTAGGAGAACAATGGGATTCTTCTTTGTTGACATCCTTAAGAACTTGTGACAATAACTTTAAAACTGAAGCAGTAACAAAAGGCCAGGATGGAGTTTTCTCCTGACACACAGGAGAGAGACACGAGGGGACTGTAGGCCCCCCATGCCCTCCTTCCTCCTCCACTGCCCTTCCCTGTTCTAAAAGATTTTCGTTCAGGAAAAACAAGGTAATTTAAAGTCAAACTTGCCTTGCTGATGTGGGTTAACTCCTGAGTGTCTTGGGAAAATAGCCCATGGTGTTCATTGTCACACGGTATAATTGAAAGCCAGAGTAGATATTTATGTTGCTTATCTGACTTTTTACAGACTTGTAAATGTAAAAGCATAAATGAAATAGGAAGTTGTAAGTTCTTATGCTTCAGGATATGACCTAACTTGTGCTTAATGAGAGCAGAGCAGAGACGTAACCTCAGGAGAAGCTGTTTCTCTCCTCTGCCTTTGCACTTTCTCCTCAAGTGGTTGGTGCTGGCTGAGAGCCCAACCAAGGAGACCAGTGGCACATCCCCAGGGAGACTGGAACCAAGTTGGGAAAGGTTGTGTTGACCTCAGTGATCCACTGGCCCTCCACCCCAGAAGGTGCTGCCTTTCCAGGCGTCTTACTGGGATGGTTTTGTCCAGCTGAGTTAAAAATCAGGAAAAATCACATTTTCCATTCTCACTGCTGTGCTGGTTGAGGGTGGTTTGCAGCCAGGTGGGAACATTGGTCAAGGAAATAAGGTCTTGCTTCTCCTGCCACCATCCAGACACGCTGCTTGGGATTGCAGGATGGTGGGCAAGTGCCTTCCCTTGGGGCTGCTCAGGAGCCCCAGCAGGACGGAGGGACCCTGCAGGTGCAGCCAGGGTGCTGCTGGGCAGGAGGCATCGAGGCTTTGCTCTGCAAATGTTGCTTTAGTGGTTTTCTCTGTTCCTTTCAATTTTATTGTGAATGTGTTTCACGTAATGGCCTTTGTTTTGATGTGGTTTTTATTGTAGCTGAGTATTTGGGGGGTTATTACAGCCTGGCAGTGCAAGAAAACACAAACCAGCTTCTCTCAAAAAGCAGGGGGGGAAGTAGCATTGTGTTAAAATAATCATCTTTCCCGTCCAAACTTGGCTTTCTTTCCTGGGTGCTCTGCAGAGAGTTGTTCCTTTCTTGCCTGTGTCTTTGTATTGTCAGGATTAATTTTCAGAGGGAGAAATCTCCAGAAGCAAAAGGTTGCCCACTCCTTTCTTTTCAGGAGCATGAGGTTGGATTTTTTTCTCTCTCTTCTGTGCTGAAACACCGTGGCTTTAATCTACTGCACTCCCTTTCTCCCCTTCCAAGACCTGTTATTTCTGGGTTTTTTCTCTCCTTTTACATGACTTTTCCATGTTGATTGGAAGTACTTTCCTCCTGGATTTGTGGGAAGGTGCAGGGCCATCTTAGATGAAGGGGAGCTTGTGAAAAGCTGGTGTGCCCAGTGAGGCAGCTGGTCCTGCATCAATTCGTGTCCCTTTCTTCTCCCTTGGGACAGTCTGAGGCAGCACAAGGAGCTGGGAATGCACTGGGAACCCCCTGGGAACAGCTCTGCCTGCTCTGTAGGCACTGAGGTGGGTGATGCTGAACAGAGTGAGATGGAAAATGGTATGATATAGTAAATATTCCCAGATTCAGGGTTCTCCTCCGTGGATATTTGTCTTTTTCTGCCTAACAAAAGGCTGGAATGTACCCCCTGCTTTGTCAGCTCCGTCTCCTGCATCCTCTGCCCCTCTCCTGCTCCCCGATCATCCCAGGGGCTGTATTTCACCTCTCTCCAAGCCCTTTTCCCTCTGGCTCTGCTTCAGCTGAGCTTTTAGCCAGGCTTGAGGAACTACCTGTGTCTGAGCTTAATGGAGAGCTGTGCCAGGGCCTGAGCTCCAGGGAATGGGGCAAGGTGTGCAAGATTTTGGGGTCTGAGGCTGCAAGGGATGATGTTGGGGGTAGGACTGGGGTAGAAATCTGTGTGACCCAGCAGGTTTCTTGGAAAGGGAGAGTGAAGGGCTGAGCAATGGTGGGACTCTGGGGGAGATGCTGGGAAGGGTTGGCATGAAGAGAGGAGACTGCTCAAGACCCAGTGGGTGGGTTTGGTCCGACCTGTACCTGTCAGGTCTGTCATTGTCTCAATATCTTGGCAAGCTGCAGGATCTCCTGAGTTTGAGCTGGGGAGGAGCCAGGGGGAGGGTGTGTGCCCAGGGGGAGGGTAAATGAGAGCAGACAATTCCCCCTCTCCCCTCTGGTTTTGATGGGCAGACGCTTCAAGCTGTGTTTGCTGCAGCAGAAGGAAGAATCTCGTGGCATCAGTTTCTTCTCTTCACTCAAGATCAGTTGAGGTTCAGGGCAGAACAGTTGGCAGCACCTGCTTTTGGTAGAGTGGCTTCCCCCTTCTCCTGTCCTTCACTTCTCAACCCATTTTCTTCTCTTGCCTCCTGCTTGTACCTGACAAGCAAATGTTTCCTCTCCCTCTCTGCAAGAGCCTTTTCTCTCTCCATTCCTTGATTTTTCTCTTCTCCAGAACATCTCTAATCTCTCCTCCTGCACTGATAACTGAAATGAGTTCTGTTCCCCAGCCAGCAACAGCTCAGCTGGGACAGGGCTGAAGGGCAGCTTTGCTGAGGCTCTGACTGACGGGGGATCTTGGGGGCTGTGTTGATGTATTGCCCTCTTTCCCCCTCCCCTCTTTTGGGACTTTGCCACCTGCAGAGGAAAGGGCAGCCAGGCTTCATTCCCAGGGTGCAGAGAGCAAGGAGAAGGAGACATGAACCTGCTAAGGGCATGGGTGAGATCAGCCTTGCTGGGCTTTGGTGGTCATGAGTCCATCAGCCAGGAGCTGTAGAAGGAAAGAAACCCCAGGGGAGAGCGAGGTGAACTGGAGGGGTGAAGAAAAGAGAGCAGCAAGGAGGAGAAAAAATAAAGAATGGCACCCTGGAGATCTGGAGAAGAGCCAGAAAGAACAGGGTAGAGAATACCAGGGAGCTGACAGTTAATTTACAGTCTCCAGGGAAAGAAAGGGAAAAGAAAAGGGGGGGAAAAAAAGTCTTTGTTGTGAAGAAGCAAACAATACAGAAGAGAGTAAATGGTGATTTGGAAATATGTGGCATCTGCTTGACTCCTGGGGTTTCTTCTCTTCCGAATGCAGCAGTCCTAAGTGTTCTAGTCAATGCAAATTGCATCTTCCAGGGGATCTGAGGGAAACCCTTGTCCAGGAGCTTTTCCCTCTCACCACAGGGACATTCTGGGTTAGACGAAGGTGAGGAAGAAATGCCAGAGCTGAAGCTGCCCCCTGAGCAAAGGCTGTTTCCAGTTAAAATGTGAAACTGGGACTCGTGGTCTGTGGGTTTGGTACAGGTTGGATTTAAAGAGGGTCATATTCCTGCCCACTGAGATCCAGCTGTGTCCACGTGTAGGTGTGGGAACTTTGGGCTCCTGTTTCCATGTCTGCTTCTGCCCCTGAGAGGGACAGCTCTTTGTCCTCTGCTCTGGCTTCAGGCTTTGCCTGGTGCCACTTTCTCCCTGTACCACAGAGCTCCTGGATTTGCTGAGCCTCTTCCCAAACACACTCCAGTGTTCCTCGAGAGCCAAGGTTGCCTTTTTGCCTGTGCATTGATCGAGTTCAGGTTCGGAGGGATCCAGTGGTTCGGGCGTATCCAGAGGTGCCAACCCCTCTGTCCTTCCCGCAGGTGCCCCGTGTCCCCAGGAGCACAAAGCTGGGAGCCAGCCTGTGCTGAGGGGAAGAGGAGCAGCTCCAAGAAATGCCATTTCTTTGCCCTTTGAGCGGGTTGCCCCCAGCCCCGGGGCTGTTGCGGTGAGCGGGTGGGAGGCAGAAGGTGCTGGTGGCTGTCCGTGGTGCTGGTTCCTGGTGGCAAATCCCAGCAAGGGCCGGTGCCTGCCCAGTGCTCCAGGCTGCCTGGCAGCTGGGGCTGTGCTCTCTGCCGGCTGGCACCTGCTCCAGCCCCTGGAGCTGCACAGAACCCTTTCCTGCCTCCTCAGCCCCGACTCTGAGCCCTCTGAGCCCACCCGTGACCCTTCAGGGCCGGCAGGTCCCCCTCCACTGCAATTGCCGTGGGCTGAATAATTGACTGATTCTGTACTGCTGGCTTAGATGCAGAGTCCCTTCCTGGAAGAATCCTCATTTAGTTAATGGGATGCTTTGAGCTGGATGAAGTCATGGTACCAGAGAAGGCCTGGGATGCAGTGGAGGTGCAGCTTGCCTAGTGCAGGGGTTTGGGAGCTGGGGCAGTGCAGAGGACGTGGCCAGGTAGTTCATTTGCTGGCCCATCAGCCACCATCTCCTTTGACAGGAATATAGATGCAATGGTTCTTTTTCACTCTGTCTGAAATAGCTTTGTAATAACAGTAGGAGTTGGAGAGGCATTTTTATTGATTAAACAATTGAAGCTATTTGTCTTTACAAAACCAAAAATATTGAGGTGTCTTTTTCTTCCTACATATACATTATCAACATTTATTATATGCAGCAGTCTCTGTAATCAAGCTGATGTTTATGATGGACTGGTTTATAATGCTGGATTGAGATAGTATAATGGGAACTGAAGTGCAGAGGAAACCTGATGTCAATATGCTGAATAACAGGGGTTGTGGTTGAGGCAGCCTGTGAAGGGAGGGAGGCCAGGACTGGCTTGGTGCTGATGTGTGATATGAGTGAAGGATTACTTCTGAATATCAGTTCCTGTGCTCTCTCCCAGCAATGCACTGATGATTTTGAAGGCATTCCTTTGATCAAACTCCATTTCAGCTATTGGGAAGTTTGTAGCTTGACCCTCCCTGTGCCTGCAGAGTGTCTGTGTTTCCCTGGGGCTGAGCAGGAGCTGTTCCTGGTGTGTGTGTGGCTCTGCACATCAAGGACATTTGGATGCACCCAGCTTTCCCTGCCTTGCCTTTGGCACACCAGTCCTTCTGCTTTGGGGGTTTTTTTGGGTTTTCTCTGGCCTCCCCTTGTTTGGCTTTGAGTTTCTAGATGGTCATGCAGCAGTCCCAGAGCATTGATACAGATCTTGTCTCTTTATTTGTGTGTTTGTACCAGCTCGTGTGTAACTCAGCCCTTGGGAATTACCTCGGACTGATTTCACTCTTACAGATTTCCTTTTAGTCTTCCTCCCCCTTTTCCCCTTCTCCACGTGGGCACATAAGGCTCTATCTGCAGACAGGAATGTGTGTGATGGAGCTTGGCTGCCTTAAGGCACCTGTGGACTTTGTGAGATCAGACACTGAGTGTGGTTTGTGTAACCCTTTCCAGCTGACAAATGTGAGAGCTCTCCTTGCCTTGTGTCTGGCTCAACCCCCGGCTCTGGACTGGCAAAAATTTGGGCTTATTTTTTGTTGGCATTAACCACTGTCCTTCAGGGGCTGTGTTTTCACTTGGTTCCACACTTGCAAGCTCCCAGACCTGCAAAGGCTGGGAAGGGACCTGAGCCTTAACAAGAGGGAGCAATTTGTCCAGATAGAAGTGAAGCAGCTTGAATTTGGCAGAATTATTAAGTGATCATCTAAATTTCAACACCTGATGCTGAGTTGTTTGCTTTGGTTCTTTAGGAAGCTGTGGCACAGGGGCTGGAGAGAAACCAGCACAAAATGCCTTTGTAGGTGTGTTTGTGATATCTCAGGTGCACAGTGTGTCTGTGTGTGCCACAGCCACCTTCCCCCTGCAGCAGGGGAGGGCTGGGCTGCAAACACTGTGGGGCACGTTTGTGTTGCTCTGTTCTCTCCATGGGATGAGTTGAAGGGATGTTGGATTTAAGCCTAGACTGGGATCTCATGACTCTGCAATCGCAGGTACCTGCCTTGGGAAGGTTTAGCAAGCCAACCATCTCAAAACTGCTCCTGGGGCTTTTTATCCCTTTGTTCATTTTTGGGAAGGCAATTCTACATCCTTGCTGCTCCAATGGTTGGGGACCCCTTTGGAAAGGCAGCCTGAATTCATTCAGGACTTGCTTAGCACCATTAGCTTTGGTTCCATTATCATTCTTGGCCCTCCACAGTCATGCAGAGGAGTTGCCCACTGAACTTACCTTCGGCTGGAGTGCTGCAGTCAGGGCTGGTCACAGCAGGGTGGGTGTGCAAGACTTTTTAGGTTGGCTCTTGCTCGAGGGTCCCTTTCACCACAAAGTGCTGTTGGAGCTTTGCAAGGGGTGATTTCCATTTTCACAGGGCTCTCCTTCAGCTGGACATGCCAGACCTTCCCAGGTTAAGATGATAATGAAAAGCAAAAAAAAGTTTTTTTTTTGTGACCCATTGTATCTTGTCAAAAACGTTCTTTAATGGAAAACTTATTTTTTGATGCCAAAATCTTTGTGTGGGAAGTAACATCACAGCTGTGAGTTTTCCGTGATTGAAAAACAATCAACTTTGTCATGTCCAAGAAGGGAGGAAAGGAAATGGTGCCAGTAGAAATCAAGTGGACTGTTGGCTGCTTTGGATGAGAGATGGGAGGTGTCTGACCTCTCGGAGGGCCACGAACAGCCAGTTAATGCACTTCTGTCCCTCAGTTCCTCTGAGCTGAGCCTGTCCTTGCACTGTTGTCCCGTCTCTTGCATTCCTTGCGTGAAGCACAGGATGAACAGGAGGGTTTAAGTGGCATATGTGCATTTAGGGTTCATTGAGTCATCTTTATTCCACTCTGCTATTCCTTAATTCAAGTCTTGCCATGTCTGCCTTAATTGGGTGCTGCAACAGTTATATATGTTAAAATAAATGAACTTTTTACTGCAAAAGAGGAAAAGAAGAGAGACAGATGATCCCTGAGCAACAGCTGTTTGGAGAAAGAATCCCACAGAAGCTGCTTCTTTTGCTAATTAGAAATCTGCTTTCCTTTAGGAGGGATAACGTTTACGTTCTTGACTCCTGTTCTTGCTTCTAATTACTTTTCGGAAAAATGAATAAAGACACTTTCATATGTTTTACTTAGAGTTGCTGAGGCAGAGAATGCTGGGTGGAAATGTCTTCTGGAGATGGGAGGGAAGACCAGAGAAGGAAATCAGAATGTCAATTGGCACTTGGAACTTGAGCAAAGGGGGTTGTGTTCAATCCAGCAAGAGCTGCCTGAGCTCTGGGTGAGAAGCAGTGGGGAAGGTCAGAGGTGGATTTGTTGTGCTTCTGAGGAGACCTTTTCCCCCTCCAAATTCCAGTTTTGTTGCACAGACGTTTCTCTGCCAAATCTAAGGAAAAAAGAGCAGGAGTTGTGTCCAGCCAGGGGAGGAGCAGGGATGCAGGACAGAGGTTTAAGGAAGAGCAAACAAATGTCCAACTTGTTATGCATGAAATTGGCTTTGGGTTTACAGAGGTGTTACTGCAATGGACGTAACTACTCAAAAGGCACATCCTTTTGCAGTATCTCAGTTGGGACAAGAGAAACTGAGGCCCATTGTTTAAAGTCTCATAAACTATGAAACAGGTTCCTCACCAAGGAGACAAGCAGCTCAACAAAGCCAGCAGGACCTGAGGCAGCTCCTGAGTCAAGACATCAGGCAACTTATCCTCCTAGATGGATCATTTGTCTGATAATTTGAGCAATGAGATGTTCCCTAAATGACCACCAGAGACCCTCAAGAAACCCACTGACCCACAAGAAGGGGACTTGAGCATGTGAAGTAATTAACAGGAGAAGCAAGAGAATACTAATTAAAAAGAGAACTGTGTAACTTGTAGCCAATGGACGCTCATTCCTTTGCTTGGTAATTAAAAGGTTTGCTAGTTGGGGTAGGTGTGTCAGGAGGGGTCATCCCCTGAAACAACAGATTTAGAACCCTATTTTCCAGATGATTTTGGTGAGGCAATCAGGAGATGGCAGAAGGTTTGAAGGAGTCCCTGCGAGGAGCCTGTGGTGGGGGGGAGCTGTGCTGGGTCTGGGGGAGGGAGGGAGGTGAGTCACGGGGAGGCTCCTCAAGCTGTGCTCTGCAGGGGCTCCGTGCTCCAGCTCAGGGCTCAACCCTCCCCTGCACCACAGAGCTTCCTTCCAAGGAAGGAGGCTCATGGAAATAAGCCCAGAAAGCTCCAGGCTGAATTGTCATTGTTTGCTGTAGGAATTAACTATGGAAACCACTTTGGGGTTCTGGCTTAGTGCTTACAGGGCAGAGGGGATCCACTCGAGCTGTTGGACACCTGGTGAATAGAGCAGCTTCTGGCCAGAGTTTAATAAACACATCGCAAAGCAAATGCTTAGGAAAATGAAATGGCAAAGCTAAAATTCTAGAAGAGAGTAAACCTGCTGGTTTAGCATCTTCTGCAAAACCCCTTTGATTGTTTGCCATGAAGGAAGAGTTTTGTTTTGAAATGTCTCATCTTTTTATTAAGGTTGTAAATGTTGGAATTGGAACAAAGTGTTTTATTCAGCCTGAAACAAAGAGTTCTGTCTTTCTCCCAGTAGCTGGTGAGTCCTCTGGGCAGGGCAGGGTGTCTCCTGCAGGCTGGAAACTGCTCCTGCTGGGTTTGTTGATGTGCAGAGGGGGGTGATTTAAGCAAAGCCTTTCTCTGTATTTGCTGAACTTTTTAAAACCTTGAGCAGGTGTTAGTTTGCAATCCAGCAATTCAATTACTCTGGGCAATAAATTTCAAGGTAAATGTTGGAAGCTCCATCACGTGAAGCATCAATGTTTTTCTTTTTTCTCCCAGTCTTCAAGGTAGTACCATTGGCAGTGGAAGTAATGAAGCCTGAATTCCTATGGATTTCTTTCTCATGGTTGGATTCTTTGATAACTAAATAATTTCAAGCTTTGACTGAATGCCCCAGCCACAGAGCAAGCTGAATTGTGTGTAAATTCCCTACTAAGAAGTGAGCTTGCATTGCATCCTGCCTGTCCCTGAGGATGCAGAGGGACTGGCTGTCGCTGGGTTTGTGACACTGGGAGGATGTGAGGGGCTGGCTCTGCCCAGGGTGGGCTCACTGAGCCTTCAGTCCACAGCAAAGCACGTTGGAAAGATAGCTGGGGAAAGGACATTTGGGAAGGCAGACCTGGTGCAGTCAGTGACACCGTTTCAGGACTCCGAGAGGAGGAAGGAGCAGGTTTTTTTTTCTGGGAATGTGTGAATAAACATGTCCTTTACCACGGTGACAAACAGGACTTGACATGCAGGGTGGGGAAGTGTGGTACTTAAATTAAAACTGCTCCTCTACCATGACCAGGGGATGGGATTGAAATGCTTCGGTTCCAGAGCTGCAATTACCACAGGGTTGGTTAAATTTAGTGCAGTGTGTTAAAAAAATAAATAAATCCAGTTCTCCACTGTAGACACAACCTCCCTAAAAACTCTTTACCTCTTTGAGGTTTTATTTTTGGGAGTGTGCTTAAACAAAAGCAGTGATGAAAAGTGTGGTTTTGAGCAATAAGAGGGAAAAGGAGTGAAATATGCATTTCATCTCTTGCCTTGGAGCCCTGCAGAGCAGCTCCCATCTGCTGAACCTGTGCTTTGCCAGCTGAATTCTTTGGAGCTGATGGGATGGTGCTGGTGCTCTCCAGCTTTGAGGTGCAGCATCCAGGGGAGGAGCGAAAATCAGGGAGCAAAACCATTCCAGGGCAGTGACGAATCTTTCTGTCCCAGTAACAAGTGATAAGCTGATAACTGGTAGCCCAGCCAGGCAATTAACACAATAGGTTAAATGAACTGATGGACATTTGCTTTGTGCAGGGGTTTGTCTCGAGTCTTTAAGCCCTTTCTGAAGGAGATAGCTGTGGAGGGTTAGACATCTTCAGAAATTAGCAGTGACTTGCAGGCAGAATAGATGGTTAATGAGAATTTGCTGCTGGTGATGGACAAATGAAGCACCTCCAGTTTCCTCCTGAGTGATGTTCAGTTCCCTTTTCTCCAGTGATTCGGCTGCTCAAACTTCTCTAAGAACAACTGGAGGTACAGAGAGGGGAGAGAAGGGAAGAACTGGCCCCCCTCGGCTTGATTTATGGTCTAACTCCTTTGTAACAAGATTTCCAATGTTGTAAAATATTAAATACATCCTTATATTCAATATCACATTTTGATACATTTCATGCCTCATTTGCTACCGGAGTCAAGGACAACTTCACATTTTTCATGGCACGAGGCCCAGATTTGTCTATTTATTTATTTTTAATCACTACATTTTTCTCCTTTTTTATACCTGTATCATTTTGGATTAAATCTTGGCAACCATAGCAACCTATTCCACTGGGTGGATTCAGGTCTCCAGCACGTGGGAACTTTTTGGCTTGGCTTATTCCTCAGGGGCTGCTGTGCAATAACCATCCATGGAGGAGCATGGTTAGCAGGGAATGGGTGAGGGATGGGTTTGGGCTGAATTTCAGACTGAGGCAGCAGCTCTGTCACCAGGGGAGTTGCTTTTAAACAAAAGGCTATTTCATTTAACAGCTCACGTGATGAAATGAGGGGGATTAAGTGGGATTTGCTGCCACAGTTAAAGGAAGATGCACAGAGCTCCTGGGAGTTGGGAAGGGGTTGGTGTCTGTGCCTTGATGGATGTGGGAGTTGGTTGTTTACTGCTTCCCACAGTGGGGGAGAAGAGCTGAATCCTGGTGCCTTCTGTGTGGAGCCGGCAGCACCCAGGGAACCTGCTCGGGCAGGGCAGGGCAGGGCAGGCAGGGCTGCAGCAGAGCTGCTGCTGGGTGTTTGTCACTGGGACTCTGCAGCTCTGCAGCCCTGGGTGCATCCTTTTAAAGTCCCCTTTAGGCCCCGGAGTTTCTGCAGGACTCCCCTCGTGCTGGGGAGGCTGAGGGGGGACGTGGCTGTGTTAGATTTTTGGGGAGAGCTCATTTCTCACCCGTGTGATCCGTCCCGCTTACCTTCCCTGGGTGTCTCCTCTCCTTAAGTCAACACAGAGGAACTGGCCTGTGTTCCCTCTGAGGTGATATCTCAGATGTGACTCATCCTCCTGGGTGCTCAGGATGTCTTTCTCTTCTTACAAAATCCTATTTTTCCTTCCCGCTGCCAAGGTGACTCCAGTTTTTTTACCTAAGAAAGTACAATAAGAGCCACTTGCAAGTAACTGGAACTCAAGGAACTCTTCCCAGAGCTGAGACAGACACTTTTGAAAAGTGAGAGTAATTAAACCCTCTAATTTCTCCCCTAAGGCTTGTGGTCAATTATCCATGAATGGCAGCTTTAGCTTGTGATTGGATGCTTTTCCTGAACGATGTGCCTTAGCTGGGGTTGGAAAGAGCTCAAGAAGGCCCACGGCTGGTTGTTCTGGAAGGGGGCCTGGACAGCCACGGGGGTCCTCACTGAGCTCTAAGTGGGAGCTGGTTTAGCAGAGGAGTTCAGTGTTCATGGGGTTTTTGAAAGGGCTCCTTTGAGCTGCTGCAGCTTTGCCAGTGAAGCCAAATTCCTGAAAGACCAACCGTGAGACTTGGAGGATTGAGTGGGTGGAAGGTTTTGCAGCTGAGCTGTTGGTGGTGCTGCCCTGGCAGCTCCCTTCAGGGCTGGGCAGTCCCCAAAATGAAACCCTTCCACTCGGGGTGTGACACGAGGGGCGGGTGCTGAGCTGCCTTTGGGGACAGGTCATCTACACAAGTGGCTTTGAACCCTCTGTCCTTGGCCAAAGGAGCCTGTGAAGGATGAGAGTTTCCCAACTGATAAACAGATTTTCTTCATAGGAGAGACTGGAAAACTTCTAAGACTTTGGATCAAAAAAACTTCAAAGCTATTTGTTATAAATGAAAGTATCAACAGCATTCAGGGCCCTCAGTTGAGGGGCTCTTAAAATCCCACTAGGTGCTTATCTGCCTCTTTTGGTGGTTGATATCCTTTGAAAATTTGTCCCAAAGTACTTGAATCACTCCTGAAAATGGAATTTACGCTTCCAAATTACCTGGTTGTCTGAAAACATACCCATAGCGTTGCCTCTTTCTAATTGCCACATCAATTAAAAGCCTTTCTGCACCGTGCCAGCAGCCCCTTGTGTGTGGTGGGGAGTGCAGGAGTTTCACCCAGGCTGCTTTTTATGATCCACATTCTTCAGAAATAGAATTTAGTGAGGGAACCTGTCTTTGTTCCCCTCCTTCCCATACAGAGAACTAATTGAAACCAACATGAATGTTAATGATGCATTTCGCATTTGGAAGTTGGAGGGGTGATTAATACATTGCACATTGTATATTAACACCTTCTCAGGGGCATAATGAAGACAAAATACATGCTCTGAGACGAGGCTGTTTGTTTCATGTTGTGTTTCCTGTGTTCCACCATCCCTGTCCATGGTGAAATACAAGCTTTCCGATCCAGAGGGGTTTGTTTTGAAGCATAATTTTAAATCAGTCAATAAACTTTTATGTCTTAATCCTTTTCTCTCCCCCCTTTTTGATTGGGTGGCTGAAACAAAACACACAAAAGGGAATGGAATCTGAGGAAGGAAAGGCTGAGTGTGAAAGGGCAGTGATGTGACAGGTTGCTGAAGCTGCCACCTGACAAAAGGAACCTCTTAGAGTCCAGGGAAAGCTTCTCCCCTCTGCTCCTTGACCAGTGGCTCTGGAATCCTTGGAATGTCTTTTTTCAAGTTCCTGTGATAAATGGCTCTGTGAAGTCTCTGGCGTGGCTGGAGCCCAAAGCTTTTGATTAATCTGTGAGACGGTTTGGAGGCACCGAGTGCATCCCTGTGATGAGCAGAGATCAGTCTCCCCTGTCCCAGTTGGGACTGGGATGACCAGGGCTGTCTTAACTGGGCTGCTGTGACCCGTGACTGGAGCACCTGTGCGTCCTTCTGGATGCTCCTCACCCTTCCAAGGCATGTCACCTTCCAGAGTCATGCTGGGATTTGGGAGCTGTTGTTTGTGGCCCCAGCCTTGCTGTCAGACTGTCCAGCTTCTTGGCTGTGCCACATTCCAAACCCACTTTGCTTCCAGGAGGGATTTAACAGGGCACCAGGGGGGCTGGAGCTGAGCACCTGACTCAGGACCCCCTGTCAGCCTTGGCTCAGGCTTGGGAGGGGTCCTATCCTGCTCACTCTGCACCCCTTCTGTTCCAGAAGGATTCAGAACTTCCCAGGATTATTAATTCCATTGCAGATGTTTAAATGGGCTTGTAGTTTCTGAAGTTGCAGCTCCTGGTCTGTCTTTCTAAATCACATTAAGCCTCTTGTTTGTTAAACCTCGAGCACCACAAACGTGGTCAGAAAGGAGGAGGGAATCAACAATTCGAGTGAATTCGTTGTGTTAATTCCAGTTAATTCCAGCATGTAGTGGCAGGACAAGGGGTAAGGGTTTCAAACTGACAGAGAGGAGGTTTAGATGGGATTTTGGGAAGAAATTCTTTCATAGGGAGACCCTGGCACAGGTTGGGCAGAGCAGCTGTGGCTGCCCCATCCCTGGAAGTGTCCAAGGCCAGGCTGGAGAGGGCTTGGAGTGACCTGGAATAGTGGAAGGTGTCCCTGCCCATGGCAGGGGGTGAAACGAGATGGCTTTTAAGGTCCCTCCCACACCAAATTATTCTGGGATTCCATGATGTTGATATTCATCTGTTACTTTCTGTGGTTTTGGAGAATTGGTACTTTTTGTGGACTTTGTGTAGTGGCGTTGGAGCTGTTCACTGTGCTGGTGGGTTTGGCTGGGGTTGTTTGATGGACAGGGCTGTGATTTCCTTGGGGATGAAGTGCATCTTCTAGTTCAGGGGTGCTCCCGTGAAGTGTGACATCCACTGAGCTTCTCACAAATCTCATAAATCTTCAGGGTCAGTGAAGCTGTAACCTGGAAAAGCCTCTAAAGCCCTTTAGGTGGGAAGGACATTGGTGTTCCATGTTTCAGTACCAGCCCTTACAGGAAAGGGAGCAGTTCCACAAGTGCACGAAGGATACAAACCTCTGCTCCAGGCTGAGGGCTCTTCCAGCTGAAGCTGGGGCTGAAATCTCAGAGCCTGCAGCTCCTGCAGGGTGTTTGCCTCTTCCCATGCTCTCATGGGCTTCCTGAGGAGCACAGGGGGTGATGAGCACCTGGATCTCTTCATCCCTCAGTGCCCAGAGCATGCTAAAGCTCTGGGAAGAGCGTGTTTGGCAGGACTCAGCCCCTGTGCTGGCACTGGTGGTGGGTGGTGGTGGCTGGTTATGTAACTCCGGGAAGGGGAAAACGATCACGGGAGCTGTAACACCTCTATAATTAAGTACAACAAACGGCTCTGAAACAACAAACACCTCTAAACGCTCCTTCCTGGCAACAGCTGAATTATTTTTCCTCCTTTGGCAGAGTCATTAAAGGGGCAGGCAAGGGGGCGTGGGGGGAAACGTGTGTGTCAATCCACTCGGTGTGTTTGGAACTTTTTTTGGAGGTGTTTTTGTTTGATGAATGGACGTCAGAGGCTGGGAATGGGTAGAAAGTCCTTCAGGCTGTTGCAGCTTCCTATCAACAGCACCTGGCCCTGCTGTTCCCACAGGTGGGGCCGTGGGGAACCCCAGTCCTGATGTGCTTTTCCAACAGGGAGGGGAGGAACCAACCCTGAGTAATCTCTGCTTTGCAAGTTGAGTATTGATCCACTTGCTGAATGGAAATGTGCTTTATTTATTTAAATGAGTAAAATGCCTTTCTTCTTTAGGACTTAACATGTTTTTCTTCTCCTTGCTACGGCCTCACCCTTTTTATCTGCACTTAATCCATGTACTTGAATGAAGCCAGACCTTTATGTGTTTTATCTGGAGTGATAGTGGGCTCCAATTAAGGCCCTGGGGCTCCTTGATGTGCCACCCTACCTGCTTTCCTTGGCTCTGTGTCCCTGCCCTAGGAGCTGTATCCTGGAGCTGTGGAGATGATCTTACCCTGCTGTGGCTTGGCTGTATCTTAAACTGCTTCCTTGTTTGGGTCTAATTAATCTTCCAATAGTAACTCAGCCCGAAAGAGGCAGCTACAGATTTCAGTGGTCCCATGCAGAAAGAGCTGAAATTTAGACTTGCTGTTACCCAGAGAAGCCATTACCACAGTAATCTTTCAGGTTTAGACCACTTTTATCCTTCTCCTACCCTTCCCAGGCCAGCTGTGGGGGAAGGCAGGATTTACTGCTGCCCTTCCCTGCCAGGCAGGGTTGTTCCCCTGACCTGCTGCTCCAACAGGCTTTGGGACCTGGACATAAATCTGGGGCTGTTGCTTCTCCCAGTCCTCCTGGTGATCCCACTGCTGTGCGTGTGTCTGTCTGCCTCTTCCCCTGTGCTCACATTCCAATTTGGGGGGGTCGTGGGGCTTGTGTCCTTGCTTATCTGCAGCTCGCATGGTGCTGGAGAGACAGAGGAGGGGGAGGCTTGTGCTTCCACGGTTTGGGCAGCTTGTCTGGTGCGGAACCTGCTGTGGCCTGAGCAAAACTTGCAGGATCTGGGAACAAGGAGCAAGTGGCTGGGGCTGGATTTACAGCCAACCGGAAAATGGAGATGGTGCAGAAGCTGCCAAGGCTTGGGTACCTTCTATATCCTCAGAGTTAATGTTTATTTCCTCTAAGTCAAGCCATTTTAAAGGAGGAGCTGTAAGGTCCTGCTGCTCACAGTCAAAGATTTCCCAGTCCTCTGGGGATCCTTCTCTGGAATTGTCTGCGTTGTGCTGCTGCTCCCAAAAGCCTGGAAGGATTGCTGATGGCATTGCTCAGTGATCTTCAGAGATCAGAAGGGCTGGTTTGATGGGTTCACCAGCAGTTCCAGTGTGCTGGAATGGTCAGGTAGGAGCCGTAAGTGACTGCTCTTAGAACTATTCCCACATGGAAGTTTCTCTTTCCCACCCTGGTGCAGTAGCAGAGTGTAAATCCAAGCTGTCATCGTCCATAAGTGTGAGTCCTCATGCACAGCCCTTAGCAGGCTGCAGGAGCTGCTTCCAGACCAATAATTCAGATTATGAGGAGTCCCCAGGTCCAGCTTAGTAATAGCTTGTAATGAGTCCCAGGGAGTGATTCCAGCATCCGTAATCCTCCTAGAGGTGATGCCTGTGAGCAACCACACCTGTGGTCACAAAGCTGAATGTACTGGTGGTGGTGGGGAGCACAGGCACAAATTTGGGCAGGGGGACCTTTGGGGAGATGGAGCAGAATGTGTTTTTTATCATGGAGTTGTGGACAGTGTGTGGGAAGCAGCACTGGGACAAGGAGGGGGCAAAGGGGACTGGGCTGGTGGAGCAGATAAAGGCTCAGACCTGAATGTCACTTTAGAAACCTTGAGCAAAAGTAATGCAGACGCAGTGTTAGACCAGAGTGAAGGCTCAGATCAATAGGCTTTGAATGAATTCCTATAAAAAGGCAGAATTTGGGTTGGACTTTGGAGGCACACTGCAGGAGAATCTAATCCGTTGTCCCCAAAGGAGCTGTTCAGCCCTCCTCTCAGCCAGCTACTCGGGGGTTTTAATACCTGCCAGCTTTTAGTGGGGTTGGGGAATAAAAAAAAGGTAGAGAAGAGGTGGAAATTAAACCACAAATGTTCACAATAAAATAGTGATAGAAATGGAGGTGGACAGGGAAGAGCAGAGCATCTGAATTGAGTCTCAGGAGACCAGTAACTTCCCAGGGCTGTTCTCAAGCCTCCTGCCTGTGTGCTGGAAGGGCTGAAGTCAGTCTGGTGGGGGGATTTTGGCGTATCTCAGTGTCAAGCCCTGTGATTCCCATCCAGGCAAACGCTTGGATACCCCCACCTTTGGAAATAAGAGTTCTGTGAGCCTGAAATCTGGGCAGAGAAGGGAGTTTTCTGGAGGCAAGCTCATGCCCAAATGTTTGTGCTTTTCCCCTTGTCAAATCAAGCTTCTACAAGCTCATTTTCTGCAAACAAATGAATTTTCCCCCTTGAAGCTGAGCTCTCTGTGTGTGTATATGTGAGAAACTTCTGTTTTTTCGCTAGTGATAATTCATTTTTTGGTGGTGTTTCTTGGCTCTCACTCCCAAATCTCCTTACAAAGGAAGGTATGACCTTGTCAGCCTGTGCATATATAGCTGTGCTCTCTGAGAAGGAGCTGAGGGCATCTTCTCTCCTTGTAGCTGGTAAGAGATCACTTGAATCCATGTTGGGACTTCAGGGAAATGTATGACAACTGAAATGGCATTTTGGAAGCTCCTTTGGATGGATCCATGCAGTACCAAAACAAGAAAACCTAACTGGGAATAATTCCAGTTTTGTAGAGGTAGAGGCAGTGGGAAGAAGGAACAGTGAGTTATTTCAGGGTAGGGAACAGGGCAGTTGCAGTCTAAAAATGGATTTCTGGAGCCACAGTTGAATAGAGCAGACTCCTGCTGTGTGTGGTGGCTTTTACAGGCTCACTAGAGGCACAAACATGTTCCCACCCACACAGCTTTAGTCTCAGTTGCTGTGTCAGACGTTGCTGATGGGTGAACCCTGGAAACTCCACGAGGCAATTTTAGAGGCATTGCCAACATTTCCCTGGCTGCTCGTGTAGGAATGCCTGCCCCTCGGGTCTACCAAGCTGAGCTGGGAACCCTTGGAGAAGCCGCTGTTAATTTTAGCAGTGGAGTTCCCAAGCACCATCAAGCTGTGATATTGTCCCTTCCAGTCCCACACAGAGCCCAAAATGGGACTGAAACCATGAAACTCGTGTGTTTTCTTCATGAACGTGCAATGAGGCATCTGGAGCACGTGACAGAGACCTGATCCTCCTCCTACTTCCCTGGGTAATGCCAAACCCAAACTCTGTCTGAATTTACTTGCCAGTGCTTTGATCTTTTCTTTGGAGTCCTACAGAAGGTCCAAGCCTGAGAGGTTTCCAGCTGCATTCCATGAAATCTGCTCTGTAGTGGCGTTTTTTGGCCTGTTCTGCTGCTCTGCACGGGGAGGACAGGATGTTGCAGGGCTTGCAGCGTTATCCTGTGATCTCAGCTCAACGTCCTGCCAGCCACGGGCTCCCCTTGGGGTTCTGGAAAAGCTGGTTTGTCTCTCTGGGTCTTGGTTTTCCCTCTTGTGAAGTGAGGATGGATAACTGAGGGCTTTGAGGAGAAGAGCGTGTGAAGCTCTGCTGAAGAGGGTCCTTCAATCTGTCACCTTTTGACCCTTTCTGGTGGCAAGAAAGGGCTTCATTTGGCCGGGGCTGTTTGAAGAGGGCGACTTAAAGTGGTGCCTAAAGCCCAGCCCATTGCTGAGGGCCAGCAGGACACTCGGCAGCCTTTCCCACGGAGCTTTGATCCTCCGTTTCCACATGACAGGAGTGAATTGTAGACACGGCGAATGACTAAACAGATTAGTTACCACGTCGTTAATTACCTCCAGCCCAGCACTGCTCTGGACCGTGCTCTGAGGCAGAACAGTGACCTGATGATACCAGTGCTGTGTTGCTTGTCCTGAGCTGTCACTGGGAGAATTATTAGAATCCCTTCAGCTGGTAAATCACTGGTGGCTGCTTTTGTTTGGTGTGAGAGCGTTTCTGTGCAGGAAAGTTACCTCACATCACCCGTTTGTGTTTGCAGTGAACTCTTGGAGTGACTTTCACACATCCTGTGGGAGGGGAAAAGGAGTGGCTGAGCTCACTGCACCTAAAAAACATCCCTGTGAAACTCAATGGAGATGAGAAGGTTGTTAAACGCTGTTACTTTCTCATTTTTACTAAATATTATGCTTTTCTCTGACTGCTGTCTACAAACTTTGGGTGTGAAACGTTAATGGCAGCATCTTCTAGTGAGCCCAGTGCTGTATTGGGAGGGCTGGGCTCTGTTTTGGGTTTCACTGTGGGTTCTTGTGTGCAGGACCAGGACTTGAGTGATCCCTGTGGGTCCCTTCCAACTCAGGATATTCTGTGATTCTGAGCCTTTGATTCTGTGGGTCAGGGCTTGGCTTGGCTGACAGGACACGGTGTTTGTGGGCAAGGAGCCTTGAGGATTTCATTTGGATTTCTGTGGTTCAGAGAAATGGCAAAACCTGGTGCTGGAGGGAGGGAAGAGCATTCCAAATGCAGCTGGGGGAAAATGCTGCTCCGGGTTTCCAGCCTCTGGGTTATTCCTGGCCAGAGCTAATGATGATGTATGAGTCTTACAGAACACTCTTCATCCTGACACCTTCACTGAAGAGCTCTGTAACATTATTCTCACTTGGTACAGGTGGTAAATTAATGCATTAAGAGAGAAAGTTTAGCCAAGCAGCAGAGCTGGGGAGGAAATCCTGGTGTCCTCAAACAGTGACATGCTTTGCCTCACAGCAGGCACTGCCTTTTGCAGCCCCTGGACTTGGCTGGTGCTTTGATGACTCAATCAAGTGCTGCAGTTTGGGGAGGTCAGCACCTTGGTTGGTGTGTCTGTGCCCCTGTGGGGCTTCCAGCAGACCCCGAAGTGCTCCCACCCCTCTGGGCTGCCAGCAACCAAATCAAACACGAGCTCATCATCATCCCCCTTCTGCTGAGCAGCTGCTGTGGGTGCCACGTGCCAGGGCTTTGACTCTCAGGAATTGCTCCCAGGGCCTGGGAAGAGCTGCCACAAAACTCTGTAGGGTTTTTTGGAGGGGATAGCAGAGCTTCTGCAGCACTCAAAAAGGCCTGGAAAAGAGTGAGTCCCGTGGCTGTTTTGGGACAGGGGCCTGTGATCCATGCAGGGTCACATGTCTGTGTGCAGGGCTGTGGTTCTGGGGTAATCTGGAGCATAATCCTCATTTTGGTATGGCCAAACCAAGTTTAAAGGCTGAATTACATCAGTGGGTGAGTCCAGCATACTGGCTGCCCCTGAAATGCATCTATATCCCTTTCTGCCTCTCTGGATCCTGTCTCAGGGCACGGATCTTTGTGTCCCTCTGCTTTTTCTATGTTCCCTGTCCCATGCCTCTCAGTTATTAGCAGTTAGAGCCTGTTTTTTGCATCTTGTGGGCTCAGTTTTATTTTTTCCCCTGTATGGGACCTGGTTGCACCAACCCAGGTGTCTGCCAAGTGGGTGCCTGACTGTCCCTCCTTCCTGCCTGCCTCTAATGCTGTGCCACCCTCACTCAAACCCTCAAGTTCTCTGGGGGTGTTTTTCTCATCCCCCAGGCTGAGTTTGGCTCTCTCATCCCTCTGCTGTGCCATGTGGGCAGGCTGGCTGCGGGCATCTCACTTGGTTTGCCTCTAGCTACAATTTCTCTCCTTTATATAACACCACTTCTTCTACCCCAGTGCCAGGGGGAACGTGTTGGCCATGAGGCTGCCGGGGACCCAACAAGGAGAGGGGATCAGCACCAGTGGGAGGAGGAAAGCCAGAAACCCTACAGAAAGTACCCTCTGTAGCCTCAAAAACCCTACAGAAGGCCAGATAAATCCTCAAAACTGGAGAGAACTCCCACTGTGTTGGACAGGAGCATGTGCCACCCCTGCTCTGAAGTGACTCAACTGCTCCAGCAACAGTGATGGGAAATTCCCATTTTCTGGGGGTTCATTTTTGGGTTTGGCTCCTCCAGCTGCAGCCAGAGGCTGAGGCACACCCGAGGGAATCCCCTGCACTCTCACCCCTGCCCCGGGGCACCCTGAGCTGCTGCTCCTCCTCAGGTGGTGCCCTGGGCTGTGGCAGCTTGTCCAGCATCCCCCGTGGTCACCTGGAGGGCAGTGGGGGCTCTCTGGGGGAAACTTGGGGGGTCATCGAGCAGTTCATCACCCGAAGGAGTCACTGGGGTGGGAAGAGCCCTGTGGAAAATCCCTCCCATTTATTTTCTGAGCTAAAGGTCAACTTGGCCATCTCCCCTATTACATAAAATAGGAAACCCTCCCATCTCTGTGCTTGCTGGACCACTTTTTGGTATTCCAGTGTGCCTGTAGGAGGGGGGTGATGGATTTTGGGGATATTCTGGTGCTCCTTAGACTTGTTGCTAACTCCCATCCCTGCCCTGTGCTCAGGTTTGCTGCCACCAACCATGAGCTGATTAAATGTGACCCACGGAAGTTAAAGAGAGCTTGAGATTAACCCCTGCAGCCGTGATGGGCTGGCAGGATGTGGCCCAGCCCAGAGTTCCAGTCAGCCTAAAATCAAATTAAAGTTTCCCAGCATGAATTTTAGCAGAGGGGGAAAAAAATAACAAAAAGAGATGGAGTGGGGGAGGAAAAATCCAAAATAAAAAAAAGCCCCCTGCAGGGTTCATCTGGTGGATGGAGTTACATTAAGAGAATGGAAATTAAAGGCTTTTCGGAGAGATCTTCAGTATAATGATGGAAGACTTTAATTATTTCAAAGTGCCTAAGAAAAGGAGCTTGGAATGGTTTTGGGGGGGGTGAGCTCTCATAAAAATGTCTCTCTCCACAAGCCTTTAGAGCTGCTGTTGGGGGTGGCAGAGAGCAAATGGGCCCCTAATGTTGGTGATTTCATTGTGGCAAAGCAGGCCGAGGAGGGAGGGGAGGAAGAGCTGCTCAGGCTGGGGGGCTGAGGAGCAGCTGCCTTCCTTCAGCTCCTCAGTGCTGCCTGCCCCTCTCCCACCAGCCACGTGGAAACTGCTCTGGGGAAGGAGTAACGTGGAGTTCAGCATTAATGGCTTTGCTTTGGGGGGCAGGAGAAGATGCAGGGGCTGCCAGGCTGCCATCTGACAGCGGTTTGCAACACTCAGCTGGGCTGGTGGCTGCTGGGCAGCTGGAATAGCTGGGAGCCTGCTGGGCTCAAAACTGGCTCAAAAGGAGTTGTGCTGAATCACAACCACTCCCAAACTTCCTCTGCCTGGAGCGTGTCAGAGCTGAAGTGAATTCCAGAGGGTGGGAGGGGAGAAAACCCAAGTGGTTCCTGTGAGCTGGGGAGTTAAGGCAGCCTGGAGTTTAGTTTATGCCTTGTGGCTGAGTTCAATAAGCTCTAATTGATGATTTTCCCTACATTTAGGGCGCACATAACATCTTTCCCTTGTGGATCCCTTGTGCCTAATGGGATTAAAGCTAAGCTTGCACTCCTTCCCTCTGGAGAAATCTTTCTCTCCTTCACTCGACTGTTATTTCATGGAACTTGTAGAAACAAATACTTTTGAGTCTGCTTCCCTATGAAATTTGCTTGGGAACTGGCCATCAGATTCCAAATTAATCAGCAATGGGCATTGAAAGCTCAGCTGTGCAAGCCTTGTTTTCCCAGTTATTGAGACCAAACCAGAAGGATGAGGCTCAGAAGGAGCAAATTCGGGATGTCAGATGTCTGAGTCCAGTTGGCTCATCTGCCTGTGAGTTTGGGCTTTAGGGTAACAACTCCATTAGAATGTGGTGCTGGGGTTTGAATGGATTATAGGTCAAGATGCAAACAATAAAGTTGGGCTAAGGCTGGTTAATGAGGACAATTTATGACATAGCTGGAAGAGAATGATGTGATGAGGGTTTTCGGAGTGCTCAGCATGGGCACAGCTTAGTCCTTTTGTACTGTTCTCATTGAACCAGAATTGATGTTGAGCCAGTGATGAGAAGAACTGAAAAGCCAGCTCTGGAAAGGGCTGCTCCTTGCTCAGCTTGGAAATGGGATGTTGCTGATGAGGATGAGGGCTCTGGGAGCAGTTTGGAGAACGCTGCTAAGTCAAGAGCAGCCTGATTATGGCTGGCTGGGAGCAGCAGAAAGGCAAGGTGGTCAGAATGAATTTGTCCAGTGAACAAATGTGGTTTTCATGCTGAGGCAGCGTCCTGTGCCTTTGTGGGGCTCTGTGTTACGCTTTGTTAGTGAAGCCAAGTGATCTCTGCTGCACCCTGAACCCCTGGAGCAAGTCCACAGCTGTGGGGTCACTCTTCATCCTCAGACAGGAGTAAGAATGGAGTAAAGTCTCCTTAAGTGTCTGTGACATCTATCCCATGCTTGGCTCTTCCCAGGGAGGGTAAAATGTGATTCCATGTGAATCACAGAACAGTTTGGGCTCAAAGGGACCTTAAAGGTCACCTCATTCCATCACCTGCCATGGACAAGGACACCTTCCACCAGGCCAGGTTGCTCAGAATCAATGGTGAAAAGCTTTGCTGGGTGTGAGGTTTTACTCAGGGGCTCTCCTAAGGGTAATTCTTGGGGCAGTGCAAGTCCCATTAGCAGTTTTGGAGATCTCTGCTGACCTTTAGTGTGGAAGAGCTTAGATCTCTTGCAGGAGTGACTCTGGACAAGGTCTCTGGAAGGGGGAGAAATGGTGCATAACTTAGGCAGGGCTATGTGGGAAGTCTGGAGCTGTCCAGGAACTGTTTATGTAAAGTGGCAGATATTTGAGAAACAAAGGATAAACCAGGCACAGAGCAGTTACCTTGAGGCTGAGGGAACTGGAGTGGTGCTTTGTTCAGAGGCACTTCTTGTACCACCAGACAAGCTGCCCATATTCCTGTTATGCAAAAGGCTCTCCAAGCCTTAAATAAATACATGAAAGGCCATGAGACAGAGAGAAGAGCGTGGTGAGAAACTGAGAGGTGCCAGAGCCAAGACTGTGGAGACAAGGCATGTCTCATACTGAATTTTCTGTGCTGTTCTGAGGGGAAGAGCTGAGCAGCTTTTTGCCAGGGATGTTGTGTGAAGTTTTGTCTGGTCTTCCACCCAGTCATGTATGACAGGCATGGTGAGACATTTCCTCTTGTTGGCCAACGTTGCCTCTCTTCTGCCCTTCCACCATGGCCACTACAAGGATGCTGCTCCTGCTGAGCCAGGAGGGTGAGGGCTGAGCACCCATCGAGCTCCTCTTTAGGTGCCTTGGGTGAACTGCCAATCCTCCTCCCTCAGGCTCACGCCCTCTGCAGTGACCCAGGGTTAGCAAATATACCCCCAAAACCTCCTGCTTGCACTTGTCTGGTGGCATTTCCCCTGTGGCCAGGACTCCCCTCACTTTGCTGCTCCTTGGCGTGGAATTTGGTGTGGTGGTGCCAAAAGCAGAGGGAAGAAGTGCCCGAGGTGCCCCTTGTCCCCCACCCCGCTGTGTGCCAGGTGTCCCACCTGCTGGCACAGGAGCTCTGCCCCCCGGTCGCTGCTCTTTGCTCTCAAACTCCTCACAAACACGGAGGTTTCTGCTTCGAAATCTTTGTTTTCTCTCTGTTCCTTCTGCCACGAGCAGGATTAAAAGCTTCTCTCATGCAAATTAATCCCTTTAAATGCAACATCAGACACCACTTTGGACTTTGATTCTGTTTTTCTGTGCAAGACTCTCTGTTGCTGCAGGCCCCTCTTTTGCATCTGGTTGCTGCGTGTGTAGCTCTCCTCTTACCTGTGTGAGCCTCTCCCAAGCCCTGCTTTCCTTCCACACCTTTAGTTTTGCAGGTTTCCCTGCTCTCTAGTGCAGCCTGTTCTCCTCTGCCCCCAGGCTTATCACCCCTGTGCTTCCTCGTTGTTATTTTCAGCTTGGCATCTGTCCTGTTTCCCACCTCCTTTCAAAGGCATATGCTTCCTGTCATCCGAGTGCACCCCCAACAACTCCTGCTCCATCAAAATATACAAACATCAACTTCAGCCATTCACAAATTGCCTCCTCCTGGCCTCAGACTACAGGCGTTTTGAGCTCGTATGGATCGAAATGTTCTTTGGGTGATAGATGGGAGATTAATCTATTTGTTTCACTTACAGTTTTGGCAGCGATAAAAAGAAGCAAAATTCACTTTTTGGCCATAAACCTCTTCTTGCAGGTTGATTTGGTAGAGGCTGCTTTGTTTTCCTTTCCTTTCCCTCTTGAATCTGCCAGGGCCTCTAAGTTAAATAAATAGATTAGTCTTCTTTCTGCAGCCCAGAGATCAGGTTGATGCATTTAAGAGCTTTTTCTCCCTCTAGACTTCTGAGATGTTCACAGATCCGATTCATATTTTAGGACTTCCTTCATGTGTAGAGAGACTTGGTGGTGGCAGTAATTCTTCACTAACAGCAAATAGGGCTTCGTGCTCCTTGCATTTCTTGTCTTCTGTGAGAGCTGAAAATTTTCCATCAAAGCATTTCTTGATAAAAGGAGACTTTTGTGGGAAAATATCTCTCTTTGCAGGGATGGGGGGAACTGCCTAAAACCCTGAAGGTCTCCTTCAAAAGAGAAAGTTGATATTTTCCAAGACTGTGTGTCTTGGAGGTTGAATTACAGTGAGCCAAGTGACTGAGAGCAGATTTCCAAAAGTATATATACTTATCAAAACAGAACTGTGAAGAAGTGTGGCAGAACTGGAAAAAAAGATCATTGCTTTTGAAGAGGAGAAAATGGTTTTCTGAGCAGTTCCGTTTTCTGTGGCGAGAGGTTACACAGAGAGTTTGGGGAGCTCAGGGAAAGGGCTTTTTGAAGCAGTTCCTTCTGAACACATCCCTTGGTACTTTATGAAGTTGGGGGCCTGAGGACTGGGTTTTTCTTCCAGTCTGTGCACTCTCATCGTGGTGAGAGACAGTCAAGAGAGTCTGAAGAGCTGAAGGTGGAATTCCAGGCAGGTGTTTGGTGGGTACTGCCCAGGGAAGGATGTTCTGCTAAAATGGTGTGGTGTGTCCTTGTGCTTCCCCAGTTTGCACTGGGAAGGTGCAGGTGCCTGGCTGGCCCCTTCCCCTGCCTGGTGACCTGCTGGCTGAGGTCTGTGGCCCCTGGTCTGCTCCTGTGAGGTGAAACATAAAATCAGAGAATGCTTTGGGTTGAAAGGGACCTTAGAGACCACCTCTGCTGTGGGCAGGGACACCTTCCCTCCCTGCCCATCCTGGCCTTGAACCCTTCCATGGATGGCTCATCCACTCTTTCAGCTGCTCTGAAACATCCAGGAACCTCATCTGAAAGAGCCACAGTGACTTGTTCCCTATTGGAACAAAACTGAGACTCCAAACCTCAATTTTTACCCATTTCTCATTGTAAGACAATTGCTGGTTTAAAGCATTTGTCTTTTCCTGGTGATGCTTTTTATGAAGCCAAGGCTCAGACTGTTTCCATTTGCCCAGGCTCTCACAGGTTTCTTTGCAAAAAGAGCCTTGTTGAGCAACTGAGATTCTGCTCCCCGAGGGGTGTCCCCAGACCACCCCAGCTGGACACACCACTCTGCATTTCCCCTTCCAAAAATACTCCCCTGTGCTCGGCTGCCCCGTGCAGGCAGAGCAGACTCTGCTCTCTCCCTCTCCAGAGGTGGTTTAATGGAAGTGATGCCCCACAGAGGGAGTAGGAGTCTTGTCCTGAAGAAATGGGGCATAATGTTTGATGGGAGAGCCGTGGCCTTTTGCAGTGGGGAAAACAGCTGGTGCACAGCTGTACGCGAGGGGCTGTGTGTGTGCCAGGTGTGGGCAGGCAAGCAAAGCTTTTCGTGCTCCTTTTGGAGTTGATTTGGAGTCAAACCTGCCCAGAAACTTTATCCACACTAAGCAGCCCTCAGCCTTGTAATTATTATCCTCAGTGTGCTTAAAACGGCTCAAGATCATGACACACAGCTCTGGGATCAGAGGAGCAGTGCTGCTGTGGACAGCTCTGGCCCCTGTTTGATGACAGTGCACTGTCCTCCCCAGCTGGAAGAAATCCTGCCTTTCCCCTTCCACCCACAGACTCTCCTCTTCCCCCAGTCTTGTCGTGATTTTCCCTTTAAGATAACAGCTTCAAGCCAATTAAGAGTGTCTCACACAGTCCTCGCTGTGGGAGACCACAGTGCTTTTAACTGCTATTGTTTGTTAATAAAAATAAATTGTGGGCACCAGGGAGGGAGAAAACCTCACATGGTCTTGGTTTTGCTCGGTTTTTTTCTCAGTGAGAAGTGGATCGTTGCAGCCAGGGGGCTTTGACAGGGGATGTCAGGAGGGATGTGCTGGGATGGTTTGGGAAGGGGGCTGGCCCTGTGATCCCTCCCCGGAGTGTGTCCCCTTCCTTAACTCTGTGCGGGGTGTAAATCATGGTTTGTAAGCTTTGCTGAGCTGCAGGGGGATGAGGCACAGGCAAAGCTGGTGCTTTGCTGCTGCCAGGAGCAGGAATTCCTGGCAGAGGCATGGAGCATCCTCTTGGTCATGCCATGAAGCTGGTGTAGCTCATCCCTCTCAGCTCCCTGCTGGAGCAGTGTGGCTCAGGTGGCTCTGCTGGGCAGGGTCTCCCCAACCAGCCCTGGCAACCCCCCCTTCCCTGTGCTGGGGGGCTTTGCTGTGTGCATCCAACCCTGTGTGCACCTCGGTGCCTCTTCTCCACAGCCACGGGAGTTCTTCATGGAGGGCTTTGCTGTGCCTCAGGAGAAGAGGGCAGAAAGTCAGGGGGCAGCAGAACCTTCTGTGTGCCCAAAGGGCTTTGCCCCTGTGGTTGGACTGGCTGAATTCCCTTGTGGAGCACCAGCTTAACCCCCTTGCCAGGATAAAGTGAGTAAATGAGTTTTAATGCTGTCAAGTCGATGCTGTAATGGGACTTTTGTAAGTGTGACTGAGGGGGCTTGGTGGGCTTTTCACACTCATAACTCACTTGGCTGTGCCAATAGAGCTTTCAGGTATTGACTGACCCTGGGAAGCCTGATGGGTCGTGTGATAAACCTGTGGAGGAGAGGAAAATTGAATAAAGATGTCCTGTGACTCAGCCTCAGACTGGAGCTGAAGTCTCCTTGTGTTCACAGGTCTGTGGTTGATAATGCTGGGGAAAATCTAACTTTGAGATAGCTGAGTTTCTGTGCAGCCTGTGTGAGGAATTAGGATGGCTACACGGGGCTTTTATCTCTAAGAAGTGATAGGAGAAGTTGATCAGGCTTTGCTATTTCTGGGGGAGATTGAGAGGGGTGAGACAAGAGAGAACTCAGGAAGAGTGGAAAGAGGAAGTTAAAGAAAATAATCCACAGGAACCAGAAATGTCAGGAATACATTTGTCCTTCTGCTTCACTGCCTCCAGAATTCTTTTCTCCTTGAAGTTTCTTGCTTCTTTTTCTGGAAGGGTGGAGGAAAAAAAAAAAAAAAAAAGGGATAAAAGAATCCAGCTAGGAGAAGAATAATAAAAAAAAATCCATTCTCTGTCATCTGAGCAGATGTTTATCACTAGTATCACCTTCCCTTGAATCTCAGCTGCTCTGGTGTGAACCCTCACAGTGTGAGGGGGAGCTGGAGCTCCTTCCATCCCCCTGACACGGGGGGAAGAGAGACCCTCCTGGTGTGTCCCCCACCTCAGACCAGCTCATCCCTGCAGTGGGAGGAGAGCAGAGCCATGGTTGGCTGCAAGTAAAGCAGAGCTCTTTATTGCTGTTGAAATCTAAAACAAGCCATAGTTTTTATAGGAATGCAGAAATTGCCAGACTGGAACAGAGCTCTGCTTCATATTGCTGAGTATCCTTTTTCAGTAGGAGCAGCTTCCAGAAGCTGTGGAAGGAGTCTTGCCCCAAGGGGTGAGCCCTCTGGCCTCAGGCACAGGGAGCTGGCCAGTGCCTTGCAGTGTGAAGGGTTTATATGCCATTCGAATCTTATTTTAATCTTTCTCCCAAATTTCCTATTGCAATTCTAGCTGCTGATTCTCTTTACAGATGTCTGTCCTTCTCTGTCTTACCCAGGGTTTGACTGCAACCAATACCTAGTGCTAATGATTTACCCATGTTAATTATGCATTTTGCAGAGGAAAACATATTGTTCCTAGCTTTAAATGGAGTCATTTTTTTCAGTTTAATTGAACTTCCATCTCTGTATCCCCGGGGCAGGCTGGCAATGCAGTTCCTCCCCTCCCCCTGAGACACACAGGCACTTTCTCCAGCCCAGCAACAGTCACTTGTTGAAATGTTTTTCAGGTTCTTTCCCTCCCGTGTGTTCCATTTAAATATGAGCCTCTGTGCAGATGAGGCTTTGCAAAAGGGAATAGCTCTTTGCCTGTCGAAAGAATGAGAAAGGCCCAGTTAAGTTGTTTTGTTGCTGTTTCCTGACAGTTTTTCAGCATTCCTTGCTGCTCTGCAGCTGTTAAATTTGTTGTCTCAGCTGTGAGGATTACTCCAGCTTTGCTAGAGCTGCGTTTTCTCACCATTCATCAAGCTTCTGGTGATGCACAGAAAGAGCCATCAACACCAAAGCCACCTCCCAGCTCTTGTCTGGGCAAAGCTCTGCCTCCTGGTTGCCTGGAGAAGTCTCTGCCAAGCTTTAAAGGGTGGTTGTGGTTTCTCCAGGAGCCTGGAGGGGGTGTTTGCAGTGGGGTTGCATCAGGATAAAGCACATGGCGGGGATTTGGGAAGGCCGGTCCTGGCACTGCCCTGTCCTGCTGGGATTGCAGCTCATCTCCAGGGCTGCCCAGGCCAGATGTGGCAGAGCAGGTGGCACATCCTGCAGGGTGATGGCATTTTTGGAAGTGTGAGCAGAAATCACTGGCACAGGTTGGGCGGGGAAGCTGTGGCTGCCTCATCCCTGGAAGTGTCCAAGGGCAGGCTGGAGCAGCCTGGTCTCGTGGAAGGTGTCCCTGCCATGGCACGGGGTGGAACAAGATGATCCTTAAGGTCCTTTCTAACTCAGACCTTTCTGTGATTCTATGAAATCAGGATTTCTGGAGTGTCCTTGGCAGGCTGGGCAGAGGGAACAAGTAGAGAGGTGGCTGGTTTTCAGGAATGTGTTCATTATCAGTAGGGCAGCAGGAGGCTGGTTTTTCTTGAGTGTGATTTACCATTTTATTCTGCCTTTTGGCTTTTTCTCTGTCTAAGAATTTTGCTGCAAAAGTCTCCAAATACCAGGACTCTGGTGAGAGCACTGAAGAAGAGCACCATCTCACACAGTCATTAAAAATGTATAAGTAGTTTCAGAAGCAAGTTGCTCCCTCTGAGAAGCAAATCGTCCATAATTCTGCTTGGTATTTAGAGACTTTTATCTCCAGAGAGAACGCAAAACTCTTCAGTATAGCCCTGATTTATTTCATTCTCTTGAATTTTCAGAGCTGAAGTTGAAAAGGGGCTTTTAGAGAGAAAGAATTACATTACAGAGAAGCAGGGGGGGTCAGCTCATGATCCAGCAGCTGCTCAGCAATGTTCCCCCCACCCTGAAGGCCCCGGGATCCCTCCTCTGACCATCCCCCTGCGTTTGGGGGAGGCAGATTGGGAGTGCTGTGCAAACAGCTGTCCATCAAGCAGGCTCTCACAGCGTGCTGGCAGTACAGTCAGGAGGAACCATTACAGCAGGAGCTGCAAATGTAGAGGCTCTGACACGTTCCTGGTGGAAACTTCAACTGAGGAAGTTGGGTTGATTTATTCTCAGCAAACTGTGCCAAGGATGAGCTTGGGATAAGTTATCTTCACATGCACAGGACTTAGTGCAGCAAGTTCTATATATCCTTGTCCCGTAAGTGTTCTCTTGGCTTCCAAGGCTCTCTGCTTTGTGTGTTCCTTCCCTCTCTGTGTGGAATTTTGGGCTGCACTGGGGTCAACTGAGTCGTTGGTGCACCTGGGCAGAAGGGATGTTTTATGGCTTTTCCTGGGGGATGAGAGGCAGCAGGTGCACCTCGCAGCTGTAAGGATGCAAAAGCTCAGCAAGGCAAAGATTACTTTCCAGTGAAGGGCTTTGGACTGTGTTTGCCACCCCTCTGTGCCTGAATTCAGAGAGCAGGAGGCAACTGAGGGGACAGTGGGAACTGGGCAGGTGAGGGGAGTCATGAGGACTGAAAGACCTCTTGCTCCTTTGAGAGTGGAAACCTGGCTGCTGGGCTAGGGGCAGGAATGCTCTCTCTCCCTTCCCTCTCATCCTAACCCCCGAATTCCAGGGTCTGTCCCTGCTGCTCAGCAGTGCAGGTGTGTCAGTGGGGCAGCATCCTCACGTCTCCCTCCCCAGGTATTCCCCCAGCCCCTGCATCAGCCAGATGGTCCATGGGCACGGCTGGCAGGAGCTGCTGTGCTGTTTGGCAGACCCCGCGGTGCCCTCCAGCTGCTCACAGCTGTTCTGGGGCTTGGTGCTCCAACCCCCGAGTCTGGGCGGCCTCTGGGAGCGGTGGGGATGTGGCGGGTGGAGGCAGCATCCCCCCGTGCTCCGTGTTCGAGGTAATCACAGCCCTGCTGCTCGTGGAGCAGAGCTCAGCAGGTGCCCCTGTGTTTATTCCTTCGCTCTGCTGTTACCGCCGAGCTGGGGATGCACCGGCAGCTGCTGCTTCCCCTGCAGTCTCGGAACGGGGCTCTTCCCCGGCCCTGCAAACAGGGGAGGGCTGTCCCTCCCGGCTGGAAGTCACAGGACCCTTTCCCAGACAGGGTTACTCTCCTGCAGTTTGTCTTTGCAGAGTCTAAAATGAGAACCACTTGTTTTAGCCTAGGGACTCACAGAGACATTCAGGGTGGAAAAGATCTCCAAGATCATCAACTCTCCCCTATGCCCGGTGCCCACCTCATCCCCCAGGGCAGAGCTCTGAGTGCCACGACCACTCCTGCCTTGGACACCTCCAGGGTGGGCACTCCAAACCTCCCTGGGCAGCCCCTGCCAGTCCCTGACCACCCTTTCTAGCAAGAAATTCCTCCTGATGCCCACCCTGTCCCTGCCCTGTCCCAGCCTGAATCTGTTCTCTCTCCTTCTGTCCCTGTTCCCTGGAGCAGAGCCTCAACCCCCCTCCAGCTCCCTGCTCTTGTCAGGGACTTGCAGAGCCAGAAGGTCTCTCCTGAGCCTCCTTTTCTCCAGGCTGAGCCCCCCCAGCTGCTCCAGTCCCTTCCCTGGCTCCAGTGCCCTAATCTGGACATGCTCCAGCCCCAAAGAGTCTTCCTTGAAGTGATTCTGTAGAGCTTTGGTGGAGGAGGATGGGGATGTGAACTCCAGATCCTCTTCAAAGGCAAGCAGGCATTTCCCTGCCCTGGGGCTGGGAACTGGGGGGTCTGTGCCTGCCTTGCCCTGTCCTGGTCCTGGGCTGGGCTCCTGCTCCAGATGCTTTGCCAGCAGAGCTGTAGTTGTTCATCACGTCCATCACCCCAGGCTGGTTTAGCCAAGCACACCAAGGGGAGCAGTGCAAGAAGCAGGACCTAAAAGAGGAGGAAAACAAGACTGTGAGTGCTGGGGAGCAGCTTTGGGGCCAAAACTGAGCGTGAGGAGGCGTCTTGGGTTGCAGACCTGAAGCTGTCCTTGGTGTCCTGCTGTCTTCATCCCTGGCTGTGCAGGGAAGGGGTGTCTGGGTGTCTGTGAGCCACGAGCACCAGTTCCACAGCCAGGGATGTGAGTAAACCTGACACCATCCTGCTGTTTTTGCAATATCTTGGAAAGTTTTGAAATAACTGCTTCAAACTGCTCAAATGATATGTTGCTCCACAATCTGTCTCTGCTGCTGCCAGCACTTCCAAGGAAGCAATTTACCATGTGCTTAACCTTTTAGGGCTTTTCCTCCTTAGGAATTACTCCCTAACTCCCAGTAAAAGGAGGAAAAATAAAAGAGGAAATTGCCATTGCCCTTCCTTCAATTCACCCTCTGATTTCCAGGTGGTTTGGGGGAGTTTCTACTTTTTAAAAATGGGTTGAGCGCACTGAAATCAGGATGTGCTTCCAATGCACAGCTGACATTTGAGCATGGGATCCCTCAGTTTTCTGGAACAGAGAGAATTGGGATGCAGAAGGCAGCACTGGTGGTGGGAGCTTCCCAAGAGAATCATGGTCCAGAAAATGATCAAACCCCAAGGAGTGGAGATGTCCCAGAGCTCCCTGTATTGTCTTTGTTTCTGTGGCCAAGTCTCAGTGTTTCCTGTCTGTAAAAAGGGATAGTCCCTATGGAGACTGCTGAGATAAGCTGGAGGAAGTATAAATGTAATCTAAAAATAGATTAATTGAAAAATTGCAAGTAAAAAGCTACATCTTTTTCGGACAAAACTCTTGGTAAACTTCAAAGGCAGATTAAAGACTTTGCCTGTGTCAGGACTTTAATATTTGGCCCAAGAATTAGACAAATGGAATAGTGTGAGAATGTTTGCCAGAAAATTGGAGAAAGGAGAGATAAGGTAACAGATGAAACACTCAAAGTCAGCATTTAAGGACATTGCTGCCTGTGGAGATAATTTTATCAACTCAGGAGGCAACCAGCTTTTCTCCACAGTAAAATCTCCCCTCCACGTAGCTGTTTAAAATGGTATTTGTTACAAATTTGTTTGACTGTGCTGTGGGAGTCTGTTCCGGGACAGCCAGTGCTAATACCTGGGCTAGTGTTCATTCGTGGGTTCTCTGCCTACTGCTCTTCATTTCAGTGGTGTTTTGACTTTGGAACTTAGACCTCTCTGTGTTGGGGTGGTGTCACCTTGTGTGAAGAGGTAAAAAAGATGATCTTGTTCTTGGTCTTGTCCTTAAACCTCTTGTTCCTTCACGGGAGGGAAGGAGGTGTGACTGTCACGGGGGCAGGAGCATCACCAAGAATTGGTTTTTAGTTTGGTGAGGCCAAAGTGACTCCTACACCCATTCCTCACATTATGTTCTGGTATGGAAGTGTTTTGTCCTATCCTAAACCCAGAAGTCAGTATTATATTTTGTGTTTAGGCTGCTTTGAGCGAAGGAAGAAAAGGGGGGTGGGTGAGAAGTCAGAGATGTGACTCAGTATTGATTTCCACTTGTTTTTGCTGAAGAGCTAAAAATGCCAAGATGAAATATTTGGACTTTTCCTTGTGTTTCTGTTCAATTTTTTTATTTTCCCTTTTGTTGGGAGCTCTGTGCCCGGTTTGACTCCAATTCCTGAATAATTCATAGTCCATCAATAGCTCCCTCCCCCTTCGGTACGTGCTCTCTCTGTCCCTGCCGGGGGTGCTGGGGCAGCAGAGGTGCTCACGGGCTCTGTGTTGTGTCTCTGCAGAGTTATGTCATGCCCAGACCACCAAAGGGCTCCATGAGGATTTATGGAAGATGCCCCGTGTCTTGGCGCCTCTGGTGCTCCTTCTGCTGTGGCTGATGAGGGTCTCTGCCAGTCCCCACTCCCTGAGGATCGGTGAGTAAGGACCTCCACCTCACCCACCTTTGACCATCATCCACGCACTGTTGGGCGGCAAAGTGTGGGAATTGTTGGCCCAGGGAGCCCTGTGGAGGCTGCTCCCCGTTCAGGTGGGCGTGACAGTCTTGCCGAGCCTCCCACCTGCACTTTGGGAATGTTTTCCCTTTCGTTTTGCAAATGAAATTCAGTTTGTGGCGAGTTTGTGTATTTGCATTGATTTTTGTGGTGTTAACGTTGCCTGATGGGAATCTCTCCCTGTCTAAATGGAAAGGCACTACTCAAAGAGACACTGAGGAATTAAATTTGCTCCCTGCAATGTCCTACCCCCTCCACGCTCTCCTGACCTCCACAGGAAAGGAAATAGTTCTCTGACACAAAGGTATTTGTCCTCCATCGGTGGCCAAGCAGCGCTTGAGCCCAAACTACCCCTAGTTGAGTGGTGCCACAAGAACGTTAATGCATCCAAATAACCCCATTTATAACAAAATCCTGTGCATTTGGTCTCCTTTGGGTTGTATTAAGAAGCATTCAGGAAGAGGCACCATCATCTTCCCTTGCTGCCTGTGCGGATTAGGAAGCAGAAATGAATCCAGAACGCTTGTAATGGAACTTGCCTCAAAGTTATTGACACTTTGCTCTGCTGGTTAGAAAGGAAAATGCTTCTCCAGGCTGCTCCCTCTGGAGCTACCAGCAGGCTTTATTAACTATTCGTTGCAGATACGAAGCAAATCTATTCCCGTCCCCATTTGCAACTTCCACAGGTGACACTCGAAGTAAAATTACTTCTCCCCTCTGCCAGTGGAGCACGAAGCAGCTCAGGAGCACGGCCAGGAGGGCTGTGCTGGTGCTCGGTGTGGTCACTGCACTGGGTCACGGGCTCAGCTCCGCGGGCAGCGCTTGGTGGGGCTGAGCTCATCCTCCCCTGCACCCCCGGGGGTGGCTGCTGAGTTCTCGGCCTGCTGAAGGCGAAAAATCCTTCATTATTCCTCGTGTCCCTTCGGCGAGGGAAGTGCTGGAGTGGGAGGGTTGGGGGCTGCTGCTCATCCGCCTCCCGGCACATCCCGGGGGAGCCGGGAGGGTGTGGGAGAGCTGGGGCTGCTTTTACATTGCTGGGTGAGGACTGGAAGGTGAAAATCTGCCCTGCAGCACAGCTGGGGCAGCTGCCAGGTGGGATGAGCTGCTGCCTTCCAGGTCTCACCTTGGTGTGTGCTCAGGGGTGTCGAGGTTGGAGTTGTTGAGGTTTTGATGAGTGTTGTTTCTTCAAGACCCAGTTTCATTTTTACAGCATCTCCAACAAAAAAGTTAATAAAAGTAAAGTAGGAAATAAGAAGAGAGGGAAAAATATTACCAGCAGCCCTGAAATCATTCCCAAATGCATGCTTTTGGCAAGGCAGGGAGATATGGTATCTAGCAACATAAATCAGGGCTCTGCATAGAGAAGGGAAACAGACCAGAATGAACATTTAAATATTCAAAGAAAACGCAGGCTAATGTTTAAAACAATCCTCAAGGCCACCTGGTACTGGGCTGCTGAAATGCCCGGGGGGATGGTGAGCACTGGGAGGTGACTGGTGAGCCCTTCACCAGGAGGAGCAGGTTGTTGCCTGCAGCATTTGGCTCCCAGGTGGAAGGAGACACGGTGGTGCTGAGTCAGGGG
Organism: Formicarius rufipectus; assembly: GCA_013399695.1. Lineage (NCBI taxonomy): Eukaryota > Metazoa > Chordata > Aves > Passeriformes > Formicariidae > Formicarius > Formicarius rufipectus. The sequence continues at coordinate 725,953 of VXAU01004101.1, read as the reverse complement.
CACTTGGCTTGTAAACCAACACTGAGCTTCCCTCTGCTGCTTTGGGGGGTGTTGGGTGGGTCTGGGCCCTGGCATTTTTCGGTGGAGTTTCTCAGCATTGCTTGATCTTGGAGCACATAGTGAAAGGAAATTCTGCTGGCCTGGACAGGACCTACAGTGAGTGTTGCATTGCGGTGACCTTCAGAGGCATCATCTGTGGGGAAAAAAGGGAGCAGAATATTGGCTGCAGAGTGACCTTCCCTGTGCCTTTGGATGCACAGGAACAGGCTGTCATTTGCTCGGTTTCTCTCATTGATGCACAGGAAAAAAAACCCAGCAGTGCAAACTGGTTTTTTCAGACTCAAACTCTTTGTGATTTTTTTTCTGATCCAGTCTTGGAGAAAATCTCCTGGTTGACATTGTTCTGGAGATCTTTGCGGGCAAAAACAGATCTAAAAGTTTTATCCAAAATGGTAGTGTTGAACTACAAGGGTTTTTGTTTGCCAGTGAGCTCTTCTGCTCTGTCTTGGGGAAGTTTTCATCTCCATAGGTGCCCAAAAGTTGCTTGTGATCAGGGTAGGAAGAAGCAGGCAGGGATGGGAGTGTTCTAAGAGCTCCAGGAGGTATGTAAGGACATCCTTTAGACATCCTGTAGCTCTCAAAAGAGCCAAGGTATGGCTTCCCAAAATGTCTTGGGATCCCAGTAGGTTGTGTTTGCCCAAGGTGTGCCATTGAACAAGTTGTGTTGCATCCAGCCAAACCAAAGATGAAAGGCACCGACTGGAGAATGACACCTCCCCTTGCCCTGCTTTCCTGCAGCATTTAAGGTCTGTAAAAGCAGTGCTGGGTTTGTGTTCTGTTTGTTCACTCATGCTCAAAAAGGTATCAGGAAATTTGCCTGAGTTATTTACTGAGTTATTTACTTGGTCTTCCAGAGCAGACTGTCAGAGCCCTCAATTGGCATTCCCTGGCTGGATTCACTGGGTGTGCTCACAGCTCATTGAAAATTCATATACAAGCCAAAGTTGTAGTTTATCCATGGCATTGCCCTAACTAGCAGCAGGCTCAGTGGCACTGACATATGATCTGCTGACAAACTCCTTGCAAGGCTTCCTGTGGCCCTTTAAAGTGCTCTTGTCTGTGACTGCCTCTGCCAGTGCCTTCCCTGCCTTTGCAAACTTTATACAAGAAACAAGACACAGCTCTGGCATTAAGGGTTATTTTTTTTGGGGTGAAACTTTGGCTGTAAATATCCTACATCTGCTCTGAATCCTGGAACTATAATCATAGGAGAGTTTGGGTTGGAAAGAACCTGAAAGATCATCCAGTGCCATCCCCTGCCGTGGGCAGGAACATCTTCCACTAGCCCAGGTGGCTCCAATGGGAGCAGCCACAGCTTCTCTGGGCACCCTGTGCCAGGGCCTGCCCACCCTCACAGGGAAGAATTTCTATCTAATGTTCAGTCTAAACCCTCTCTCTGTCACTTTGAAGCCCTTCCCCCTTGTCCTGTCGTTCCAGGCCCTTGTAAACAGTCCCTCTCCATCCTTCTTGCAGGCTCCTTCAGGCACTGGAAGGCTGCAGTTAGGTCACCCCAAAGCCTTCTCTCCTCCAGGCTGAACAATCCCAATTCTCTGAGCTTTTCATGTCAAGAAAAATGTTCATGGGATCCCCCAGAGCAGGTGGAGCTGTGGGAAAGCACTGGCATTTGACTGTGCATGCTGACATAGGTGGCAAGAGGCAGACTGGAGACATTCCTGCCATTCCCTACCTATCCCTCTGTCACAGACCTGGGTAGCTTCATTTGTGTGGCCCTAAATCACTGTGTAATTACCCCCCTGAGGTGCTTATGATATATTAAGCCACTTCTGCAGTGAGCTGAAGACCCCAGAGCTGCCCTGTTGTCCAATGCAGTTTGTACACTGGTGTGTCTGAGCTGCAGGGAGAAAACGTGAGAGACAAAAATGAACGATAATGGCAACGAACAGAATTGTGGAGCATTTAGTTCAGCTTCCCCAGCTCCCAGAGGATATACATAATTCTCCTGCAGGCACTGCAGAGAAGATCCCACAAGGCAGTGTGTTATTCAGCATTAACATTTTAAAGGGGGATGGCGACACTGGTGATGAAGGTGCAGCCAGTGTTCTGAAAAAGGAAGATGCTGATGTCGGCCTCCCTGGGCAGGCACAAAACCTCCCTCCCAAAATGTGCAGGCTGAGATGAGGGAGACAGAGCTGTGCCTTTTAGTGCAGGCAGGGAGAGCCGTGGCTTTGTGGGCAGGTTGGCTGGTGCCATCCTCAGTGGATATTATCCTATTCAGGCTGCCTGACACACCTTGAAACTCCACTTCTCTCCTGCTGGAAGTGGAGAAGCGCATTTGACACAGACAAAGCACAAACTCCTGTCCTTATGCAGTGCTGCTTTCTGCCTTTTCCAAGCCCTTTGTGGATGATATGGATGCAACTGAAATAAACTGTCCATGGATTTGCTGTTCCCCAGCAGAGAAATGGCCTTGGCTTTGAAGCCACGAGGCTGCCACAGTCAGCTCAGAGCAGAGAAGCAGCCTCCGAGGCTCACATGGTGGTGCTGTTGCTGGCAAACCTTTCCACTGGTAATTAGGATTAGTGTTTAGGAAAGCCAGGCTCTGCTCGGGGTTAGGTGGCTCTCTCCATGGGCAGCTGGCAGAGCAGGGGCACTGGGAGCTGCCTGGCATGGGGGCACAGCTCATGAGCCCCCATCAGAGGGGGCTTTGTTTCCCAGAACAGGGCTGGAAGCAGAGCAGGGTGCTGAGACACGTGTGATCAGCTGGCTGCTCTGGGTGGGAACTTGTTTTCAAAGGATTAAAAGCAATCCTTAAAAAGAGACCATTGTGGGCTCAGGGCCCCGTGCCCGAGGCTGTACCCACACACCTGAGCGGCAGCAGCACCTCCTTGCAGGTACATTTTCAGGTTTGCACTGTGATAATCCCAGCCTGGCTTGAGGAGTGTGGTGGCAGGAGGGTGCAGCTGTTGGGATAAAATATTAATATTTCCCCCCAATATTAAAAAGACCCAGATAAGTTGATTGAGGTGAAGTAGAGTCACAGTTATTTCTCATTTGCTGCTATGGAGTGGTGAGAGGTAGAGAAAAATACAATATTCATTTGCTATTTGCCCTTTTAATTTTTAGTATTCTTCTAGAGGGATGATATTTATGGTGTTTTAGTTATGTGCATAAATCTTTATTCCTGAAAGAGCCACACATAGAGATGCGGGCCCTTTCAGCAAAGCCTTGTCTAGACTTACAATGAATCAGAGAATGGTTTGGCTTGGAAGGGACCTTAAAGATCATGTCATTCCAACCCCCTGCCAGGGGCAGAGATGCCACTCACTAGGTCAGGTGTCCCAGGGTCTCATCCAGCCTGGCCAGGAACACTTGCAGAGATGGGGCAGCCCCAGCTCTCTGGGCATGCTTTATCCATGGATTCTTTGCAGTTGTCCCCAGGCAGTGCTGTGTTCCAGCCTGGCAGGAGCGGCCACCAGTGCCCCGTGTCCGTGCCTTCCCTGTCCCGACAGCTCATGTGAAGGCAGCTCCCTCATGGAGGTACTTCCAGGATAAAAGCTGGGCTGTTTCTCAGGAAGAAGCCACTGAAACCCTTCAGAGAGGGGCTGGTGACTGCTGTGGTCTCTCACCTAACCCGTTCTTCTCTGAAATGGTCTTGTGAGAAGCGTTTTCTGGGGCGCTTCTGCTGCAGGAGCCCAGGGCAGAGCGCGGTGCGCGGGCAGGAGTTCGCACTCCATCCCCACTAAATCCCTGGATGCGAATTCCGCTGGGGATGTGCTCGGCATGCTCTGTGCCTGCAGAGGCAGGAGGCTCGTTAGCACCGGGGAAGTGTGAGTGAAAACTGCGGGAGGAAAGCGAGCGCTTCCGAGCCGGGAGCGCTGCGAAGGGAGCGCGTGGGAGCGGGTTGGGCTCGGGCAGGGTGCGAGTCCCGCACCCTCCGCTTGGTTTTGGGGGCTCTTCGGGATGCTGACGGGACTGGCCACCAGAGAGGGAGGGATTGGTGGGCTCTCCCACCGTGGGGGTTTCTACATGAATTGCCTGTGCCCAGGGTTGAATGTGTTTGGCTTAAAAATCGACGGAGACAAGTGCTCCAGGGAAAGCTCCTGGAAGAGAGGGGGGCTCGGGGCAGGGTGGGGTGACCCCCCTGCTGTCGGTGATGCTGTGCCGGGGAAAGGGGGGGCTGTGGGATGTGCCAGGGGTAGGGGGGCTGTGGNGTGCAGGGGCAAGGGGGCTGTGGGACGTGCCAGGTGTAGGGGGGCTGTGGGATGTGCAGGGGCAAGGGGGCTGTGGCAGGTGCCAGGCACGTCTCAGCCAGCAGAGAGGTGCCCCTTGTGTGGCAGGGGAGGGCTCAGCGTCTCTCCAGGCTGCAGTTTTGCCACATAAAACAAAATGAGCTCCTGGTCTCCAGCTAAGGAACCCAGCAGTATAATAATATGAATAATAAATAACAAGCAGATGTATATTTTAGGGCACAGAGTGAGGAGAGAGGAGGATTCAGTGAGACAGGCCACCTCCTTAGGTGTGCTGCACCTCTGTGGCAGAGTTATTTTTCCTGACGTGTTCCTGTCCATTAATGTCCAAAGGCAGGTTATGTTACACATCCCCAGGGCCCTTTGAGCTTTGTTTTGATTCATTGTATATCCATGCGCATATTATATAGATATAGATCTTTGTGTGCAGAGCATCTGGATGGGAAAGCCAGCTGGTAGTTATGGAAAAGAGCTGTGTTGCTTAAGTAGCAAATCAACACTCTATTTCTTCATTTCCTTGTTTCTTCAAAGTTATTTGCCCACCGGGGCAGGACGAGTGACAGGACACACAAGGATTGGTGCACATAGAGGTTTTGCATCAGAGAACTGGTTTGTTATGTTTCCTCCTGAATGTTAAAGATTCTCCCAAAGCCAAGGATCAGGAACTGAGAGTCATATAACTTGTTTTATATCTAAATCCTGTTATTGCCCCTGGGCAGCATTTTTGTGTATTTAAGTGCTGAGCCATTTTTAATACAGACCTCTTGTTTCATAGGGATAAAGCCTAGTCATAGCAAGAGCTACTCTGCAATTTCTTTCATTATTTTTTCATATATATATATGAACAAAAAAGTCAATTACATGAATGAAAGATCCTTGGTTCCCTGCCTAAACAGCTGCCAAAATTAATTCCAGCTTTGGGCCAATTTCAGCAAAGCTGGAATTTCTGCAGCAAGCTCCAGAGTGGTGTGGGATGGGATTGTGCATTAGTCTGCATTACAGATTCCTGCTGCCCAGCCCCTTGCCCTTGGCTATCCGTGTGGGCAGCTGGGGGGGATGGATTTCACACACTCTCTGCTGAGCTTGACTTTGCTGCAGAAATAAGCCTGAATTAAATACCCTTGCTGGAGCGAGTGCCATCCCACTGCAAAGCCTTGGCAGCCCAGAGCACCTGGAAACTCAGTGCCAGCATCAGCAATACCTTGAGCTTCAGATTTGTCCTTCCCCACAGACCAATTAACTGGCATGTCAAGAACCATCTGAATTGACTTTTGGGATGTGGTTGAGTTACAAACCTTGGGTAAGAACAAAGGGGAAGCAAGTCCTCTGACCAGGCAGGAGCAGTGGGAGGGTGACTGCTGAGGAGGGGGCACCTGGGGGTGCCTGGCTGAAGAACACAGGGCTTGCTTTTAGGCAACTGCATACCTCCAGTGACGGTAGTGTGATTTGGAGGTCCTTCTCAGGAGGTGAGGGGAGGATTGCCTTGCAGATTTAAGCTCTAGTGGCCCAGGTTTCTAAAGGTAAGCTGAGATAAAGCTGAATTTGTTACCTGGGAGCTGTTCCAACCTTTCTGAGAAGGGAAGGTGGAGATGACAGATGGGAGGAGGAAGACAGCAAGGCACTGCAGCCCCAGTGTGTTGGAGCAGAGCTGATCCCCACACTGTGAGTGCAAGGTAAGGTTTCTTTCTGCTTGAGGCAGAGATGCCCTGTGCTCAGAGGCTGATCCCCTGCCCTCCTGCTCTGTGACTCCTGGCACATTCCCCTGTCCGTCTGTGGATGGGTGGACTGCAAGCTCGGGAGCTCTCCAGGGTGCTGAGCTCAGTGAGGTGTTGAAGCCCTCTTGCCTGGCACCAGACACTGCAGGGCTGTTGGGCAACCTTCCCAGAATAGGTGCTTTTGACCCAAAAGGGCCCTTATCTCAAGTGCCCCTCTGCAGTTAATTGTTTCTGGCTCAGAGCAAGATAAACACACCCCTGCAAAGCTGAATGCCCAAATTGGCCTGGTTTGGATTCAGATGCTCTCACTGCTGATATCCAGGTGTTAGGAACCTATAGCATTTGGAGAAGTCCCAATCCCAGAAATAGAGAACAGCCTGCTGACAAAGCAAGTGGGACAAATCCTGGTGTGGGGTCTTGCCTTGCTCCCAGCTTTGTGCCCCTCTTGTCCTGCCCAGAGACCTCGCTGGGATGAGACTGAAGCTGCTGGCTGAGACTGATGGAAACTGTGCTGAGGAAAAAGGCAAGGATGGAGGAACTTGAAAGTATGGAATTTGCTTTTCTGTGGGGTGTTGCCTATGAAAACAGGGAATTGTAGGCTGTGCTGGTGGGCAGGGGAGAAGGGGGCACATGGGAGAGAAGGACAACACCTCGGGCACAATCCATGCCCAGAACAACCATGAGAAGGCATGAAAAATGGGTGCCCTCAGCCTGTGTTCTGTCTCTGGGGAAGGCATCCAAGAGGGTGATGGCACATTAGGGTGGCTTCATACCCCAAAGCTCTTCTTTGGGCTGTTAATCCGTGGGGGGAGAGGAGTGTGGGAGGCTTGAGAAAAACAAGGGGAAAAAAATGACTGGAGGAGGTTCCTGAAATGAGGAAGAGTCTGGAGATGGGAACTCAGGGCTGGTTCTGCCTGGGAGTGGAGCAGGGGCAGAGCAGAGACATCCCTGCAGGGTGGACGTGCAGACCTGGTGCTTGGAAGGCTGGGGGGATGAGGGAGCTCCGTGGGCCACAGATGAGGATGAAACGCAGAGTTCAGGGCACAGAGAAAGGCAGGGGAGGTGGAGTTAGAAGAGAACAAGGAGGGGATGTGAGTGGAGGAACAGCTTGTCCCAGCCTTGCCAACCTGGACTCCACCCCTGCCAAATGAGGATGGTGGATGTGCAGAGGCTGCAGGGAGGGGTGGCTCATTTTCCCAAAGACATCACTAATGAATTCCTCTTGCACCTCCAGACACTGTAGGGGTTTGGAGAGACTAAATGGAACTTTATGTGAAAGTGGTGGCTGAATGTCAATACTGCTGTCGAAGCCAATTTGGGAGCTGGAAAGTGCTAAAAGAATTAAGATTGTTAAATGGAAATAAGTCTACTTGGTTGAGATAAAATAAGGTTTAAATGAGTGAAATTATCTGTGGATTACCCCTGTTACAGTACTGCCTTATTTAATAAACTGAGTTTTAATCTGCTGCAAGGATTCCTGAAGGAAAACTCAGTCTGTGGGGCCACATGGATGTGATGAGGGGAGGACCAGCTGTGCCATCATCCTAGAGAATGGAGCCACAAGAGGGAAGTTTGCCCATGAGTGTTTTGTACTTTCAGGAGGATCTTGTTTGCTGCTTTGTGAGTGATCTGATCATTGTTCAGGTTTCTTGGGCAGTTCCTCTCTCTTGCTGGCAGAATGGGATGGTATCACCTGATAGCAGGTATCACCTCCTGCTGGGTACCACGTGTCCCTGGGTACCACTTCCCGCACAGGGCCATGTAGCACTTAATCCTTCCTGGGGTAGATTAATGTACTCGGAGCTCTCCTGGAGCACTGGGAAGGAGTGCTGCAAGTTGCTGTGGTTAGCAGGGAAAGAGAGAGTGCTGGCAATCTTGAGGGCTGCAGTTTCACTGTGAAGGGAGAGCCTAGTAATTATTAATGGCCACTGATTACCTGCCTCTGCGAAGAGCAGAGCTGGTGCAGAGGAGCCAGCAGGTACTTTGAGCTGATTTTAGCTGCCCACCCGAGTCAGTGCAGGTGTCACCTGTCACCTCCGATGTGTTTCTGACCCGTCTCTCTCTAGTGGCAGTCATGAAAGCATAACTGCTCCAGATGCTTCTGAAATTGCCCATGGAGGCAAAGGATGTGATGCCAGTGCTGAGCAGTCATCTCTCAGCTCCGTGGGGCTCTGCTCTGGCTGCTGGAGCTGCTACCTGAGCCCAGGAGATTCCAGCAGGCAGGAAGGGCACCTGGCTTAGAGGGCAGCAAAGGACTAAAGCACAAGGAGGGACGAGGCTTCACCTTCCTTGGTGTGTAACTGAGGTTTCAGAACATCTGATATTCTGTACTTGGGGGATTTGAGAATTTTAAAGCTGTTTTCAGGCAGTTCTGAGAGAGAAATCAGCTCCAAGTCTTTGGTGGGTTGAGAGGCTCCTCTAGGATGCAGGAGTCCAGGATCAAACTCCAGCCCCTGCAGGAGGCTGTGGCCATCCTGTCTGGATTATGCTCCTGTCTATTCAGAGGAGACTGTATTCTGCAAAGTTTGTCTTTGGTGGCCTTGTTGTCGTCAGGAGGGCTCATAGGTCTGGCTACAGGCAGAGCTGCGCCATTGCCTGACAGAGCCCACCCATCCTGTATTTTTGTCTCTTTTCCTGGGCATGTCCAACTGATCTCTGTAAATTCCAAAGGTTCTTGCAGCTGAAATTGTGTTCAGGGAGGAAGTTGGAGCTGGGGTAGCAGAAGGAAGGCAAGGAAGGGGCTCTATTTCCCAATATATTAGTTTTTTTTGCTGGAGGGTTTGGTGTTCACCTGTTGTACCACAGTGCAGGCTCACTGGAGCTGGTCTGCACACACCATGAGCCCTGGAATTATCCTGGTTTCACATCAGAGAGGTGCAGGCCAGGATGAATGCCCGAGATCTAGCCTGAGGCTCATCCTACATGAACTTAAAACTTCTGTGATCTCCTTGCCAAGCCCAAGGGGTAGTGAAGTCGGAAAAGTTGTGATGTGGTGTCACCTTGGGTTTGTCTGAGAATCTCCACATTCGTTACAAATTCCTCCCTCTTCCCAACCCTGATTTGTAGGCTTTGTAGTCCCCAGGATCTGACAGGGTTTGGATGCACGTGTGTGCACACTGTGGTGTTAGACACACGTTTGGTGACCTCCGCCTCACAGCACACCTGACTCACAGCTTCTGATCTTACCAGGGCAGACTGTCCCTGATCTTACCCTTCACTCACCCTGCAGAGTGGATTTCTCAGCAGCTTCTCAGTCCCCCCACCCGTGCAGTGTCAGAAGTCCATTCTGCTGTTTGGCTTCAGCACTTGAGGACATTCTGCTCCCCATCCCTTGCCCAGAAGGTGGCTTGGCAGCTGCAAACCTCTACTATTTGTTACCTGATGTGTTTATACCCGTTTCAGTGGCACAGGGAGGTTTTTTGGCATGGTTTTTCCCTGGGGGCCCTGGTACAGTGGGAAGAGGTGCTTGGTTATTCCAGCCATACTCAGAAATACCAGGATCACACAAGGCAAACACAAGGAATGGTTGGGTTGGCAAGGAAGTGTCTTGCAGTGGTTGTGCAAAGCCATAGGTGTCCCATGCAACAGCCACCCCAGCTGCCTCCCCAGCCCCAGCTGGGCTTTCAGGGCCAGGTTAGGCTGCAGTGGCTTTGCTCTCAGCAGAGCCTGCCTCAAAGTCCCAGTGTGACCAGTCTGTGTGAGGTGATGCTGTGGGACTGCTGCCTGGCAGAAGGCAAGCACTGTGGTTGTCCAGATTGGCACGGCTGAGGAGCATCCCCAGGGTAGGAGAGGGGTCTGAGCTGACTGGAGTTTGGAGCAGGAAGCTCATTTGCCTTGCAGTCACTGTGGTTGAAAGCCTGTTCTTCTCTCATGCATTGAAATCCCACGGAGCATCTCACTGGGGACAAATGATGCCTCGGGCAAGTGGAGCTGTAGAAAAGCAATCTTTATTAAGCACCCTCAATGGTCAGAGTTTCTTGATGAGCTCCAGAGTTTTATTTGCAGGCAGCTTGGGTTGTGGTTGAGCAGGAAAACACTTTGAACTTGCTCCATTCCCTGTCTCTGGGTCACTGTTTTCTGCTTCTGCTTGCAGTCCCTTCAGCCCTGCAAACACTGCTGGCAAAATGTGGCACTGAAAACAGAGTGAATGGAAGAGCCTGGGTGTGACACCAGGAACACACAGCCATGCTTGGAGAGGGACTGCAAGGGGCCTGCAGCTCATCATGAGCTGCCCTGAGCAGGACACAGGCACAGCCCTGACCCTGGAAAACTGTACAGAACCCGCAGGCTGACGTGGGAACATCTGTGGGAATCTCTGAGTGCTCCATTGCTGCATATTTGGGCAGGAATGGCCACTGGGAGAGCTGCACATCCTCTTGGAAAACCATCCTCTTCCTCTCCATGTGGCACCTACATTAAGCTGGGTGGCTCGTTGTGTTTCCTCTCTGGACTTTGCAAGTTGTTCACATGTGAAAAAACGAGCTATAAACTGCAAGGCCAAGGGTTAGTGAAAGCCAAAATAAATGTGAAACAGCATCCTGCCAGATGTTTGGCTTTTTGCTGGCTATCTAGAGGGAGATGGAACAGAGAGTTCAGAGAAATAAAGCAAGGCACAGGGTGTGAGCTGAAGGTGTTGGACATCTCAGGTGTGTGGGTAACCCTGAGAGCTGTCTGAGGCTCTGCTGCTGCACAGTGCGGGATAGTCCAGAGTGACAGACAGCCCCAGCCCCTGCTTGAGAGATATCAGGGCATTTCAAGGCCAGGAACAAAAAGGGGAGAGAGAAAAAACTAATCTGTGGTCTCTGTGCTTGGCTTTATGAAGAGGAAATGAAGGCAGGAGGCTGAGAAATGCACCTGCGTGTGTCTCACGCTGACACAGCAAGAGTGTGTTACCAGCTCCCCTTCTTTGCTTTCCATAACATGTCTCATTTACTTAATAGCCTGTAATGGCTCTGGAGGAGCAGTCACTGCTTAGCAAGTAGGAGCCTCTTGGTCACGTCAGCTCGAGCATTCACAGCCCACAGAATGGGCATCAGAGGGCTCAGCAAGCCCCTCACACAGAGGTCTCTTGGCAGGTGCTTCCAGTGCCCCAGCTCTGCACTGTGACAAGGGCCTTTCCTGATGGAGACCTTTTCTGTGGTGCTGGAGGCAGCTGTGCATTGCTGGAGATGGCTTTGAGCTGGTCATGGCCCCTCTGCTGCATCTGCTTCTCCTCCTCCTCCCACATTGCCCCGAGAAGCTGTGGCTGCCCCATCCCTGGAAGTGCTCAAGGCCAGGTTGGATGGTGCTTGGAGCACCCTGGGCTGGTGGAAGGTGTCCCTGTCCATGGCAGGGGGGGGGATAAATAGATTTTTAAAATCTTTTCCAACCCAAACCATTCTGTGATTCTATAATTGCCTGGTTCCTGCCCTTCTGAATGGCAGACTGTGTGACGAGTGGGAGGCTGTTTGTTGTCCTGGGACTATCAAATTTTATTGTGAGGAAATGGGAAGCATTTTCAGGCGTTGGCTACCAGCACAGAGAGTCTTTGAGCAGCAGTTCGTGCCACTAACGATGGTTTTGGAAGATATGTCCTGACTCTCAGAGAATCAATTCACTCTGAAAAGATTTGGTGGCTTGATTTGAAGAAAACCATCTTTGAGAATTTCCTCTCCAGCTCCTGAAATCAGCCACCTTAGCAGGAAGCATGGATGGTTTCTATCCTGAAAGGTGAAGTGAGAACAAAAATTAGAATAAATAGCAGCCTAATTCCAGAAGAAATGCCAAAATCCCAGCATCTGTGTGACTAAAACCCTCCTGAAAACCAGTCATTTGCTGAATATAGCTGTACACTTTTGTTTTAAATGTCCTGGCTCTGTTCTGTGCTCTCCCCCTCCCTCCCCATCTGGAGACAGTCCAGCATTATTTCTGCTTGAAGAGGCAGAACTGGCTGTGTGTGCTCTGAGCTCCATCCAGCCCCTGCAGGGAGCTGCAACAGGTTCCTGTCTGTCTGCTTGTGTTTTTGCAGCCTTTTTGAGGGACAGGTCCATGAACAGTGGGGAAGAGCATCCTCCCCTGCCAGGGCTGAAGCTGGTGCTCCCCTGGGAGCTGCTGGGGCACAGGCTCTGCTGGGAGACCTGGCAGTTCAGGGGAGTTCACTCGTGATCCTTGGGATAACATCACTGCTCTGTTTTATGGATTTTCTCCCCTCGAGCTGCATTAAGCAGGTTCTGCAGTGCTGTGGGGAAAGGTGTTACCATCTCCCTGCCCTCAGGTTCTCACCGCCAGGAACGTCCTTCGCGCTTTCACAGTCGGGCTTGAGGGGGTGAATTTGGCTCTTAGCTGCAGAAGTGAGAACCACAGTGAGACCTAATGCCGGCATCACTTCTTACACCTCTCCTCTTTCCCTTCTGATTCTGGCAACAAGCCTCAGCCACGTGTATCCCTGGGTTTTGAGGCATCTGGATTGCCTGCGAGATTAACCATTCCCAGGACATACCACAGACCCTGGCTTTCTCTTCTCAGAAATTCATTCCCCAGGTACTAAATCAGAATGTAGTCAGTTAAAAATCTAAAAATCTTGGAAATGTAAAAGTATTAGCATTGAGTTTGTGTTTTCCAGCCAGGGTATCAATGCCTGAGTGGGGAGCCCAGGTGGATTTCTCATTGCACCCTGAGCCCGTGTCTGGGAGAGCAGCAGGGCTGAGCTGTGGTTGTGTGCACGCTCCTGGCTTTTTTCCTTCTCTCTTTGTAAGCCTGGGCACATCACACACACTTCAGATTTCAGTCTCAACCCAGCTAATCTGCTTTCTGACCTATAGAAGGAAATGGCTGGTAATTATTTGTTTACTTTGTGCAATTCAACTGTGCTAGGGCTTCCTTAGAAGAGCCAAGCTGGGTGATTAGCAGAGGAGATTTATTTTATTTTGTTTTATTTTGTTTCCCCCTGGCACATTGTCTTTTCATTTGAGAGGACTGGATTTCTGGGGGTTTTGCCATTTTTAAGGAATTTGAGCTCCCTTATTGCACTCAATCTGTGAACCAGAGTTGTGGGGGAGTCCAAAGGCAGTGTGGATGTGCTGCACTGTCAGGGCTTGGGAGATGGGCACTGACCTGAGGCCCCAGCAGTGTCCCCGAGGGGTTGGGGTGGCACTGGGAGGCACAGCCCCTGCTGAGTCACATCCCTTTCCCCCCACTTCTTCCTCTAAGCTGAACCTGCTTTGCCCTGTGTTTCCGTGAAAGCAGGAGGGTGCTGAGCATCTTGCAGACAACAAACCCTCTCTTTTAGGCTGGGATTATTCAACTAATCTTGTGATTATGGTGATAATCCCCTTTGCAATGATGCCCCTCTCCAAGGAGCTTTTCCCTCGGGGACTTCCAAGTCCCAAATCTCATTTTCTCCTAATGCTGAAGTGCTCTATATTAAATTAAGGCACTTTCAGGGATCAGAGGTGTAAAAATCCTATGGTATTGAAAGCTTTGGAATCTCTGGTGTATTGTCTGTTACCTCCTGACCCTTTGGGTTGGTGGTGGAGATGGGTTTTCACCCGTGAGCCCTTTTCTTGCAGCAGGACAAGCTGTGGGCAGCGTCACAGCCTGGTCAGTGGTGCCAACCATGTGAGGCTCAGGTGCTTTCACATCACATTTGTTTGCGGGCAGAGAGGGCAGGCAGGAGGCAGGGCAAGCAGCTCTGCTCCCTGAGCTCCCATCCCGCTCCTGCTGCCACGTACTTGGCGGCAGATAAATATTTTGCTCACAACTCATTGGAGGTGGCATCTCACCAGATGTGCTCGCACTTGGTACGGCAGGAGATTTATTTGGTTGTCCATTTATAGCTTATTATTTTGTTCTGTCTCCCCCCTCCCCAACTTAATAGCAGTTTGCTATCCACCGGGGTATACATTTTCTTCTGATTAAGTGCCATTTAGCCGTTGGCTGCTTGCTCATTTTACTTTTATAGGCACATTTACAGCGGCACAGACAGAGGCACAAGCCTAGGAGCAAGGGTAAGGAGAATGGAGAGTCACAACAGCTTGATTGGATTGGATTTTAATAAAGTTTCCAGCTAAGCTGCATCACAACTACCCCTCAGTATGGGTTTAGACTAGAGATTGTCTCCAGAGGTCCCTTTCAACCCTAATTATTCTGTGATGCTGAGGTTGCACAGCTCCTCACCTGGTGGGAGAATTCCCACGGACTCCAAGAGCATCAGGGATGTCTGAGCTCTGCACAGCTCCGAGCTGGTCTCTCCAGGGTGAGCAGAGATCGCCCAGCTTTCCGCAGCTGCTAATTAGCTGCAGATGATGAGATAATTTATAAAAATTAGGAGCAATTTTCTTCATTGTGCTAATATCGCCTGGCAATAAAACTGCTCTTTTAAGAGGGTGACTTTTTTCTAATGTAGGGATCAAGGCTAAAAATATATATGTGTGTGTGTGTGTTTGTCAGCAGAGAGGAGAGTTGTGCTCCACAACCACACCGAAGAGGCGTCTCAGGAGTTCATTTGAACCGTAAGAATGAATCCAAATTGAAATGCAAATTTCGGTGTTGCTTGGAGCGCTGTTTGGGAGGAAATGTTTGATCGTGTCACCTTGGTGGTGGCAGGGCAGTAGGAAAATGAAAAAACTCCCTCCCCAGCACGCTGTGGAAGGAGGTGTGCGGTGGGGCAGACGGCTCGTGTTCCGTGGGGGGGTTGGCAGTGAATCAGCAAAGGGAAGGTCGCTTTTCCCCTTCCCCAGGAGCGACAGTGACTCAGTGCCAGCTCCACGGCTCGCAGGAGTAGCAGCTCAGGGAGAGTTGCAGGAGGAGTGCTTTGTCTCCTGTGCCAGAGCGCCTGGGGGAGCAGGAGGTGGGAGCAGCAGCAAAGGCACTGCTTATCCAGGGCTGTCCCGTGGCAGTGGGACCCATTCCCCTGGAGGGGGATAAGATGGATAAGATGTGGTGGTGGGAATCGTTCCCTGCGCCACTTTGGTGTCTGAAAGGTGCTGTTTGCCCCTTCAGCTGAGCCCTGCATGGAGTGCCTGTCTGGTCGGGCAAGTGGGAACAGAGGAACAGGGGTGTCGCAGTTGTTTGGAAAAAGGCGTTTGTTATGCTGAGGAATGAGTTTTCCATGAACTCCGAGGGCCTCCACTACTCCATCAGGTTTCTAATGATTTTGTCAGGGCGTTGATCCCTCAGGTGAGCGGCAGCTCTTTGGTACCAGCAAACAAATGGCCTTTGTGTGCACATCACCCAGCATGGAGCCACGAGAGCAGAAAGCCATTCATCAGCTCCTAATGGGCACTGCGGGTCTCAGGCAGCGCTGGGTTCAGCCCAGGGTGCAGGAGCCTGTCCCTGCACCCCTGGGCATCCCAGGGCACGTGTGTCTGCACACAGCACCTGCACAAGGGCACGCAGGTAACCCTGTTTGGCCTCTGGTGATGCCCAGGATCTCCAGCTGAGCTGGAACCCCCTCAGTGCCCCTCGCTGTATGGAGTATTTATAGAGAGAGGCAATTCCTGTGCTGGAGGGTCTACGGGAAGGCAAATCCTGGGCAGAAGGGGTCAGGTGGAGTGGATTGGTTTGGTGCAACCGGTGATCGATACGTTGAGCTCAAAGGATGTTGTGAGTACAGAAGGTTTTCATAGATTTAAGGGGAAACTGGACAGGCACGGGGAAGAGAAAAGCATTTAAGAGATATTAAATATATAAACAACATCAGTTTCAGAAGTTTCCTAACCTAAGAGTTGCTGGAGGCTGGGAGGCTATTAGTAGGAATTATTGGATGGACTTTTGGGTTGACAGTAACATTTGTTCTTACCATCTAGATATGAAGCAGAGGCACAGAGAAAATGAAAGGAATTGCCTGTAGCAAACTCTCAAATTAGCACCTCTATCTCCCAAGTCCCAGCTGGTGTACTGCCCATCAAGGCTGAAAAGTGTGGAAATCTGCCTGGGCTGTTGGTAACACGCAGAGGAAACTTGTGGCAGCAGTGCCAGAGGTGCAGAGGGCTGAGGAACAGGGCTCAGGGGGGAGTGGGTTTGGGGGGAGCAGCTGGAAGGGAGGAGCAGGACCCAATAACTCTTGGGATCTGCTGGTGGGGATGAAACAGAGGTAGCCCAGCAAGATCATCCAGCATGTGCTGCACCTCTGTCATCAGCCACAGAGACTTCTCGATGCAAACTGATCCACAAAGCCTTGGGAGGAGGGATTTGCTCAGGCAGCACTGGAAACTGCTGCTTGGAGTTATCATCTGGTTTTGTGAAAGCAGAATTAATGTAAACCTGTTTGGTTTTTGTCACATGAAAAAAAGAGCTCTTCTCCCATTTCTGTAGCTGCACGTTCATTTCTGCTTTTTTAATGCCATCCTTAAATATCTGCTCCATCTCTAAGTGATTCTCTCTTGCACTTTATGGTGGAATTATCTTGCTCTCCCAATCTCTCCTACGTCAGCTTTAGTTGCTGCTTTTCTAGGAAAAGTGTGTTGTATTCATTGAACCTCTATGTAGATGCTGATACATAATTCTTTCCAACATTTTATGAGTCTCCATTGGATCCCTTCTAATTTAAACATCCTTGGTTTTATAGTTTTGGGTGCCTTGCTTTATCTCTCTGTGTATAGACACAGAGCTGTGAGCACAACCTCATTGAGACTCCATTAGGAGGACTTATATCCTGGCCTAATCTTATCCGTGCTGTGCCTTTGAATCTTCCCTTCCTGCCAGTCCTTTCTGCTTCAGTCCCTCATTCATCTTTTGTTCACTCTTGTTTTTCAAACCAGAATTTTTCTGCCAAAAGCTGTGTGGCCTCAGGCTTGTCCAACAGGATGTGCTGTGTGGGGTCAGCTGGACTGGGACATGGACAGGTGGGACATGAGACCACCAGGGCAGAGCTGCAACACTGGGATTAAGGTCATTCATTGTGGTCCATGAAAACCAGGGAGTTTGCACTGGGCTCTGCAAGGAAGCAATTCCATCTGGTCAGCAGAGATCTGCTGCAGGTGGCTTAGGAAACCTCCTGTGACAGGAGGCACGTGTGGATCTGGGAGTGTGTGACTGGGACCGTGATGGTGTCATGGAATGGGTCAAGCTGTGGCTGGGCAAAGCAGAGGAGGGAAAGATGAAGCAGGGAGATAATAAGGAGGGGACACGGTCATTTCTCGTTAGCAAGTGGTGCTTGCTCTTTAGAAGGGGAAAACAAAATCCCCCCCATCCCCTTGCCCTGCAGGTCAATAAAATGAACACTTACTAATGGTTGAATCAGAGACTCAACAACTTCATTACTGTTGTAAAATCAATGGCCATTATCAAGCTCTTCCTATTGATCTGTGCTGGGATGTGTCAACACGTTCTGGGGGATGGCTGTGGGCAGACACTGCTTTGCTTGATGTGTCTGAAGCCCATTAAAGGCCATGCTGAACACGCTGGTGTCTCTGGGAGGGGTCACACTTTGCCTGGGTTTTCCATCTGGGCTCCCTGCAGGTGATGCCCAGCTCAGCACACGGGTGAGCTGCTGGCAGAAGGTGTCCTGGAGCAGGGAGGCCACAAGCACAGCAGAAGGGTCAGGTTGTGATGTAGAAGTCCAGGCAGCCCTGTGAGAGCAAATTGGTAGCTTCTGGACTGCTGCTGGGAGCCTCGGATGTAAATGACAATGCAGCTAATAAGGTCTAATTGGCTATTAAAGGAGGAAGCAGCCGCAGAGATGCTGAGGGCCAATTAACCCCGGGAGCCAGTGCCTGCCACTGCTCTGCTGGGCAGGGATGTGTGAGAGCCTTTCAGAAAGGGAGAGAGGAAAAGAGCAGGGCAGCTCCTTCCCTGTGGAAACACCTCCGGTATCTCAGGCAACAGGGTGTTCAGTGCCTTTGTACAGCTGGAGACTGGACTGGTGGCAGAGTAGTGTGGGCACAGCCTTGGAGGAACCCCAGGGGCATCAGAGTCATTAGGGGCATCCAGGTGAGATGGAACTTCTCGAGAGGCTGTTGGGTTTTTTAGTATCTGCTTAGCTCTGGGGAACAAACGCTGAGTCACATGAGATGGATCCACGGGGAAGACTAATTCCTGCATCTTGGTGTGTGTTTGTGGTGGCCAGAGGGTGCACTGGGCTGTGCTGGAGGCCAGTGACAGTGACAAGGGTGAGCCCCAGGGCCACCTCCCCAGCTCCAGGCTGGCAGCAGACTGGCCTTGGAGTGCTGAGGTCCTTCCTTGGACAAGCCAGTCCAAAGGCTGGTGGAGTCAGAGGGACTGTGGGTGGCTCAGTCAATCATTCTGCCTCCAGCAGTGTCTGAGATCAGGGCTGTGGGGAACAGGGCTTTGACACAGGCTTCTTGCTAATTTGAATAAGCAAGTTGTGTCTGAAGGTTTTGTCCTCTAACTGATGCCAGTGCCTTCTTATTAAAGGAGAATGGATATATTCGGTGTTGCAAAGCAAACTACCTGTCTTCATAGTCTCTTTTTCTGCTAGGAGTGTAGACAGAAAATAGGATTGGGTGGATTTGAGTGGGAATTGGGACTTGGTAGTCTCAGCATAATATGGGCCATGTGTCATATGCTGGAGTCTGTTGCATCTTTATTGCATGAGGCTGGCTTTGTGTGTTGCTGTTGGTGATCTCTCTCTTGTTCCTTTTCCTCCCATGGATTTCATTATTTCCCATTTCTGCATTTTTTTATTTTATTATTTCTGATTTCTGTATTTTTTTGCTGCTCTGAACTCAGACCATTCTGAAATCCAGTGAGATCAGTCCAGGCAGGAGATGAGTTCAAACACAGGGCTCACCTCTTGGACTTGGAGAAGCAGCAGGTTGGTATTTCTTCTCTTCTGCACGGCTTTTTTGCAGGGTATAAAGAAGGGGGCTGTGACTGTGAGACCTGTCCTACAGCAGCACACCCGTGGTTTGCCTGTTGCAATGACAGAAATAATCACTGCCAGTAGCACAGTTCTCATTGTAGTTTTCCGTGGAAAGTGGAGCTGAGCAGAAGGATGGAGTCTGTCCTCGCTTCTGCTGATACCCAAGGAGAGTTCTCTCTTGTGTTGAACAAGCAGATGGAAAAAGGATCTAGTGCTGACCTTGGCAGTACAGACAAACTGATCAGCTTCTTCAGACCTGTCCAGCCACCCTTTAGTCTGTCTGGGCCACGAGACCTCCCAGTGATGATCTGGAGTCCGTGGACTTGCTGATTTGGCAGTGGAGTTGCCATTGAGCAGGGCCGGGGGTGTGCTGGGTGCTCATGGCCAGGGCTCAGCCCCCAGGGTGGGTCTGCTGGGCTGAGGGGAGCAGGAGGGGGCATTCAGAGGCTGCTTTTTCCCTTCCCTCAGTTACAAAGGAGATAAAAGCTCCTTTTAGCCACATAGCCTGGAGCAGATGCTGCTGAAAATAATTTGTGTTACCTTTTATCTGCCTCAAAGGAACAGTTAAATAATCATCCTGCCCATAGCAGGTAACCTGATGAGTCTAATTTGGTGGTGTGAAAACACAACCACTTGGAGGCTTCCCATCCATGTTCTGGCTAATTAGATGCACTTCCCTGTTGCTTTTGCCCGCTGTGCAGAGTTATGTGTGTTCAAACACCCCATAAAGAGCAGGAGGTGTCTGTATGTGTTGGTTAATACGCATTTTGGCTAATATGTTTGTGGAGGTGGGAGTTGATGTTATTAATTGTCAGGCCAACAGGAGATTGGCTGTACCATGACCAGCTCTGAAGTCCTGCTGGTTCCCCACTCTTGGGCAACACAGGCAGGGCTCACATCACAGTCTGCTGTGTTCTCTTTTGGCTTTATTTATGTTGGTAACATGTGTTTGCAGGCAGTGCTGGAGGGGTTCTGGGGGGAAGAAGGATGATGTTCCTCAAGGGAATTGCTTGGTGTGGATGGTGAGGGTGAGTCCTGGGCAGCAAACACAGAGCAGCTCTGGGTCACTGCCACTTCCAGTCAGGAGGCAGAGGGGTGATGGCATCCCATCCTCAGACGATGACAGCACTGCTCTGGAAGGGTGTCCATAACTGTGCTGCCATTCCCTGGAATTCCAGCTGTCAGGATATGTCTGGATTGAAGGAGCACTGCCCAAGGTACAGCTTGCAGGTTTAGGTGTGTAACTAATTCCTCCATGCCTAGGGCTGCCACTTTGGTGCCTTTCCATGAAAATAGGCTTTGGTAGAAGCTTGTTTGTAGGGAAAGGTTGGCCAGATTGTCTTAGGAGTTGACCAAGCTGCTAGTTTCCCTCCAGGATGGAAAATGTTCTCTGTGGTCCAGTGCTGGAGGGATTACAGAGAACCTCAGAGCACTGAGGGGAGTTTGCTCCCTTCCAAGAGACTGTTTTGTGTCCCCTTAGGAGTGCCACCAGAGCGTGCCCTGTCTGCGCTCACCTTCAGCACAAACAGCACCTGTGTGGGGACAGCACAGGAATTCAACGGGGTCTGGCAGAGGGCTTCACCCAGGCAGAAAATAAATCGGCTGCTGCTGCTCTGTTTTCCTAAATTGGTGGTGCCTGGAATAGGACCAACTCTTTCTCCTTCTCTGGGAGACATCCACTGCTTCTCCAGAGGGACCTGTGAGGGGACCTGGGGAGCAAGGTTGGCTCATGGTTTTAGTGAGCAGCAGGATGTTGCAAAGGTTAGTTTGCCAGTGCTCTGCCAACACCTGGAATTTGGGGATGAAGAATCCCTGCGAAGCCGAATTCCTGGTGTTGCAGCAGCCTCTGCTCCCATCCTGCCTCTCTGGTGGGGTGAGGTGTCTGGGCTGCAGATGACAACAGCCTCACGCCCACTGATCCCCGGGCTCTCCTTCGGGGGAACATTCCTCGCTGATGAGCCCAAGAACATCATCACTTGTGCTCTAATGGCCGAGCACACGCTGCAAACTCCGGCTCAAACGAGATCTGATGAGCTCCAAAGCTGCACGAGTCTCTTAAACAAAATGAGGTCTTAGCAGGAAGTCCCACACCAAACAGAAGGCTCTTTATTGACCACGGGATGCTGCTTTCAGAAGGGTTCTGCAGGTGGCTGGGTAGTAAAACATGTCGGGCTGGTCTGGATGTGGGCTTTTTTCAGGCAGTTAAGAAACCGATAAAGTTAAATTGGTAGAACTGTCTAATGTGATTACAGCAAGATGGGAATAAATGTGGTTTCATTAGATGTTGTCTTGAAGCAGGAGACTGTCATTTTGTGATGGAAAACCGAGATGACAGGGAGTATTGGTACTTGAAGTGCCTTTTTTAAGAATGACCTGCTCTGTCTTTTTGACATCGAACGTATGTGTGCACAAAGAGAGCACGGGTCTGTGTTTGCCTGGTGCAGCTCCATTTGCATTCAGTTTTCTATCAAAGGACTTCACGAAGGAGGAGGAAAAAAACCCCGGGGTGAAAGTGTTCAAATGTGTTGTTTATTGGAGGGCTTGTGTGCCAAACCTGGACTTGAGCTGAGCCCGCAGGTCTGTGCAGGTGTCCCCAGGCAGAGCCTGCAAATTCTGGCTGGCACAGAAGTCAGAGTTGGCGAGATGTTTCCCAGGTGGTTTCCTTTCCACTGTCACTTGGTAGGAGATCCAAACCTTGCCCCTTGGTGCCACTTGTACCTGCCCTGTCTCTTCCAAGGAGAGGGCTCAAAGCTGACACACAGCTCCCCTCTGGTTTCTTTGCCTCCTGGCTCTGATCTCACTGTTGGTTATTAAATGATTCACAGGGACTTCCCACTGCCCCATGGATGTTAATTAGAAGACTTCCAGCCTTAAAAACCCCTTTGCACTGTTGGTGCTCTGCAAGGAGCTACAAGGTAGAGGGGTGTTTATGGTGTTAATGCCCTGGGATCTCCAGGAGAGCTGCACAGGCTGGAGTCATGCACAGATGGATTTTTCCTGGTGGTCAGAAAGAGAGGGAAATGCAATGTGTGATGTCCCCTGGCCAGGAGATGAAATCTGGAAGCTCATGAGTAGAGAAGCACCAGGAAGGACAGGAGAGAGAAAAGCCCAGATCTTATTATAGCAAAGATGACATGCCATCAAATGAATAACACTGATGGAAAATGTAGGAAATGACTAATGTTGCAGCCAGAGTAATTGTTTGGAGAACTGGCATTTCTAGTATGAAAAGATTTAGAGTGAGCTTTCAGTAAATAAAGGAGAAATTGGCCCTGAAGTTCAGGGCCAAGATTTGCCAGCTGAGATTGAAAAAGTAGGGGGTGGGGAAATATTTAAGGTACTTTAAAGAGAGAAGGTAATTTTTCAAGCTACATTTCACTTAATTGAGTACCAACAACAAGGGCTGGACAAAAAAAAAAAAAAAAAAAAAGGAAAATCTTTATTCCACAGAGCAAACAGACCAAGCATCACCTCCCCAAGGCTGCCCATGGCACCCAGCCCCGGTGCCTGCAGAGCTGAAGGGAACCTTCCACATCTCTGTGCATGCAATCTTGTGTATTTGTAATTTCAATCCCCCTTTCTGTGCTGTAGAAACATGAGCTGATTTGCTCCTGGGGCAGTCTCTGGTGGGAGGCTGCTCATGCAAGATTTCCTTGGAATTCTCTGTGCATGTGGTGGCAGCGACAGCAGCTTTTCCAGGCAGTGGATGCTTCCCTGGGGTTAGATGGTTTCCTTCTCGGATGCAGGGTAGCCAGGGCAAGGCAGAAAACCCTTTGTGAGGGGATGGCTTTGTTGGGGTCTGTAGTTGGGATTTGAGGCTGTCTGGGACAGCATGGACAGCATGGTTGTGTAAACTAATGATCCCCTTTTCCTGCTGCCTTTATCCGCCTCGTGATCTCTCTGCTCCCGTCTCCAGCAGTACCTTTGCCACTGGGTTAAATCAAAGTGCAAAGCTCTGGTGATTTGAGCAAGTTAGTGAGTCTCAGGACACTGAAAACACGAGGAAATGGGATGCCATCAAACATCAGCTGCTGACCTTGCTCTCTAAGGTTTTGCCCATTAGGTGTGTGGATGGGTGTGGGAGAAGGGGTTCGTTAGCAGAGCCAGAGCAAAGCCAAGCCAGGTTCTAATGAGGTGCCATGTGGAGCTTTTGTAAAGGTCTGTGGAGCTGCTTGTGGCTTCCAGAGTGTGGCAGGGGGTCACCTTTTTTGTCCTTATTTCTCCCTGGATTCCTCTGGCCGGGGTCAGGAGGGCAGTGTGATGTTGAGGACCCTCGGGTTGGGTCACAGCTCAGGTTTGTGCTGGGACCAGACTGGGAATGGGGCTGTCCCCTCCCAGCCATGCTCAAAGCCTCTGGAGACCTGCACGAGCTGACAGGACACAGGGCAAAGCCCGTGGTGGTTTCCACTCAAGGCACACTCTCCTGGCATCCCCATTCCTCAGAGGGAAGGACAGCGTTCCCAGTGCCTGTGTCCCATTGGGAATGTGTCCTGGGAACCTGTGGAGCTGAGCTCCAGGCTGCTGACACTCTGATTAATACTGCAGCAGGGCTTGTTATGCTGGAGAGGAACCTTTACTCCAGAGACATTAAATATTAATAGCAGCAATAGAGACACAGATAAACAAGAGCGAGTTATAAACTTCATTTTGAGGGCATCAGTGTTAACTCTGGCAGACTCCTGTTACAGCCAGCTCAGGAATGTGGGCCAAAGGCTGTTGCTGCATTTAAATCTCTGGATTTTCACCTGGAACTTGGAGTTCCTGACTCTGCCCTGCAGGAAAAAAAGCTCCCTAGCCAGAGTCAGGCCCCTGCTGCAAAGGGACAGAGTCTTTAACCCGGCTCTTACATGCTCAGAGCTTCCCCAGCAGCTCCATCTGTGCTTTGTGCTTTCTTATTCCACCTCAGTTCATCTGCCCTGGCCAGGAGTTTGGCCTGGAGTTCACAGACAGCTTAAAACAGCTGCAGAAATCAGCTTTTGTATCTTGCCAGGTGGTTCTAAACTATCCAAGGTGAATCCTCCCAGGGCAGTCCAGCCCTGCTGGAGACAGGGCTGCTTGGGGAGGATGAGAAGTGCTGTGTGGCTGGAGCTCTCCCTCTGGAGCAGCTCTGACCCTTGCAACACAGATCACTTTATTTAGCTGAAAATCCTCATGGCATATGGTGGTAGTTTACAAATCACACAGGATTTCACATGTTTAATTCTTGCCACTTAATGGTGGAATCACCCAAGGTTTTGTGATCAGATGGACACTCATCACACAACTCCAGGAGCTGGGCATGTAGGAGAAACACTAAATATCCCAGTGCAAACTGGGAATCAGTAACGAGCACTGTGTTTGGCACTTAAACAGCTTTCAGATGAGGAATGATTGTAAAACTTGTATTTTAGTAATGCAAAGTATTATTGACTGAATTCAAAGTGAGATCATTTACAGCATGTCAAGTCAACTTTTCTCCTGTAATTTATATTGGATTCTTCGTCCCGAGGGGTGGGAGCAGGGAGGCTGCTGCTGGCTGATGTGTCACATGCAAGCAGCTGCATTTTGGTGTTTTGTGGTTTTGGGTGCACTTTTGGCTGCACTGCCCCCCCATTATTTAGGGAGGACCTCTGGGACCTGAAGCACATGGGTTGATCAGAGCTGCAGGAGCCTTCAGGCCAACCTGCCAGTGTGTGAAATGCCTCTTTCAGCAGGTCTGGGAGCTGCTTCTGGCTGAACAATGTGAGTTTGGAGGGAGAATTCCAGCTCCTCCTGCAAAGTGAGATGATGAAGAGCTCCTTGTGCAAACACACCCGGGCAATGATCACCTCAGCAGGTGACTTGGGAAAGTCCTGTGGAGCAGAACCCGGGGCTGACCAGGTGTTGGCACACAGAGCAAGAAAAAAAATCAGAATAATTAATGTAAAAGAAAACAAACCCCAACCAATGGCTGCAGAGGGAAAAGAGCAGTAAAATGAGCACTGCTCTGCCATCCAAAGGTTGACCAGTGGGGTTTTAAATCCCCTCTTAATAATGTATGCAGCAGCCAGGAAAATCAGACTGGAAATGTAAAGGTTTAATATTAGGGGAAAAAAAAAATCAGGCAAATAGATCTTTATTTCAAAATTTGCTCTCATTGTTAGAGAATTATATTAAGTTTCTTTTTTTAATGCCGTTGGGACAAACATACTTTAATCACTGGGTTTCAGCATGGCCAGACTGAATATGTTGAGGTGGTATTTGTTCAGATCTTCTCAAGCATTAACAGATGGTGAAGAGAAGATATGGAGTTTTTTGGTTGAAGATCTAATTAGACCCTATCCACACAGTCCTGTTCTTTGTTCCTGGCCCCTGGCAGCTTCCTGCTCATTTCCATGCACACTCTTGCAGCTCATGGAGCTCCAATTTCCCACTGATGAAGACAGACAAGTGTTTTACAGAATTGGATGGCATGCTTAGGAAATGGCCCTCATCATTTATATTTATGTTCTTAATTCACTCCTCAGTGGTAATTGGCGATTGTACAAGGCCCTTGTCATCTCTTCTGGTTAGAACACTTGAATATAGTTTGTCTTCACATGATTTATGGCAGCAGAACCTTAAAGGTAATTGAGATTGCTGCAGCAGTTTCTTGAGGAAATTCTGAAGGGTGTTCTGGGTTGGGGGGGGGAAGTGAAGGTTTTTCCTTTGGGCTCTGCATTGTTGGCAGAAATATCTGGAGGTCTCCAGTGCAGAACATGTGCCTCCACCCCAGAGAGACACACAGCCACCTCCTCCTGCACAGCACAGAACTCACTGTCTTTTCTTGAACGAGACAGCTTAAAAGGGGAGGAAAATTATGGGGCGAAGTGTTTGGCTAATGCTCGCTTTCAGCGCACCAAGACTCGCTGTCATAATTTCTTCCAGGATGGCTTTTGGTGGCATGGCTGGGAGATGGATGGAGCTATTGTGAACACCCTGATGGGAGTTCAGCAGTGTGGAGTCAGAGGGAGAGGGCTGTGAATCTCCTGGAAGAGCATTCCAGTCAAGATCCCACGCAGACAACAGATGTTGTGCTGGGTTAGTGATTGATCGTGATCGATCCTGTCCCCCCTGGTGGGACTCTGGTGGCAGATTGCTGCTGTGCAGGCTCTGTGGCAGCACATCAACAGCCACATTTGCTGTTGGCTGCTGCACAAACACAGGCAGGGAGAGAACAGAGGCTCTCAGGGTCAGATTGTGGGGCACCGAAATAAACCAATGCCAGGTGGGGCAAAGTGTTCACACTCATGGCTTGAGGTGTTCATTTTGACTCTGGTCTTTGCAGTGGAGCTGTGTGGACAGAACTCTCTGCCCCAGAGCCACTGACATTTCCAGGCTCCCTCGAGAGCTCTGGTGTCACCTTTCTGTGTACTCAGTGTTAGCTGGATAAAGTGATTTGTACTTTAGTTTACCTTTCTAGGAGCTTAATCTCCCCAACCTTTTCTCTTTGGAGCTCAGCCATTGATAACCCCCACGTTAGGTGAGATATTAGGAAAAATTTCTGCACAGAAAGTGTTGTGAAGCACTGGAAGAGACTGCCCAGGGAAGTGGTGGAGTCACCATCCCTGGGAATGTGCAAAAAATGGCTTTCTGCCCTTTCCCTCTCAGGCATCAATGTCAGGAAGGCTCCACCAGCTGACAGAACTGGCTTTTTAAAATCTATTGTGAGAATGTTGCACACTTCCAGTAAAAACAAGAGCATTAACAAGAGCCATGCCTGCAGTCTGAATTATTGTAATGCCATTTGTCTTGGTTATTGCAAAATACAACCTGGTGCAGAGCTTTGCTGAAGGCATCATAAAGTTTGTGTGAAAAGAGCTGGAAACAAAACAGAAAAAGGTGTTACAAAAAAGTAATTAAATGGGCTCTGGCTGAGAAGTGGGGCATGAAGGAAGGATGTGGCTGTCAGATCTGGCACTTTCACATCTCCCACTGCTCCTTTTCCATGCTGCTGGAATAACCTGTCTCCTGCTCTTCCTGGGCCCCACAGATGTGTGCCCAGATCCAGTTGCCATCCCCCAGAGCCTTGGACCACTGTCTGGTTCCTACAGGGTGCACAGACCACCTGGGCTGGGGAGGAAGCCTGGGGTGTGTGGGACCAGCAGCTCTTGTGCCCTGTGTTCAGTGCCAACTGATGGGGTTAAGCCACGTTTTCTGTGGGATCCTGTGAGTTCCTGTGCCCTTAGTCCTGCCTGATGGGGTTAATCCATGTCTTCCCTGGCATCCCATGAGCCACCACCCTGCCAGCATCCCCCTTGCCAACCTTCCTTCTCTCCCCCCTCATCTCAGGAGCTGGAGGGCTTGTGGCAGCTCCTGGGAGCCATTCCCAGGGGAACCAGGGAGGGGACCCGGAGGGAGGGATCAGTGCTGGCATCTGCAAAGTGGCTCCGTCCAGAGGGTGATGCCAAGAGGCAGCAGGGTCACTGCTGCCAAGCATCCCTCACCTGCCCCTTGCTGGGCTCATTGTGCTGTGACTTTGGGGGCAGTGGAGGTTTCAGTGAGGGCCTCGGCCCAGGGAAGTGGTGGAGTGCTCCTCCACCCTCCCCGGGGGCTCATCAGAGGGGCAGGGAGTGGTGAGGACTCTCAGAAAGGTGTTGGCACAGCGGGTGTTGCTGCCCCAGCTCCGGAGCAGGAGGAGGAGCAGCCTGGCGCTGTCCAGCAGCAGAGGACAACAAAAGCATGGCATGCAGTCAGCCCTGGCGTGGGGCACAGCCAGGCCGTGCCATCTCCTGCACAAGGCTGTGCCAGCCCTGCTGCCCTGCCCTGGCAGTGCCTCTGAGCAGGACACGGGGAGCTGACATCGTGCTGGCACCCTGTCTGAGGGTAAGGTGAGCTGGCACCTGGGGCTCTGGGGACATCCAGAGCTCCTGGCAGGCAGGCAGGCAGCCTGTCCACATCCTCCTGAGCTGTTTGGTGCCAGGCTGGGCTCCTGCAGCACCTCAGAGGGATTGCATTTCCCCAGCACCTCTCTTTTGATTAAGGTTTCCTTGCCTTAACCCGGCTCTAAGTGCAGGTGGAACTGCCACGGGCACACTCATTGCAGTGGTCTTGGTGCAGGTGGCACTCAGAAGTCCCAGGATGGGCACTGTGCTTTGGCTGGTTGTGATTCAGAGCTGAAGATCTGGCCCAGGTCAAGTGCAGAGGAGCATCTGTAATTGCACCTATAAGGAAAAGTATTTTCCTGTCATCACTGTTGGGCTAATTGCCTTTGTCAATGGTAGTTCTGCTCCAGCAATCAATATAGAACAGAGCTTTGCTCGGAGAGAAGGTGCATTCCCACACTCTGCCCTGGGCCCTGCAGCAAATAATAGTAATAACAAATCTATATTTCTGCTTTTCATGTTTTCTATTATCTGGATCTCTTTAGCAAGATAACACAGGGAGCAAGAAAAGTAGTGTTCTCTCTTTTTTTCCCCTTCTCTCTATGTGTTTTCATAGTTTTAAATTAACCTTATTGACCCACGCACTGCAAGCTTGGCTGTGCTGGCTCCTGCCTGCCAAGCTGTGCAGGAGGCTGGGGCTGCCTGTGAAGTAGCTGGTAGTGCTCTGCTGTGCCTGGTGCCTCTTCTGAGGGTGGCTTTTTGCACCTAAACCCACCAGCCATAGAATCGTGGAATCCCAGCCTGGTTTGGGTTGGAAGGGGCCTTAAAGCTCATCTCGTTCCAAGCAGGGCCAACCTTTTACCAGAAGAGTCAGCTCGGTGCATTTCTGTACCCGGAGATAAAGTGTTCACCAGCACCATGAAGGTTCTTGCCCTGGGCTGTGACAGCACTCTGGCTCCTTTCTGTCACCAAGCCCACCTCTCACCAACTTCGACCTGTCCCTGATGGAGAGTTGAAGCTTTGCAGGTGTATGATTATTTTTTTCCCCCCTCTCTAAGTAAGCAATATATATTCAGGACTAAAAGACACTCAGGAAATGAAATTGCTGGCATTGCTGCCACTTGGTGAGGGAAACTATTTCTGTGCTGCTAATGGAGGAGGGGGTCGTGTTCTCAGCTGCACGGGGTCTGGGGTGGGGTCACAGGACTACAAGAGGCATAAAAACAAGGCAGATGAAGGGAAAACTAAACAAAGCCAGGCAAAGCCTCTGGAGCTGTTTGCATGTTGGTTGTGTTCAGGTTTTCCTCCATCCCTCAGTCTTTTTCCCAGCATCTGGAACAGCTGGGTGTAGGATTGTGACCAGGAAAACTGCCAGGGAAGCCCCCAGCACCCCACCAAAGGCTGTGTGTGGCCAATGGATTAACTGCAGCAAGGGATAAGCCTCCTCCAAAGCCTTCCAGAGCCTTCTCTAGGGCAGTGTGAGCTGACAGGCTCATATCAGAGGGGGATCCCTGCCCTTCCCGTGGGGTGGAGTTGATGTGCTTTGGCTGCCAGAGAGGGGTCAGGGCACAGAGGGAAGGGGTGAAGCCCACTCAGGCTCTGAGTCCTTCATCCTCTCTGTGGGAGAGCAGAGGGTTTTCCTGCCTTCCCCTGCAGACAGAGCTCTGGGGCCCTGGCAGAGCTGTGCAAATCCTCGACTGCATCTCCTGGGGTGGGAGGAATTAGGAATGTCACGTTAAATAAGCTTTTTTGGAAAGGTGAAATCCTAAGAGTGAATGAACTGGGAAAGTTTAAAGGCAGGGATTGAAGCTTCTGTTGCTGCTGATTAATTTAATGTGAAATACAAAGAGTGGGGATGGGAGGGAGTTGTGGAGTGGTTTCAGGGCTGTCTCTGAAGGAAGGCACTGCAGTAGCCTGGAGGCGACAGGGAGATGAGCTCGGTGAGGTCTGTCTGGGCATGGAAAGCTGGCAGCTCTCTGGCCAGCTACTGAAAAAGCACCTCAGGCTGCTGATGCTACATGAGCAGGGAAAAGCAGGGAAGGACCTCAGAATACCTGCTGGTGGAATCACAGAATCCTGCCATCATTTAGGTTGGAAAAGACTCCCAAAGTGATCGAGTCCAACCTGTGACTGGTCACCACCTTGTCACAAGTGCTGTGTCTGTCTCAGACAGCTCCAGGGATGGGGACTCCACCATCTCCCTGGGCAGCCCCTTCCAATGCCTGACACCCCTTTCCATGGAGACATTCCTCCTGATGTCCAACCTGAACCTCCCCTGGTGCAGCTTGAGGCCACGTCCTCTCGTCCTGTCACTGCAGGCTGTCTTGAGCTAGTTGGGTTGATGGTTCAGACCCTTCTTTTGCTCATCTTCTAAAATTCCTCATCCCCCAGCTGTGCCCCCCCACTGCCCAGCTGTGCCCCCCCACTGCCCAGCTGTGCCCCCCCACTGCCCAGCTGTGCCCAGCCCACCCCTGGGCACTGGGGACAGTGCCCTGCTCCCAAGGGAGAGCTGTGTGTGCCCACAGCCGTCCTGATCAGTGGCTGGGAAGATCCTTTTATCAGTGCAAACCATCAGAGCACAGCGCTGGGAAATGCAGAAGAGCTTTATGTGTTTCCCTGAAAACCACGTTAACGTGACAGTTTTAAATAAAATAAAGAAACAGGGCTGGAGGTGAGAAAAAGTACAAGTATAATTTCTCAGTCACTGCTCCCATAGCTTTTTCGATTTCAGTGTTTCCCCTCTGATGTGTGAAATCTGAATCTGAATTCAGGATTTCTCTGCTCCCTCCCTGTTGACCTCGTCAGAAACACTGAATGCAAGGGAAAAAGGAACAATAAATTGCTTTATGTACCTCCAGACAGGCAAACGCTGCACTTACCCTCCCAGGCAGGCTTCCCCATCTGTTACCTCGCTGTGCTGCCTCCAGGTTACCTCAGGAAGAAAACTTAATTGAGGCAGTGTCATGTCAGGAGAAAATGATACATCCATTCTCACACAATCACTTTTGTAACCCGTTTCACTTGTAGCAGAACTTCACTGGCCTTCGTGTCTTGCAAAGGGTTCCCTCCCCCCTTTCCAATAATAATCTCCTTTCATAGTATTTTCCATTCCCACAGGCGGCCGTTCCCGTGCCGTCACTCGTGGTGGTGTTGCAGTGCCCGTCCTCTGGCTGACCACGTGTGCTGCTGTATAATGAGGGGAGATCTCTGCTGTTGGACTCGATAAAGTGTGTGTGAGAACAGAAGGATTATCCCCTTGCAGGGAGACGACAGGAGACGACTAATGGGAGGGTTTTAACAGTAGTTAGAGACTTAACAGGCTGTGAGTGTTCCCTTCCTGTCACTGTAACGCCAGGCAGGGAGCTGGGGCTGTTCAGGAGTTCTCGCTGAGCCTGTCCTGAGCACACCCTGCCCACCTGATGGCTGGGGCTGAACCTCTGTGGGTTTGAAGCACCTTTGTAGCACAGGAAGCAGCGCTGGTTAATTCAGCTGCCTTTGCAGGCACAGACAGGCAGCCGAGAGCTCAGCTTCTGCCTTTCAATGGATTAAAGCTTTTAAAAATGGATTACTAGTGTTTCAAAACTGGTGAACTTGCCTGCAGAACAGGTCGGTGGTGCTGGTGGTGTGCAGATGAAACTCTCCTGGCAACTCAGTCCTTGCTCGTGGTGAGCAGCAGGAAACAGGAGGGTTTGGGGTGATGGTTTTGGCTGGGATTCCTCCCATGCTTTCCCCTGTGTATTCCAGGGAATCCCTCCCAGCCCAGCCCAATCCAGCAGCTCCTCAGAGATCCTCCTGCACCAAGAGCTTTCTTCAAGTGCTTTTCAGCACGAAGGCTGTTGCTGTCACTCCTCCCTTCTCTGAGTCAGTATTAAGAAGTGGCAGTGGGAGCTGTGTTTATCCCGTGGATGCCAGGCAGACAATGAACCTCATCCTGCCCAGATGGCACAGGCTCTCCTCCAAGCTGATAAACAGGGCTGGTGCCATTGAAACGGGCCCAAACACGCCGAGTTCCAGCCACAGTGTGGAGATTCCAGCGCCTCCAGTGACCATCTGGACACACAAACTGATTTTCTATTTGGATAGTGAAGCCTCTCCTACGTCTCCAATATTAGCCGTGGATAGGGATGCTAATTGATTTAATTGAAGCTCTCAATGCTGAGCTGTGGGCATTGCCAAGCTTTTCAGTGTAGGTATGTGGTGGGTTTTCATGCCTGTTGGAGGGAAGGAAGTTGGGGTGTGCGTGCTTAGCTTTGGAGGTTTGGAAGAGGGAAGGCTGTGGGAGCGCCTGGAGCCTGGGAATCACAAGTGCCTGCTCCAGAGGGGATGGGGCAGCCTGTTGTTTATCTTCAGTTCACGTTCATGGCTTGGTCTTGCTGTTAAACCATTTATGAAAATGAGTTTTTTGGTTGAGGGATCCTCCTCTAGGGGGGAGAGCTCAGCTGAGCAAAGGGGGATGGGGAGGGCGAGGTGCCAGCGTGGGTGATGAGTCTTGAAACACAGACCTTTTAAGCAGAATGTAGCACCATTGCCTGGAACTGTGGTCCTGTGCCCGTGTGCCTCATGGCTAATGCACAATTAGCCTTAATTAGCTTAATGAGTCTGGAAAACATTGTTTTGCCTTTGCTGAAAGGTCAGGGTGTCCTCCCCTTGCTGGATGGACATTGTGGCCTTGGCAGTGTGAGCAGAACCCCAGTGATGCTGGCAGAGCTGTGCCAGCTGGTGCAGGCACTGCAGCTCTGGAGGAGAGAGATCAGCTCCTTGGAATAGTTGGAATTTGCCCCCTCAGAGGCTGGATGGGTGTCTAAATGCCACTGTGTCTATTTTGTGCCTCTGTTCCCTGTGACATGGGAGGCAGCACTTGCCTCACTGCTGAGAATTCCCTCTCTGCAGAGGGGCTTTGTCTGGAGCTGCTCCAGAGCCCTGTGCAAACAGTCGCAGTCCCAGCTGCCCTGGGAGTGAGTAATGAGAAGAACAGCCCTGTTTCTCGTCATCAGATCCCCCAGAAGTGGCATCTGGCAGTTGCATTTGTGGTGTGCTCAGGAGGAGATGCTGTGTGTGCCGGGACCTGCCCAGGCACCCAGCTCTGTCACCTCGGGACTGGTACAGACCCCCCTCTGCAGCAAAGTGATCCTCCCCTCACAGCTCCTCCTGATGTGTCTCCTCATTGTGGGGAGACAATTTTTTCTTGTGAATTTTGTATTTTTTTTCCTTGTAATTACCAGGAAGCTGCCTGAACAAATGTTTTCCCCTGACTGGCAGGAGCACAACACCCACTGATGAGTCAGGGGAGGAATAGCTCCTGTTTGACTGGAAAGGGTATTGGGGGAAAGGAAGCAGAGAAACCAGGGAAGAAGAGCTGCCAGAGAGTTGTGGAATTAATGCACATTAGAAGATTAATGATGGAAGATAAAGTATGAAAGCAGCAGGGCCTAAGTGTGGTATTGATGGGGCCCATTTTCTGTGCCATCTCCTGCAGGAACTCGTTGGAAATACAAAAGGGGGAAAACCACTTTACAGTAATAGCTGTTACTTATATAAGAGAACAACACTGGCTGAATCAAATGGTGAGGTTTCAGGGTAATAACTGGACCCTCACAATCATTGTTATCCATTTAGAAGACTATTCTGTGCTGCTGAAGGGATGCAGGAAATAGCCCCAATCCTGCAGCTGATCATAAACAAAGTTTATTTTGTTATTGTTGTTATTAGTCAGTCCCCAATCCGGTAAGATTGTGTTAAGAGAAAGGGAAAAGACTGGAGGAGGTGAAGGAGCTGGTAATCACCCTTGCAGAATTTGTAGGGGCCATTTGATGGGTTCACTGCAGACTTGGGACCTCGTCCTGCCTCCCTCCAGAGTGTCCCTCCACTGTGGCTCTGCTCCATGGGCAGGAAACCTGCCTGGCACAAGGCAAGAGCCCAGCTCTCACAGGGATCTGGAGAGACTCATGAATGATTCATGAGGAGGGGTTGGGGGCAGCAGTGAAAGGATGATAATAATATTCTCCATGTGTCAAAATATAACAATAATTTGACCGGCTCTAATTTTTAATAAGCCCTGGGTTGGGGAGCAGATGTGATGGATGAGCTGAAGCAAAGCAGGGTCTCCCAAGCTGGCTTTTCACTTCAGAGCAACGAGGCCACTCTCTGAAATATTAGAGCTGTGAAAAACCTCTTGGGCTGTGGGAGGAAGGAGCAGAAAGCTGAAAAAGAGGGAAGAAGGGGTCTGTCCCGTTCTCATAATTGTGATTAGAGTGTTAGCCACGAGCCTCAGTTCACCCTGGGGCAGAGCAGTGCTTGAGTGGGAGTCTTATCTTTACACCTCAAGTTTCATGGAGTGAAGCTTTCCATGAGGGTCAAGGGGTTTCCCCTTCAGCTCTGCATGGTGTTTCTTGAGCTTGGAGATTCAGACTGAATTAAGAGGGGTGGCCAGGGGTGGGTGACAGGGTGGGGATGTTTGGGGTTTGATGGTTTGCTGTCCCAGAGGTGGCCCTGGACATCTCTCACATGGAAAGAGGCTGGACAGGATGATGAAGCAGCCCTGTTTCTCCAGGCAAGTTCTCCTGGCTGGGATAATGAAAAAGAATTGGATCCATGAGGGCAGCTGACACAGCTTGCTGTCTCCAAGATGTTTTCAGTGCTGTGTTAAAACATCCTTTATAGACTTGGAGAACTAGTGGGAATGTGGTGCTGCCTGTGGCTGCCAACCCTAACTCTTCATGTGACAGCAGCCCCTGGATCACCTCCTGGAATACAAGCTAGGTCCAGCCTTCTCACAGTGGGAAAGAGTCTTGGCAAGACCCCCTGACCTGCCCTCCAGAGTGTTCTTAGGCTCATAAGTGTCAGAACACCCGTGCCAGCATTCAGCTCTTGCAGGTACCCTCCTTTAGGTAGCTGAAAGTAGGGGGATTTAATGATCTGAACCACGACTTCAATTAATCAGTATAAATGTTGCTTATTTATAACATAAACCACAGCCTATGGATAACTCTGTGGTTTAATTAAGCTTATCCCTGTGAACCTGATCCAGTTTCGTGCTGCATTAATGTCACTAATTCAGTGTCCCCTCTAAGAAGCTTCATAACAGACTGCAGGGGGTGTAATTCACTCCACTGAGCCTCTGCTGTGCCAGCCTGGCTGGCTCTGATGTGTCTCATTCCTCACCCAGTGCTGGTACTGATTCCTCTCCAGCCCCGATCCCACCAGCTCTTCCATCACACTTAACATCCAGGGAGGCTGGAATGGCTTTTCCTTTGGCTTTCCTCAGCCTTGTTCACTAAGAGTTTTTGTGTCTGATTTCATTTAGTCTCTTCATCTGAGATTTTTCTTTTTCCTTGCCTTTCCCCTTCCTTTCTTGTTCTTCACTTGCCCTTTTCTGTTTCTGTGTGGCGTGTTTAAAACTTTTCCAGATGTGGAAGAATCTGTAATGAGCTCCCAAAGCTGAAAACAAACAGTGTTTGCCTAAAAGTTATTCTTTACCTGCACAGAAGAGCCTTGTGCTAGAAACCTCAGAGATTCTTTGGGAAAACTTTTGAGGATTTTGTGGTTGTTTCCTGCTGTGCCAAGGATTCTCCAGGCAATGTTTGACACCCCACTTAGGTACGGTCTCCAGAGGATGCTGAGACAAATTGCTGCGAGCGAGGATCTTACTGTGCATCACTTCAGTCACTGAGGTCTCTGTAGATCCTCTCTCTCAAAAAGGCATCTAAGAACAAAGTGGGGCTGCTTTTCTTTCTGAACAAGTATAAAAAGTATACTGGGATTAGATGAATTAGCTCTATGCTGCTAAGATGATAGAAAGGGAGGGAAAACCACGTCAGAGTCCAGGGAAAAGAAAATTGCTGTTCTGCTTTCCCATCCAGAAGTCAGGGAAAAAGTCACCGGGGGAAAAGAATTGCAGTGGGCAGAGCATACTAAAGAAGGAAGGCAGGAAGACATTAAAGTAACCTATTAAATTGCTGAAGGCTGAGTGGCAAAAAATAAATAAATACAGGCTGTGCAGATTGATCGATATTGTATCTGAAGGGCTTCCACATCTGGTGTGGCAGCTCTTTAGCATCTCATTTCAGTGTGACTCAGCAGGAAAAGTTGTTTGCTCTAACAGTAAAACAGAGATGAAAACAATCCTGAGGCACATCAGCCAAGTGTCCTTTTATAATTGGATCGGAGTCTTTCATCTGCTTTAATACCTCTGGATCCTCTGGTACAGGGGGGAGATTGCCAATGTCACCTTTCCCCACCCTTGTTCATCTTCCACTCAGCTTTTCTGTGGTCCCCTCCTACTCTTGGGCTGTGTTATCTTCCCTTGCACATCTGTACCCCAACATCTGGGGGTAAGGAGGTGGGAAGAGGTTGACAGTGGGCTTTCCTATAGAGAAGGTGCATGGAGAGCAGAGACTCCAAAGGGCAGCTTGATGTTACCTTATGTAGGTGCTCTGAGTTGCCCTCTGAAGGTCCTGACCTCTCTGCTGGGAGGGTGGGCAGGCAGGTTGGGCAGAGAAACTGTGGCTGCCCCATCCCTGGAAGTGTCCAAGGCTTGGGGGCTTGGAGGGTTGGACAGGGCTCGGAGCCACCTGGGCTGGTGGAAGGTGTCCCTGCCCATGGCAGGGGAGAACAAGATGAGCTTTCAAGTCTCTTCCCACCCAAAGTTTCCAAACACAGCTCGACTCTTCCATCCACGCTGTGCTCAGCCTGGTAGCATTGACCCATTGATCTTCATACATGTGTCTTTTAATATGCTGCTGCTTCTGGGGGTTCCCACCTCCCAAAAGATCTGTTAATAGCGCTGACTTTATCTTGGTCATGCTCTTGAATGCCTGAAGATTGAAGCAGAAGTGTTGGGTTCTGATGGCAGTAAACAGAAAGGCTGAAGTCCTGGAGGGGTTTCTGAAGTCTCTGGGCATTTTAAATCTGTTTATTTGCCACGTGGCCCTGGAAAACCTTGAGGAGCCACTTTATCTCTTCATGCCTCTGTTCTTCATTCATCACAAGAGAAAGACAAATTATAGGTGAAGTGATTTTCAATCTCATATCTTTAAAGGAATTGTCATATCTGCTATGTACATCCTGCATGGCCAGTCCTTGTCCTTGGATCCATCTTCTGGAGATCTGTGACAGCAGCAATGGCCAGTGATTTGTAACATCGTTAGAACCAGTGCAAAATACCTCTCAGCTCTCCATGTTAATGAGAGCAAACCCCTGAATCCCTCACTGCAGCAAACGTTCCCCTTCTCACCTTGACTTTGGGGATATGACCCAGGCTCTTTGCTGCCTGTGTGTGAATTAATCAGTTGGCTGGGGAAATCCTGGATGTGGGGCCTGGCATTTACCTCCTCCAGGAGTTGGGCTAAGCTGTGCATCCCTGCAGTGTTTGCCAGCCTGGGAAGGATCAGGAAGCGGTGCCCAAAGCTGTGGCATCCCTGAAATAGGGAGATGCTGAAAGAGGAGCAAATGCACTCCTAGTCCTCAGATACCAGGAGGGGTTAAGAGAGAAATGGTCACCAAAGTCCCTCTTTACATAAATGAAGATTCACTGACTTCAGGGAGACCCTGAATTCCATTAATCCTGTAACATGCTGTCTCATCCTCAACGGGGTGAGAGAAAATGGCCTCAAGTTGCCCCAGGGGAGGTCTATATTAGATATTAATTAAAAATTCTCCATGGAAAGGGCTGTCAGGCCTTTGAACAGGCTGCCCAGGGCAGAGGTGGAGTCCCCAGCTCTGGAAGTGTTGAAGAACTGTGTGGATGTGGCACTGGAGGGCAGGGTTTAGCGGTGGGCATGGTGGTGCTGGGTTGGCAGCTGGACTTGGTGGTCTTAAAGGTCTTTCCCAACCTTAACAACTCTGTGATGGGAAGGAGGCTCAAGAGACGGTTCCCTCTGCAAGAGGCGAAGTGCCAGGTGTGGGAATGTTCCTCTGGTTAAGCCCCTGTGGGGCAGTGAATCCCAGAGTGTTGTGTGCGTGCTGGAACAGCCTGGGCTGCCACTGAAACGCAGCCACCTCGGGAGTTTGGTGGTTGTGTAGCTGCAGAACGTTCTGTGGGCACCCTGTGCCACCTGGGGCTCTGCAGCAGCTTCTGCTTCCCCATGCCATGAAAGGCTCTTTCCCACAGCAGTGCCTCTCCTGCCCACCGAGTCCCACAGCTGCGTTATGAATTGCCATCTCTCAAACCCATGATTAGAACTATAAATCCTTGCAGACTTCCCCATTTGTTTTCTGGCTTTTTTTTTTTTTTCAACCTTAGAATTTTACACATTGTTTCTTCCTTCCTCATCCTTTTTGCTTGCCTGGAAGTGGCACTTGGGGTTTGTGTGGTTATTTTTCTTGTATTTATACTCTCCACTGACTTAATTAAGTTCTTGCTTGTTTCTTGGTCTTGCCAAGTTTATTGGCCCCACCAGGGCTTCCCAGTGCTCTCTGCCTAAAACCACAGCTGCTGCCAGTCACCAGAGATCATGAAAAGGGGCAGAAAAACTTCCTTTTGAAACTCAACCTGACGTTATGGAAACAAAAGACAGACAGGAGAATGATGTCCCCGACTTTGGCCAGTGTTTGTAGGCTGGTTTCCCATGAAAATAAGATTTGGGCACTTAGCCTGACCTGGGGGGGATGTGGGTGCCTGTGCAGGAGTTTGAATTTTTGGCAAGCTGTGGTCTGGTTTGACAGGTGGGCTTTGCAGAGGTGCTGGAAATCTGTATTAGAGAGCCCTGTTATGGATTGCTCCAGCTGTGAGCAGAGTTTCAGTGGAACAAACAAGGCATTGCATCCCACCACGTGCAGAAACAAGCTCCTGGGGGCTGGCATCGCCTGGTTTCTTGCTGCAAGATTTCTGACAACCCAAGGAGTCTCTTCCCTCCTGATATGCCTTTGGGACCAACATCCCTGGCCAGTTGCTGCGGCTCTGGAGTGGGAGGTGTCCCACCAAGCCTTCCTGTCATTGCATGCTCACCTCCTTTCCTTGCTGGCCACCCAACCCAGCCCACACGCAGGGCAGGGCTTTGTGGAGATGCAGGAGGGCCCGTGGTGTCCATCCTTCCAGCCCGTCCCCTCTCTCAGAGCTGGAATCACATTCCCTGCCACAGCCCCGACCTTACACCTCGGGGAGGTTAAATCCCTCATTCCTCTCCTCCCCCCTGCTTTTCTGTCCTCATTTTTGGGGTGTCTCTTGCCAGGCTTTCCAGGGGATTTAGTGGGACTTACCTGGTCATGACCACACTGTGAATGCACAGATCAGGACTTCTCTGTGGCTGCAGCTGTGCCTCAAGCCTGGCTGTGGGAATCTGGAGTTTCCCTGCTGAAAGACCTCAGCTTCCTGCTCTGCTTTTGCCCGAGAGGATGGATTCAGGTTGCACGAGCCAGCTCTGGATGGGGCTTTTCCCTTTCAGACTGCTTTCCCACCCCTTTGGGCTCTTTGGCTTCTGTCTCCATGCTAAGGGTGTTTGCTTCTACCTCCCAGTGGGATTCATATTTGGGGAGGCAGGTGAGATGAGGAGTCTGGCAGGGCTTCTCCCTGCTCCAGAGGGATGATATTTGCTGGGAACAGAGGCTTTGCACCCCAGCACTGTGAAGGTCCAGCATGATGGGCAGGTCATCACCTTCATTCCCCATTTGCCTGGAAACTCCAGGTCTCAGAGAATGTAATTCTGATTTTATGTGCACAAAGCAGTTAATAAAGAAGATAAAAGAGAGATTGTGTTTCAAGCAGTACAAACTAAAGCCTCCAGCTGTTTTTGTCATGTCTCCCTTTCTCTCTCTCTCCCCTGAATTCACTTTCTCTGGATAGCAGAAATGAGAGGGAATCTCCATTTAAATGCATATTTCCAATGTTGGCCAAGAGCAATAAATAGCCCTCTGCTGCACCGATCACACAAACATTATCAAGTCTCTTTGTGAAGGAAATTTTATGTTTTGAGATTTTCTTTTTCCTTGATGAGATCCTCTTTCCTCTCAGAGTAATAGTATGTTGATGACTCTTTATTTTATTTTTAAGCAGCACTTCAGAGGTTATAATGGAAACACAATCCCACCTGTTTCTCCACTGGAGCTGCACTTGACAGCCCTGAAATGAGGAACTGTGCAAATTTCTTATCCTTTGCTGTACTGGCAACCTGAAGAGTTGATACCACATTCAGAAGAGGGGGAAAGTACAAAATAAGGCAATTTTGCAACAGTTTTTAATCACCCGACCTGGTGGTTTGGGGATTCATGATGTGAAGGGCAGCTGCAGGTGGGTCTCCAGTGGTACAGAAAACACAGGTGGCTGGGGGAGAGGAGCAGGAGGAAGGAGAGGTGTGGAGGTCTGGGGTGATTCCCCCACGTCCCAGGGCATCTCCTGAGCCCGGTGTCCCTGAGCAGGACACTGGTGTTTGAGGAATGGTGTGTTATCCTGGAATGCCTTTAGTGTGAAGGGCTTCTGGTTTTGAGAGCAAGGACTGATGGGCTCCAGTGGCAGGTCCAGGGTCTTCCAGGTTGAACTGAGTTGTTAATTTGATGATGGGAGCACAAAGGATTAGAGGACTCATGACCAGGGTGGCCAGGAGGACCAGGGAAGTGATGGCCCCTCTGCACTGGGCATTGGTGAGAAGCCACCTGGAATCCCATGTCCAGTTCTGGGACCCCCATTCAGGAAAGGCATGAAGGGGCTGGAGCAGCAGGAGGGGCTGAGGGAGCTGGGGGGGCTCACCTGGAGAAAAGGAGGCTCAGGGGGGACCTTGTGGCTCTGCAAGTCCCTGCCAGGAGGGGGGGGATGGGGGTGTCGGGCTGTGCTCCAGGAACAGGGACAGGAGCAGAGGGAACGGGCTCAGGTGGGACAGGGCAGGGCCAGGGGGGACAGCAGGAGGAATTCCTGCCTGGAAAGGGTGGGCAGGCCCTGGCAGGGGCTGCCCAGGGAGGTTTGGAGTGTCCACCCTGGAGGTGCCCAAGGCAGGAGGGGCCGTGGCACTGAGTGCTCTGGGCTGGGCACAGGGTGGGCTCCGTGGGCTGGGAGGGCTTTCCCACCCTGAGTGATCCTGTGACTGTGCTTACAGTATAAATCAGCAGAGGTTGTAGGTGTGATCTTAACCTGTCAGCTGAGACACCCAAGAAATATTACAGACAGCTTCATATCTTTTTAACTTGGAGGGACAGGTTAGGAACAGTGAAATATGTTCACTACAGTGCTCTGCTAAATCTGCATCTTGAAGAGATGCCTTGAGATAGAAATTGTGTTTCTGAGTAGGACTTTGCATCTCAAAGGTATGAAAAGGTTCTGAGAAAATGTAAATAACTAATTCTGTTAAGAGGGAAAGGTCAGCTGAGCACAGTTTGTTGTAGCAGTGTTTAATCCTCCTGGTAGCATCTGTTCCCTGTTATTGTTATAAAATGCTACTTCATTAGATCTTGGTTGACTCATGAATTAAGGAGTGATGTGTAGTAAAACTTGCAATGGGATTAGACTTGTCAGAGTGCATATGTTGAGTCAGGCTGGTGGCTCTGGGGAGCCACATGGCTCGGGGGGACTGGAGGATGGAGCCTTTCAGCTTTCTGAGCCCTGGCTGAGACTCAGCTGAGGGTGGAAAGAATTCCACGTCCGTGCTGTCTGCAGCCTGGCTGCTGCAGGGAGGTGGTGACTGCTGGTGCCAGGGCAGCTCCAGGACAGCTGCCTCCAGCACTGAGGGCACACAGCTGACAGCACTGCCTGTCCCTCCAGTCCCTGTTCGGGCAGAAAGAAGTGGAACTGAATAGTTTGGAGGGAGAAATTAATGTCCTTCCTCCTCCTGGAGAAGATTCTCCAGGGTGTGAGGAGAAGAGGCAGAAGGTGTGAGCATCTGCCTTTCCCAAGGGCTGTGGCTGTGCTCTGAAAATGTGCAGGCAGATGGCACTGCCCAGGCTCTCCCTGGGCAGGGAATGGTGGAGGTTAAGGAAGACACATCTCTGCGATGCTCCTTGTCCAGCTCCTGTCTGGAGAAGGCACTCACAGACATCCCCTGTGGTCTTTCTTGTTCACACACACACATCTCACACAGAGCACCCAGTCCTGCCTCCTCATCCCCCTCCTCTGCCCACCTCTGAGGTCAGGACTGTCTGTAGAACACCCACTGAAATCTGCTTTGCCATCCCTTTGCACTTCTTTGCCTCTCAGTAATACCTGGTTCTTGCTGTGAACTCATTACCTCAGAGTGTTGCATTTGAAATCCGTGTCTGATGGAAATTTGAAATTGAAGTCTATTGATCAGCTCTAACCAACTGCTCTCAGTGCATTTCCAAAGGGATCAACTCTTCTGGTTGGGTGCCTCTTGGGTGGGTGAGTTTTGTGTTAAGTGTAAGGAGAGCCTGAGCATGTTGAACAAAAAGATTATTATTATTATGATATAAAGGATGTTTATCAGTCAGGATTGGACCATCCCATGGCAAAAGATGTTTCCAGCCAATTATGCCAGAGGAAAACTCAGCTTGTGCTAGTCCTCGAAGCCGTTTGCCTCTCAGTCCCATGGCAATCCTGACCAGCCCTGAGTTGGGCATCCCACATCCAGGAGCTCCTGGCTCTCTCTGAAATATTCTTCTCATAATTCATAGAGGAACAGTCTAGAGCAGAGACATTTATCATGAGGGGAAAGATAGAAGTGATTTTTGAGGGCAACAAAGTTCAAAGACTTTGGTGTAAGTCTTCAGGATTAAAGATTTACCTGATGCATCTTCCCATATTTAATAGTCAGGAGGAGATGAAAGGGAATTTCTATGAAGATTTTCGTTCATACTTAATGATGCCACTATTAAATGAGCTTTGGCACCGTGTCCCAAGACATGAAGTTTTAAAACAAACCTTTTTCAAACATTAAATGACCTTTTTCATCCTCTAGCTTTAATAAATAAAGATTAGCTCAGCCTCATTACCTGCTCAGTCCTGAGGCCTGGTTTAATATTTGGTGAAAGTTAACCAGTGTCCCAAAATGCAAGTGAGCACATTTTGCTGGCTTTCTGTCACAAATCCCACTGGGATTGGGAAGCTGTGGGGGAGTTTGATTAGTATCTGGTTTTGGGAATGCTGCTGCCACCTCCATCCTGGATCCAGGTGCTCCATCTGCATTCCTTTCTCTTCCAAAACCTGCCCCTTGCTGAGAGCGCTTTCTCCTTCCTCGTGTATTTGCTCCCAAAGTTCAGATTCAGGCAAAGCTGACTAAAGAAGAGGGTTTGCTGTTATTGTTTTTTGTGGGTTTGTTTTGCTTGGTTGGTTTTGGCTTTAGGTTTGTTTTTTGTTTCCCTCAGTGGTAGGGAACTTTTCACGATTTCCAAAAACTAAGAATGGAAAATCCCCTCCTTAACAGAGACAAAAAAACCTTCATGCAAACTTTTTTTTTTTTTTTTTGTCTAGGTGGCCTTAGGAAATGGTTCAAAATGCTTTGATTTCAACTATCTCATATTTTGAAAGTATTTAACTGTGCATTAGTGGAAGTGGATTTTGTTTGAAAACTGGCAATTAGGAATATACTTGAAAACATTTCCCAATTTAGTGATTTTGAAGCTTTAAATTAGAAACTAATGAACCTAAGAATGCTGACACACACTCCCCCACCACTGATATTTAATTTTGCTGTGTCAGCACCTGAAAATAAGCAGCATTTTGGAACGTTCATCACATTCAGCACACGGCTTTGCCCTTTCCTGGGAGCAGGGAGTGTAGGGAACATTTTTGTCTATGAGAACTTTCTCCTCTCTTGCTTCTTTCCTAAAGAAATGGAGTTTTAGGTGCCTGTTGGGGCACATTAGTCTCCTAAACATCTCTGCATGGTGTACCACAAATCTTTATCAGTACTGACTTAAATTTAGCTCCCATAAATCTAGGAAAGAAGGAATCCTTGGGTATCACTGGGATATAAAGTAAACCAGGGGAGTGTGGACCACCTTTGCTTCACCAGTGGACCTTCACTGCCAGGATTAGGCAGAACTGGGACACAGAGATGCTCTGCAGTTTTGCCAGAGGAGAGA
Organism: Formicarius rufipectus; assembly: GCA_013399695.1. Lineage (NCBI taxonomy): Eukaryota > Metazoa > Chordata > Aves > Passeriformes > Formicariidae > Formicarius > Formicarius rufipectus. The sequence continues at coordinate 682,386 of VXAU01004101.1, read as the reverse complement.
AGATCCCACTGGGATGAGCAGAGCAAGGCTGGGAAAACAGCCCTGAATGTGGTGCAAGATGGTTGTTGGAACTGGGCCGTGCTTTGAGTTTTGGGGTTGGGTCAAAGCAGGTCTCAGGGGCAGGAAAGCCAAAATAGAAGGAGCCTGGACCTGAGATAAGAACGACTTCCTGGTTCTGGGCTGTGCCGGTGGCACCGAAGGGTGGTGGGTGAACCAGGAGAGTGATGAGGACCTCCCAGGCACAAACCAGCCCTCTGAGGGTTATTCTCAGTCCCACCTCCAGCACAACACCTCAGTGCTTCTCTGACAGTGGTCCCAGCAAGCTCTGTCTTCACAAGGTGTGTGTCCTTGGTGTCTGCTCCCAGCCCTTGCTCTTAGGACGCCTCCCGTTTATACCTGAAGGGCTTTATTTCAGCTGCCAGCTGATTTATAGTTTTCCCCATCAAAAAAACCCCAGTCCAAACCTGCTGCAGCAGAATGACACGTTCCAAAACCTCAGCAAGGCACGTGCCCTCTGCACTGGGTTCCCTCTGTCCCTGCCACACAAACCAGCAGAGCCCACTGATCCCTGCTTTGCTCACCTGCACAGCACAGGGGCTGCTCCGCTCCTGAACAGCACCGCTCCCTTTGGAGTGATTCTTGGCAGGGGAAGAGAAGCCCTGGTGCCTTTTTTTTAACATGCACAACAAACCGCAGTGCTGCTCTTCCCCGGATCCCATGGAGTAGCTGTGCTCTGGGGGGAGACCTCCTGTTGGCAGGGGCTGTGCCAGCTCACGGTGAAATGCTCAGCTCTGCTTCCTTTTTGCATCCCTCGAGAAAACAAAAATAATACCCCTCCCCACCTCCCTGTGCCTAACACAGATTGGAGTGGGCAGCCCCAGGAGCTGAGTTCAAGAGTCAAGTGCTTTCTGTTTGACAAATATTTGTCCCTCCCCACCCACGGCTGCCCACGTGCTTCCCGAAATATTCCAGCTCTCGGCACTGCATGGATGCTTCTGCAGAGCAGCGATCCAGGGCTGTGTGGGGACGTTCTTCCTCCGCTGGGCTGCGAGGCAGAACCTGGATCTGGGTTCTGTGGGGCTGCACGGCTGGATGTGCCTCTCCAGATGTGCCTCTCCAGATGTGCCTCTCCACGGCGGGTGTTTGGGTGCCGGTGGGACCCCGCCGGGGTGGGTGGCTGTGCTGTGGCATCCCGGCAGGTGCCACAGCCTCTGCTGCAGAGATTCCCCCACCCACCTGTCTGGCAAACCCTTGGGAGGCGGGTGAGAACAGCAGGAAAGGCCGCGCGTGGGAAGGAGGACGCGTGGAGATGCCAACTGGGCTGGGGAGCGAGCGGGGATGGGGAGGCTCCCGGAGTCCCTGTCCTGCCTGACCACTGCCAACACCTCTGCTCCCGCAGCTGCCATCCTGGACGACCCCATGGAGTGCAGCAGAGGGGAGAGGCTCTCCATCACCCTGGCCAAGAACCGCATCAACCGCGCTCCCGAGCGGGCGGGCAAAGCCAAGGTGGAGGTGGACATCTTCGAGCTGCTGCGGGACAGCGAGTACGAGACGGCAGAAACCAGTGAGTGCCCCCCCTGCCCCTCTGCCCTGCTCTGCCAGCTGGGGCTGGCACGCTCACAGGGAATCTGTGGCATCAGTAGGGTCGTAACAACCCAGCTCAGCGCTCCGCTCCTCCTGGCAGAGAGCAGCTCCCCTTTGGGGGTGTAGCTTGGGGTTGGGAGGTGAGTCAAGGCGTGGGCTGAGAGGATCTGGGTCCCCAGTGGGCTTTGCCACCACTCAGCTCAGGGGATTGGGGCAAATTATTTCCTTTAATCTGTGTGTCAGTAAACAGAGGCAGCGCTGAGGGAGGTGCTGATCCTTTGTAAAGCACTTAATGGTGAGCAAATAAGAGACTCTGGGCAAGTTGGGTGCAATTAAGTTATTTTTAATTCCCCCTGGAACTCTGTGTGTCAGCAAACATGACAGCTCTTCCACAGCTTGAGATTGGCAGTAGATTTATTTACCCAAAGTGAAGTTTTCAAGTGATGTTTAAAAGTATGTGGATGAAAAAGAGCTAATTTTGAAAGAGCAGTAGATTTCCCACATCACTTCCAAGTCCCTTAATGAACAGTTCTCTGTTAAGGGTTGTTCCCCTGGATGTCCAGTGTGTCAGCCCCACACTGATGGGTAAAAAGGAGATTGATGGTCAGTGTTCACAGACCTCCTGGGGACCCAAGGGAGAGAAACCCAAAAGATCTATAATAGTTTCTTCCTGTAAGAGGAAAAATCCTTTGGAACAGGATAGCTTCCCTTCAGAATAGGTTTTAATCTGACCTTTACAGTTCAAGGGAGGACTATAACTTTTTATTATCACTTGGCTTGAAAAAGCTGGAGAAATCATTTTTAATAATAGGGATTTTAGACTTGTTTCCCAATGGTTCTGTGTTCCATGGCTGTGCGTCCTGCAGGGCATCCCCCAAAGAGGTGGTGGTGTGGTGTGGTCTGGGGCAGGCTGCTTTTTCACCCCGTTTTGGTGTCTGTTCTGCAGAGCTCTGAGCATCCCTGTGGTACCCAGAGCTGCTCAGGAGTTGCTCTGGGACAGACTCCATGGGTCTGCAGGATCAGCACATCCTTCATTTCCTCAATTAGTGTTTGCATTATTTATGGAAGTGTTCAGTTAATAAAGCACATCTCAGCAAGTACCTGGGGGTCTATTTATAGAGCCTATCACCCATGAGGAGTGTAGATTAAAATCATCACCTGCAGCAGCACAAGGACTGTTTAAAGCAGCAGCTCTCCACTGTTTTGGATCCCTCATCTCTCTCTTGTTCTCTTGTTCTTTCCCATCTACCCACATCCTGCTTTACCTTCATTGGCACTGCCTTAGGGCAGGTCCAGGCTCACTGCCAGGGCATGGAGAAGGGATGGGGACAGCCTGGATTTCATTCACTCAGTATCACACAATGATTTGGGTTGGAAGGACTTTAAAGATTATCCAGCAAACCTATTTGGGGAGAATTGTGGAAACAGGATGGATGAGGAAGAGGCATCTTCATTTCCAGTTTGCACCTTGGGGTGATTTCCTTTGTTTTCTTTACTTGGGCTTATAGGATGTGAAAAAGTAGAAATTGGATCAAACAGGGATTGATTTGGGGGACTTTTGCAGTATGTTGTTTGCCTTTTCTTCAGAGGGAAAAATGTCTGGAAGCAATTCTTAGGAAAGGAAAAAATCTGGATTCTACATGGCTCTGCTGTTAATGTCACTGAAGTTATTCTTGATTTTTACTGGTAGTGGAGGAGAATAAGATCCTCTAACTTAAATTTCAAGGGCTTTTGTGGCTTTGAAATGCTTTAATACAGCGCTGATGCTTCTTACGACACATAATATTAATAAAAACTGTTTGGATGCTTTAACCTCTGACTGCAAAGCTGTTATACAGCTGTTTAATACTGTTCCCACATTTCACACCCTTCGAATCACTGTTAAATATCACAGCTCCATCTTTAGCTGACTGATTTAGGAATTACACCCCATCAGTGATACTCCATGTACAATTAATGCTTCAGGACAAGGGAGAACTTTGGGGAGTTGGGTTTTATTTTAGTGTTGAGCTGATCTTCTTTCCTTTTTCCTCCTGACTGTCTCAGGCATCCTCATGTTAGAGGGCCCCAAAATCACAATTGCTGCAGCAGGTAAAATATGAGTCAGTTAACCACATTCGTGCCTGTTTGCTGTTTCAGCTTTAGATATGAATGAAGACAAACACTGACTGTTCCTGTGTGCAACATCTGTGCATTCCTGTGTTTTCAAGGCATTTGCTGTGAAAGGTTATGGATAGAGCTTTTCTCTTTGCTGTTATAAGGAAAGTCTGTTCTTTGTGTTTGATGTTTCAATCCCTTTCATGGAGACCCAAAACGACTTGTTTAATCATGTCTTTATCTAAACCACCTCATTCCTTTTGATGTCCAGGGAGGGACAGATCTACTTGTCCCCCTGTCCCCTCTGGTCTTGTCAGCCTTTTAAGCATCTCTTTGTTGTGAATCCAAACATCTTGGGGCAGGTCAGCCCTCAGAGCCAGACAGCAGCTGGAGAATTTTGCATATTTATTTATTCACACCAGTATTTCACAGTGCCTGATACATCCTGACATTGGCTCAAGGATGCTATTACCTGCCTCACCTGTCTTGTGGGATTTCATGTTTAAGCCTGCTCTGATTATCATGGAATCACAGCATGGATTTTGTTGAAAGGGACCTTAAAAACCCACCCAGGTCCACCCCCTGCCAGGGGCAGGGACACTTTCCAGTAGACCAGCTGGTTCCATCCTGGCCTTGAGCACTTGCAGGGGCAGCCACAGCTGCTCTGTTGGCCCCTCTGGTTGTGGGTTCCCTTTAGGAAGCACAGAGGATGCTGCAGGGAGCAGTCTGGGACTCCTGGTCAGGATGGGCTCTCTGGAACATCATCTGTTTATGTTTGCTGTCTGAGAATCTGTCCTGAGCAGTCCCTGCCACTCCAGAGCCTCTGGTATGCTTTGCAGGCATGGAAATGCTGAGGTCATTGCACACCTTCCCTGCTCGTTTATTCTCAGTTAGAGGCAGGGATCTTCCTTGCATGCTGTTTGAAACCCTGGGGTCAGGTGTCTGTGCAGGGCCAGGGATGCTGTGTCCTGCACTGTGGGGGGATGCTCTCCCTGGAGAGCTTTCAGCCCTGCTTAGAGCAGGGAAGATCCATGGAAATGTTTTCCAGGTGCCCTGGGATCCCAGGAGGGATCTCTGACCGTGTCTGAGGGGATGGACAGACATACACAATGGGAGTTACTCACTTGTTGGGCTTTTTCATGTTCAAAAGACAAGCACATATTTCCACCTTTAAAACATACCTTGCTGTTTCCTGAGTGTCCAGACCTGTTCTTAATTCCCAAATATACACTTTGGGAACTGTGAGACACAGCCCTTTCTTGCTTATGTGGCAGCAGAGCCCTGTTGGTCCAAAAGGAGGGTCACTGCACGTTGAACACACGGTGCCCAGTGGTACCCACACCCCACCTCAGGATAAGGAGGTTCTTGACCTGCTGCCACTCCAGTGCCCAGCATTTCCTGAGGTCCTGAACTCTGATCAACACAAGAATGGGCAGCAGACTGAACCAGAAGTCTGCAGCAATGAAAACTGTCCTGCAGAGCACAGCCCTTATGTGGCAGCCAGGTGGGGAGGCAGGGAGAGACGGGAGTGGCAGGGGCTGTGCCAGTATCTGTGGTTGGAGCTTCTGTGATTGTCAGGGATGGAGTTTTGATACAGGACCAGCATTTCTACAACTCTGCAAGTTCTTTTCTGAAGCTGCAGTGCCCATGGCAGTAACAAGGTCGAGCCTTTCCTCCCAGTGGGGATGAACAGTGTCAGGTAATGTTCTGAACTAGGAAATGTGTTTGGATTACATGAGCAGCTTTCCAAATGTGGTCAAAACCTTTGCCTCAGGCACCTCCACTTTGTTTCCATTCATTTTCCTTAATTTTAGTGAGTGTTTCCTCCTGGTGGTGATAAACCAGGTCTTTTCCTTCTGACAGTTGTTGTAGCTCTGTTGCTATGACTACTTAACCCACTTTTCATTCTCGCTGCCAGGGATGAGAAGGAAAGCTCTCGCCAAACTTTCCCCTCTGTGCATAACAAAATTTTCCCCAGGAATTTTGCACTCACGACCTGTGGATAAAGGAGGGAACTTGGAACAGCCCCTTCCTCCTTGATGCTGAATTGTAGAGCACTGAGGGGTTTGCTTCAGCTGAGAGGGGCTGGTGAGGGCTGCTGAGACAGCAGGAGAGGTTTTCAAATTGCTGGAGTTCTTATTTAAAAGCATCTTCAGACGAGATGTAAGTGCCTGTAAATTTTTAAGCACAGAGGAAAAGCAAGCACTGGATTCCTTTGAAGATGCCACTGAAAAAATATCACTGGCTCTGTAGGAGATGGAGTTGTTGGAGGGTGAGAGAGCACAGGAGGAAGGAAAGCCCGAGAGGAGATGTTTGCCTTTCGTCAGCACTTTCTGTAAGAAGCTGGAGCAATGAGCATGTAGAGGGACTGGGGAGGATGTGGAGTTCTGCCTGCAAAAGAGAAGTAAAACCAATTCCCCAAAGTGACAAGCTAAATCAGGTTTTGGCCTCGTGTTGCAGTTGTGACCCTGTGGAGACTTACCCAGTTTAAGGACAGAGATCAGAGAATTCTGGCATGGTTTGTGTTGGAAGGAACCTTAAAGCTCCTCTTGTTCCTGCCATGGGCAGGGACACCCTCCACTGTCCCGGGTTGCTCAGAGCTCCATCCAGGGATGGGGCAGCCACAGCTTCTCTGGATAACTTTGATTAGCTCAAAACTGGCTGTACATGTTTCACTGCCAAACTCTTTGCTCAAGCCCAGAGCTCACTGCTCTAGAACCACCCCAAGCATGGTGTAGGCTCTCATTTCACATCCAGCCTTGATTTAAAGACTTGAAGTTGTTAAAACCCATTCTCTGATCTGTAGTTCAGCAGTTTTGATGATGAATTCCCTTTACTACAAAAAAATATGTTCAGATTTGAATTCTTCCAGCTACTGAGCCTGGATAATTCTTTACAAGCATCACAAGAACTTGTGTGAAGATTGAGCCAGGGACCTGTGGTGAGGTGGCAGGTCTGATACTGAAGAGGCACTCCCTCTAAAATCCCAGCTTTGTGATGCTGTGGTTTAATTTTTACATATGAAAATGTTGTAGACCAGAACTGGGAGGTAGTTCTGGTGCCTCCCTTCTCCTCTTCCATCCTCTGCTCCTGCAGGGAGACTCTGGTGGAGCAAATGTGGCCTTGTGGGTGTGGGGAGGAGTGAGCTGAGCGTGTGAGGATGCTGAGGCAGGTCTGGCTCTGCAGAAGGAGCCGTGGCCAGCACATGTTCACATGAGCTTTTCAGAGCCCAGGAATTCAGGCACGAGGGGCTCTCACCTTCTGTTCAGACTTTGCCTGCACAGGCTGCTCTGGAGGAGCATTTCTGGGTGGTTGATGGGGAGGTGACACCAGCTGGGCTGGTCCTGGGAGTGCAATTCAGCTAAATTTGTGCTGTGAATTAAAAGGACAAAAGGTTGCATTTTAACCCCGGGAAGCTTGAGGGAAGAGATTTAACTTCTTCAGTTTGTCAGGGGGGTTTTATTGTTCTGCTAACCTCGGTGGCACGGAGCCAGAAGATTAACTATGGCTAGGAAGAAAAAAACCCCAAACCAAATGAAAAACAGTAGTGCAACCCTTATTATTCCCCCTGAGCTCTGCAGAGGATGAGGGGAGAAATTCATACGAGTTTGTTTGCTGCTGGATGGTGCTTTGAAGCCAGGTCACCACTGCTGTTCAGCATCTTCCAGAAAGTTTAGTTCATGTTTTGCCCTGGGGCCAAAGAGGGGTGTTTTAGGAGAGAGCCACCAGTTCTGAGATGAGGATACTGGGGCATTGGGAAGGGTTTAGGTGGGATTTTAAGAGGCTGGGGAAACATGGAGAGTGTCCCAGGCATGGTGACAGTGCTTCAGGTGGAACTGAAGGATTTTGGGGATGCCCATGGCAGAATGTTGTATGAAGGAGATGATGGTATGACATTCTCAGTGCAGCGGGTGCTGTAAGTGTGACTGTCTGCTGGAAATTGAGGATGAAGTCTAATGCCTGTTCCCTCTTTCTGGCACCCACAGTGTGCCAGATTCTCCCCAAAGGAGTGGTGGGAGTCCTGGGACCTTCCTCAAGCCCAGCCTCGAGCTCCATTATCAGCAATATCTGTGGGGAGAAAGAGGTAAGTGGATAAGTTTGGTTCTGGAGTAAGTTTATGCACTTAAACTGACTTGTCCCCAGTGCCCTCGTGCCTGGTGGTGCCCAGGTATTTGATCCTCCTTCTTGATCTCTGCTGCCCTCCTGGTGATGTAAACCTGCAGCAGGTCCCCGTGGTTGATATCACAGAAGCATCAGCTGGTGCCACTGTTTTAGAGGGGATACAGTGCCCAGCCAGAGCCCCCGTGCTGCCAGCCATCCATCAGGCACAGGGAACAGTGTCCCCATGCCACCACCGAGGCACCAGCTGGTGCAGGGAGTGGCCTGATGCTCACAGGAGCCTGTGGTGAGACTGGGGGCTGAGCCTGTCTCTGCTGTGTTAGCCCTCTAGTGCCTGTGGCCCAAAGATTTCCCTCCCTCCTGTCCAGAAAGGGGGGTTGCACTGGGGCAGAGTCTTGGAGAGGACTCCAGGACTGAAGGCAGGGTCTGCAGTGCTCAGCTCTGGGTGGTGGTGGCTGCTTTCCCCTCTGTCTGCATCCCCTTCTCTGGTAGCTCGCCCTGGCTCCCAGGAGTGAGGAGGATGCTGGAGCTGCCTTGTCTGCTCTGCTTACAGGATTTGTCTCTCCCTCCCAGCCTGTCTCCTGCTAGCACAGCCCAGGATGAGGGCTGCAGCCTGAAATCAAGGCAGATAGCAGCTTATTACTCTTTTAACCTTCCTTTTGCTAAGCAAACAGCTTATGCTGTCAATAAAACAGCCATCACAAGCTACTAATAGGCTTTCCCAAGAGGAGAGAGGTGGGAAGCATAGGCTGATAGCTTTGGGAAGGGCTAATAATGGAGGGAAAGAGGACTTGACACTGTGCTAATGAAGCAGCACCAGATGTTTCCCTTTCTCTGACTTCTATTTCTTCCAGATAATTCACTCAGCAAAAGAAAAACAATATTCCCCCTCCTTACAGGAGAGGGAACCCTCATTGTGTGAGCTCGGTCTGTCTGTGTGCCCACCCATTCCCTCTGCAGGAACCTGCAAGGTGTGCAGCAGAGCTGCTTGGGAGGGAGCCCCACAGCTGCCCCCTCCCCAAATGCCCTGAGAACAGCATCCCACTCCCTCCTTCTGCTCTGCTGTGTTAATGGCAAGACTGGTGGTTGCAGTGCCTTGGAGCTTGCCCAGGTGTGACCACCTGTTGCCTCACTGCTGATGGAAAATGGCCAGAGGTTCTGGCTGCTGCATCTGTTTCCCCTCCCCAGCCTTGAAAGTGTGGGGTCACCTGGCTCTTCCCTTCATCTCTCCTCATTGCCTGATGACACATCAGTTCAGCAGGCAGAGGTGGACTGGCAGTGCCTGGGAAGGGCTCCATCCCTGCATCCAGTGTGTCCCTGCCTGCCTGCGCAGCATCCTCAGCGTATACCCAGGCAGCCAGCCCAAAATGAAGTGTGGGCCCCACTACAATTAGTGCCCCAGCTAATTAGGTTGAACTCATCCGGAAGGTTTCCTGTGCTGTAATCACAGACCCTGTTGTCTTTCTCTGAGTGGCTCAGCAAGACTTTTCCTGATCCACTTCTTCCCGTGGCTTCTCGTTGCTGTGATAATTATTTTCCTCTGCTGTTGCACAAACCTCCCCCTCCTCTCCCGACTCCAGTGATGCTTCTGCAGTTTTACGGGGATGCTTCACTTTCTGCCTGCTGTGCTTTTCACACCAAAGGCCCTTTACTGTAGATTTACTTGTTTTTATTTCCATTTCCTCTTTAATTATATTTTCTTTCCTCTCCTCCCCACTTAGGTTCCTCACTTCAAAGTGGCCCCCGAGGAGTTCCTGAAGCTGCAGCTCCAGCGCTTCACCACCCTCAACCTCCATCCCAGCAACACCGACATCAGCGTGGCCGTGGCAGGAATCCTGAACTTCTTTAACTGCACCACTGCCTGCCTCATCTGTGCCAAAGCTGAATGTAAGTCATGGCCAGGCTGCCCTTGGCTGCCCCGCTCTTCCATCTCCTCTGGTGCCTGTTGGTGAAGATCCCACCAGCATCCTGCGGGACCTCACTGTTGCATCCCAGCTCTTCATGTCTCATGCAGACACTTGGCCAGAGCAGGTTCTCCACCCTGGTGCCCCGTGGAGGTGTTTGTGAGAGGAGCAAAGGGGATGGAAGAGATTTGCCTGCCTTCTGTTTGACAATCTGATGAGTGTTTTGCTTTCACAGATGGAGTTTTGAATTTTAAAAAAAAAAAAAAAAGAAATAGGCTTGGGCTCGTTTCTGGGGATTATTTTAGGCAAGTAGAGCTTTTTGAAATATGTCTTTCCCAAACCCACGTGCAGTTTGTGGCCTAAAAGCAGGACTTGATTAATAGTTGGTACACCGCATATCGTCTTGGGCTCTGCAGCCACAGATCTGCTGGTGATGGTGCATCTGGCTGCTGGAGCTGCCACCTCAGCAGGACCATGTTCATCTCTGCAGGACTCCTGACGTGGCAGCAGCAGCTCTGACAGGAAAGTGGGTCCTGTGCTTTTTGAGGCCACTGGGCAGCGTGTGGCAGCCACACCAGTTCTGCTTTTATGACCCTGTAAGCAGCTCCATCAGCACCAGAGCTCAGCACACACACAAGCCTAGAAGAGGGCCTTTGAAAAGGCACCAGTGACAGCGCTGGGGATACTGGTTTCTGACTGGGCTGGGTGTGAAGGAAAGGCAGCATCATTCCCAGCCAGCCCTTCACACCCCCAGCAGTGCCAGCAATGCACTTTTGTGTCCTGCACGGGCACAGGAGGAGTAGGAGTGTCTTTACCTTTCCTTTTTGCTTCCCATGCCCTGAGGAGAGCAGATACTCAGCTGATGTAAGTCAGTAAATTACCTTCTGTAAGTGTGCTCAGAGTTACCCCAGGAAAGGACCTGACTCAAAATGATGCAATTAAAATCATGCAAATGATCTGCTGCATTACTCCCAGCACTGGCATTTTTCATTGTCTCCCTTAACCTTAAGCAGAAAGGGAAGAAAAGATAATGATGTTTTCTCACCTGCCGTGCAGGAGGCTCAGAGCCCAGTCCCGGGCACAGAGCACACAGCCCCCTGCCCTCCTCCCAGCTCTCTGCCAAAACACGCAGGGGCCTCCCGTGGGGATTAATATGATTCTTCATTTAACTCGATCAAAACCCAATAACAGTCTTTGACTTGAAGCAATCCAATTTATTTTACTCCTGGATAACTCAGTATTTAAGCTGTGCTGCAGAACCTGAGTCCTTCCCAGCCCCTGGGCAGCAGTGGGATGGGTGCCTCTTGTGGATCCTGCCCTTTGTGCTCAGTGAGGACCTGAGCTGGGCAAGGCTTGAAGCCCAAGATGCTCTGACTGTAACAGAGCACAGACAAGGCATAATGAAGCTTCGTGTAGGAGCACAAACCCTCATTTTCCCTTAGGACATGCACTGCTCCTAAGCACAGTCCTTAAACAACTAACTCAAGGCATTTCAGGCTTTTGGAAGGTTCCCTTGAGGCAGCTAAGGAAGCGTATGAGCAGTGTGCTCATCAGTGAGGAAATGTTTTGAGGAATGCTTTTATTTAGATCCCAGGAGGGGAAAGTTGTAGCTGCTTGGGTTTAAGTACAAGGCTGTGTGATGGGGCTCCTGGGTCCTACCCTGTCACTGTAAGGAGTCACATCCTTCCTCTGGGGACTCACTGTAATTTGCCTTGGCAGAAGCAGAAAATGACTCCAAGTCAATGAACCTGAGCCAGCCTAAGTGCAGTGCCATGGTGAACTGAATGAGGTGCTGTGACTCAGTTTGGTGAATAGAATGAGATTATGTGACTCAGTTTCTCTGTGGTGTGGAATAATTTCCTAGTTGGTGAATTGCCCTGAAGTCCTAGTGTGGAAGGTTTGGTGTGATTCCACCGAAACCTTAACCCAAAAAGGCCAATAGAGGCATGCACAGACTTCTTTGGGGTTCCTCTGTCAGCTCTAATTGTCAGAGAGGAGGCAATAGCTCCATTGCTAAGGGAGACCAGGGCACTGAGATCAAAGGCCTTGTGCACATCCTGGGATCCTCAGGGAGCTGTTCAAAGCAGTGGTGTTGGGTGTAAGAGCAAGGCTGGATGATGGGGGTCACCATTCTCCTACCAACCATCAGTGTCAAGAACTGCAACCACAAGCAGAGCTGCTGGTGCTCTGGGCCTCCTCCAGCAGAGCCTCAGAGGCAAGAGGAACAAACAGGGATGTGGGACCCCATGAAAGGCAGGTCCTGCCTTTCCATGGTCCCCAGGAAGCAGCTCTTGTGCCCAGAGCTGGGGGTGGCTGCTCCTGCCAACTCCCAGTGTTCGCATGAGGCAACACAAACCAAGCAAGGTCAGGACTGTCCCCTGGCCAGGCAACACAAACCAAGCAAGGTCAGGACTGTCCCCTGGCCAGGCAACACAAACCAAGCAAGGTCAGGACTGTCCCCTGGCCAGGTGGAAGCCTGAGCAGCTCAGGTGTGGTGCCCCCAGGGCTGCTCAAACAGCAGGGGGCTGGTGCAGCTCTCTGAGCACCGCGCTCCTCACTTTGGTGCTTCAGAGCTGCCAGGAGGAGTCTCCAAGCCCTTACTCATGTTCACATCCCTCTGAAGTGCCAGGCTGTCAGCAGCAGCATCTCCAGTCCCCTCCTCATCAAACAAAAGGGAATCTCTTCAGATAATAGAGACTTCCCTCCACACAGCAAGAGCAGCTGCAAGCAGGAGGCTTGATGAGCCTACAGGTAGGATCTGACGTGCTGGAAATCAAAATTTCCTCGAGGCAGAGGAGGACATCAAATGATTGCTTTTCTCTCCCCCGGTCCCATTTCCTCCTCTCTGTGCTTGATGTGCTTTTGAAAAATCTGCCTCAGTTTCACAGCAGCAGGTTCTGCTGCGTTGAACTGCGAGGAAACTTGGCAGTCTCAGGACTGTAACTTGCAGCAACCTCTCTGGTCCTTTGCAATGTGGAATTAGGTGAAAATAGACAATTCCACAGCCTCGAGGACCAAATGGAAGGTTTAGGTAAAATCTGCTGTTCGCTTGGGCCAGCACACAAGCAAATTATTCAGATGAGTTCCATGTGTCCTGTGAGGAGCAGAGTGAATTCACTGGCCAGTGAGGAAGAAAAAGAAGCTGGTGTGATCCCAGGAAGGATTGTTTTATAGTCCCCTGCTGAGTTCCTACCTGTACCCAGAGGAAAGCTCAGAGGCAAGAGCATTGAAAGGAACTCGGAGCAAATTTCATGTGCTCAAAGAATCTCGCTGTGAGTGAGAGGCTCCTCATCTTGGCCGTGTCCCTTTTACTGCACTGCTTTGTTACCTTTGTGAAGTGCTGCGAGTCCCTGAAGGCAGAGCTCTCACACTAATCACATCCTCTTGGGTCGCTCCCCCACCCCCTGACCTGCTGCTGAACGAGTGGGTTTGTGCACTCACGAGTAAGGAGGGTTAAGAGTAGAGCTCTGACTTGAGGTGGATTTGCCTCTCTGCCAGCTGGGATGTGATTTTGCTGTTGGTTCTGTTCTTTCCAGTTCCCTTCAGTTCCGTTTCCTCCTCCTTTATGGATTGTCTTTCTGTAGGGATGGGATGTGTGGCTGTGCTTGCTGTCTGTGCCTGGCCAATGATTACATCTGATGGTCCCTCTGGTCAATCAAACTTGACAGGAGGTTGTTTCTTGATGAAACTCAGCAGCTGGGGAGAAGAGGCAGACTATCAAATATGCTGTCTTGACTAAGACAAGCTGCAGCAGGAGCTTTGACATCTTACTAGACGCCAAGGCAGCTGTGTTGGAAGGAGCCCTTGCAGTGACCCGGCTGCAGGGGGACACTCCAGGGAGAAGTGCCAAAGAGGCTCACAGAGCTGCAGGACTGCATCCTGCTGGGGATGGCTGTGGGCCACGGCACAAGAGCTTTTGCAACCGAGCATAACATTTAGAGGTGTCTGCTCTTTGTTCTATTTGAAGGCCTTTTAAACCTGGAGAAGTTGCTTCGGCAGTTCCTCATTTCCAAGGACACGCTCTCGGTGCGGATGCTGGATGACAGCCGGGATCCCACCCCTCTGCTGAAGGAGATCAGGGACGACAAGACAGCCACCATCATTGTCCATGCCAACGCCTCCATGTCCCACACCATCCTGCAGAAGGTGGGTGTGCACTCCCTGTGCCAGCCCAGGTGCTGCAGCTCCCCCTGAGCCACGTGCAGTCCATGAGCTGTGTGAGAGTGGAGTGTGGAAATTCCTGGAAATGGGCTCTGCTGAGAGGGGAATTCCCACTGTGAGGGAGTTTATGGAGAGAATAATTTGCTCTCTTTCCAGGGCTCTTACCTGTGGAAGTGGTGGTTTAATTGCTCTGAGCTGACGTGTTTGCTTTCTACAAGGGGTGTGTGCTGGTGGCTCCTGTGGCCATCCAACAGCCATGAGGGGCTGCTCAGCACTCTAAAATTAGCCCACCAGTGCACCAGAGTCTCCTTTTTCCCCCTTCCCATTATGTTTCTAACTTTTTAATGCCTTTTTTTTTTTTAAATTGTCTTATTAACTGAGCTTTTATTTTAATCCTGTTTATTTTTAAATGGTCTCTCGCTGCAGTTTTTAGCATTTGTTTTGATAGTCTGCTTCAAAACTGAGCAGTGGCTCCAGATGGAGTCTGAAGTTGGGTAGAGGTTCCCACATCCTGGGAGGTACAGGCAGCACATTCCTGAGTGGAGGCAGGATCCAGGCAGTGGGATCCCCTTGGCTGTCGGTGCAGGCGTTCCACGCAGTGTCCTGGCTGCTTTAGCATGGAGTTAGTCAGCCACAGCCCTTCACTATGTCAGATTTATCCCTGATGACAACGAGAAGGGCTGTGTTTATTATTCCCCACCTCCCCAAAGATTTTTATTCCACTCCATGTCATTTTTAATTTTTAAATAAACGCTTTGGGGGATTCTTTTTGGATCCCTCCTTGCTGGGATTTTTTCTGTGTGGTTTCTTTTCCCTCTTCCCCCCCTGGTCCCTGGTGCTGCCTGGCTGCTGAGGGCTGTCCCCCTCCTCAGTTGCCATAGTGACTTCCCACAGGCACACACAGTCTCCTGCCCAGCTCGAGCATCCTTCTGCCACAGCTGATAAAGATGTCAGTGATTCCCACGATTTTTCTGAGGAAAAAAAAAAATATTTCCATCTTCTCAGTTAGAAGATTGTAGGAATGGAAGGTAATAAAGAGTGAGCTTGTGATCTGGCAACTTCTTGCACCTTGGGAGGCTGGAAAGTCTTTTCCTTATGGATGTGGAAGAGGATCTGGAGTGAGGTGGTGGGGAGCAAGCAGGAACATCCTTGTCCCAGGTTAACAACAGCAAGAAAAGTGTCCTGTTGGTTTGAAACTGTCTGATTTGTGTGGGGTGACCAGCCCTGGAGTGGCACGGGGAGAGAAATGACAGCTTCTCCTCTCTTCCCCTCCACATATGGGCTGGAGACACCTGGCTGCTCCCTGCATTCCCAGCCTGTCCCAGCTCCCACCTGCCCGCCGGCAGGTAAATGGATGGGAGCGACGCTCCAGGACTGCTCTGCTGCTCCTTTGATTTTCTGCCCTTGAAATCAGGCACAATGACTTCAAAGTGGGTCAGAGGGAGAGCTGCATTATCTCTGTCCCCAGCAAGGGGACAGGGAGGGGAACTGGTGCCAGGTTTCGGTGTGTAGGGGTTTAAAAATGAGGCAGCCGTCAGCAGCCTCCTCTGAGCTGGGGTGCCCTTTCCAGCAGTGACTTGGCAGTGTCTGTTTTGCCACCTGTGCAAGGGACAGGCTGGCAAAGTGCTGGGCACAGCCAGACCTAAGGCACCAGCGTGGTGCTGGCCCCACACTTGCACAGGTAAAGAACGGGCAGGAACAGGGAGAGAAGCAGTCTAAGCCACTTCTTCTTGGTATCTTTCCTTCCCTCACTTTCTGTTTTCACAGCTTCTGGGGGAGATGGAATGGGACTAACAGCAGGAGGCACTGCCTTTGGTCCTCCCCTCCTTGTCTCCTGCCCCTCTGTGTGGTCTGCAGGGATGGGAAAACCTCTTTGCCAAGGTCTGGAAGCATGACTTGAGACCAGCTGTGCTTGGCAGTGAAACACAAGCTTCCAGGAGGATCTGCAGATTAATGCCCCACTTTCCTGAGCATCTGTTCCCACAACCAGCTCCTTGTTTAGTGAGAATTTTGGAAAAGGACTTCAGTGATCTGGTCTGTGATTTCTAGAAGAGATCATCCCGTGGGAACATCTGTGTCTTCTCTGCATCCCTATGTACTTTTACCCTCTTCTACTTCTTTGGCCATCACAACCCTTTCCAAATTCTGGAGAGCAGGCTGAGTTACTGGGTTTCACTTATGCTTGTTAATTTTTGGGGCTAGAGCCCAAGTGGGAAAACCACCAGTGATTTGACTGTCCTTTTCCTGTAACTCCAAAGAACTTTTCCTGCTTTGCTCTCTGCATCTGTTTTTGTGGGGGGAAAGACAAGCCTGGAGTTCTCAACTGCTCTTTTCCCTCATTATGTTCCCAAATATGCTGGTAGTTGAACAGGAGCAAAGCAGCATCCACACACAAAGCAGCAAACCCCAGCAAGCCTTACTTTCCTCCAAACACACCAGAGAACTCCTCATCCCAAGGGGTTCTTGGGACTGAGGCTTCAGGACCCATTTCACCTTCCCAGGGTCTATGTGGACCATTAAGGTCTGTTGGGTGTTCAAAAGCTGTTCTGTTGGGGGTTCAGAAGCTTCTGCTTCCGAAGGGTATCTCATCCTTGGCTGCATCCACCACGGGACGGAGCCACATGCAGAAACCCCCAAATTCCATCCTGCTCCGTGCCACGGAGGGAGCAGGGATGCTCACAAGGCTCTGGAACTGCAGTCTGGGCAGTGTTGGGTCATTTCTCTCTGCCAGGCAGCCCCTGTGCCCAGAGGAGACCTCAGGTAGGCTCAGTCCTGCTGGAAAATTGCTTCCCCAGCCTTTAATTTGGCAGGTGAGGCTGTGTTGCTGTGTCCCAGCCTGCCCTCCTGCAGGAAGCAATAAGGATGGGAAAGCAGCCGTGGCCCAGGCTCTGCCTGGCTGGAGTGGGGACTGAAGATTGTCTGGCTCTGGTTTAATCTCCTTTCCTCTCCTTCACAGGCAGCTGAACTGGGAATGGCCTCTGCCTATTACACCTACATCTTCACTAATCTGGTAAGACGTCGCTCTCAGCTTTTCTCGTGCACGTGTGGGGAGTCTGGTTAACGGGAGCTGATCCCCCTGACCCACGGGAGCCTTGGGAAGAGCCACGAGCTTGGGGTGCAGAGGGAGGGGAGGGGAGGGGAGTCCTCCTGCAGGGCTGAGCATCGCTCAGGGGAAGGCTGGCCCTGGTCCTTGGGAGGTGAAAGCCAACAGGCAGCACCGACTGAGCCCTTGCAGACATTGGGACTGTGGGGCAATGAGAGGGGCAGTTCCTGATTCGTGAGGGCACTGGGGCTGTCACCCCCTGCCCCATTCCCTGTGCTGGGAAAAGGCCAGGCTGCCCTGGGATGAGTACCCAGAGGGCACCAGAGCCCTGTGCCCCCCCGCTGTGAGTCTCTGAGAGCTGCCCTGTAAGGCAAAGGAAGGATGATCCCATGAATGTTGAGAGGCAGAGCAGGGTGTGTACCCAGTGTGGTGGCCCCTGGTGGTTTGGCTTCAGAGCTGCTAATAACATTAATGGGGGGATCGTGTGGTTAAATCCCAGAGCACTGTGCTAAACAAGCAGTAATGGGCTTAGGCAGCAGCAGGGGGAAACCCAAAATAAACATCAGAGAAACTTCTCCTGCTGCAGCAGCTGCCACGTGGCTTGAGGGAAATGCTTCCAGGAGAGCAGATACCTGCCTGGTAGTGCTGGTGTGGGGCTGATGGAAACCTGAGTGCCACAGGATGGGCTGAAGGACTGAGTGCAGGTGCCTTCCAACCCCAAATGATACTCATATTCTCTAATTTCTATTAATATTTATGCCAGGGGTGTGTGCCAGGAAAGCCGAGAGCTGAATCACGCTTTGTGTTTGGGTGGGAGACAGACGGGAAGGGAGGGAGCCAAACGTGTGGGCAGGAGAGCTGGAGTGGAGAGGAGGAGGGGGAAGGAGTGAAATGGAGGGGTTGGAAAGCCAAGAGAGCAACTGGGGCAGAGGATGGAAAAGGGGATAGGGAAAGGAGATGTCAGAAAATGCAAAAAAAAAAAAACCCTAAAAATAGAAAGAGGCACACAGTTCCTGCCTGAACTACCAGGATTGTGGCTCCTGCTCAGCGTTCCATGTCAGCCCAGCAAGAACAAACTTCAGTGGTCCTGTTCATCTCCATGGGATGGATCAGCACCGGGCAGGAAAGGCAAAGGATGTACCTGGAGAGGGTCAGGCAGTGATGGAGGCTGAGGCTGTGATTGCCCCTGCCCAGTGCCAGCCCTGAGTCAGTGTCACTGTGCCAGTCCTGCTGGTGAGGGGCAGTGCTGTCCCCAGCACATCCTGCCCACAATGCCAGGCCACTGCAGTCATTTCCCACTCACAGCAAGTAATTTTCCTGTTGCAAATGGTCCCAAGAACTCTTTCTGCTTCCACTTGCTCTCCCCAGTGCTGGCAGTCACAGTGCCACAGACTGCACATAGTAAGGGACTTCTGTCTGCACATCACCAGCACATCAGAGTCTGTTCATAGACAACGGAAATAACTGTAAAAATTAAGCTCCCCACGTCCACCCCCACACTGGTTGTGAGCATTGGGTGTAATTAAGCATTTACTCGAGGTGAAATTTGTCTTTGAAACCCATTCATCTCGTGTAATGCAGTTTTGGCAGGTGAGAAAGGAATGAGTTTTGTTGCCATTTGCTCTCACAAAATATTAATGTGTTTACCCAGGTTATTTTACCACTTGTCCAAAAGGCCAGCCCTTAGCAGAACTAACTGGATTGTTGGCAGGGACCATTACAGAAAGGTGACATCAGACAAAACCTGGGCAGATGGAAGAGATGTTTAAGGAAATTAGTAATATTTAAATGGGGATTGGAGATGGGAGTGAGCAATTTAGACTCATAAATCTGGAGGGATTATCAAGCTCCTAATGAACCCTCTGAGGTTTTGCAGTCGCTGCCTAATAGAAAAGATAAAATCACAGTGAACTGCTGTCAAGGGGAGCAAGCAAAAAGGTGGCTTTAAATGGGGGGAGAACCATCAGAAGGGGAATAGACACTGCAGCATCAAGCTGCTTGGAGATGGAAAAATATTTCAGGCGAGAAAAAAGAGGAGAAAATAGGATAAAATGCTGAATTAAACACCTGCCCTGCAGCAGTAGAGGGGAATTCTGTTTCTGTCTTTTAGCATTAATTTTATTTAATAAGCACATCTCAGCCGACAGCTCGGGGTGTCTCAGCGCCGCTCCCTGCGCAGCCTTAGACGGGGGGAGGTGGTGGGGGCTCCCCGAGCCAGGGCACAGGGCACAGATTTGGGCATGGGGACCCCTCTGCTCCTGCCTGGTGGCAGCAGAGAGGGGCAGCAGAGCTGCCCCCGCCAGGGCAGGACATTGCAGGAGCAGATGAGGAGGAAGCCCTCCAATGCCTTGCCATGGGAGCCGAGCAGCCTGATGTAAAAATATCCACCGGCTAATTTACTGCGTGCAAATTCATTATCGGGCTCCTTCAGCCAGCTCAAGGGACCCTTCCTGTCAGCAGCAGCAGCTCAACAAATTTTCCAGGAGTCTGAAGGAACTCAGAGAACACAGCAGGTCTGGTGCCTTCTCCTTCCCCGCACCCATCGTCGTGCAGGGGGTACCCGTGGCAGCCAAGCAACCCCCTGTTCTCCACCCCTGGCAGAGAAATCCCCACCTGAGCCGAGTGTCTGCCGGGCATCACAGGGGGATGAACTGCCCTGCTGGGAGGGAAGTGCCAGATGAGGTGCTGAGATGAGCTCAGAGCTCCTCGTGGTCCTTTCCCTGCTCCCTGGCAGGGCACGGGTTGGCTGGGCATCCACAGAGCTCATGACCATGTTAAGGAGTAATGGTGTGAGTAATAATAATAATAATACATAAATAGACCTTTGCAAACAGCCTGATGTGCATTGAAGAAAATGTTCCTTCCAGCACTGGAAACCCCTGAAATCAGCAGCACAGAGTAGGAGGGGTATTTGATGCCTCCAAAATCCCATGCTACAATTAATTCTTTTAGCTTGTTAATGCTGTGAAGCTTCTTGGGTTTGTCTTTTTTTTTTTTTTTCCTCTCTGTTTGCTTTTTATTTTTTTAAATAGCGTATGTACCTCAGGCTGGGTTTAAATTTCAAAACATTTATCAAGGAGATTAGATGGAAATAATTAAAACAATTAAAATTATTACTGTAGGTAGGAAGGTGTAGAGGAGTTTTACTAGTGCCTTAAGTCAGGCAGGCTATTCAGTGGATGCAGTTTTGTTCCCTGACATTATTGTGTGCAGGTGTTGTTGCTGATAAAACAGCTGCCGTGTTCAATTCCCAGAGACCAGATAAATCAGTTTGGGGCTTTTTTTGTTTGTTTCCTGTTGTTCCTTCTTTGTTTAGTGATTTATAAAGAGGTCTTCATACAGGATGAGATTTTCAAAGCTGGATTGTCTCTCTGGATGCCTTGTTGGAACTGGAGGGGAAAGGAGTGTCCAAATCCCCCAGACCATGTCACACATTTCAGTGGCAGCTTGTCAGCACAGTGACATCCCTTGGAAGGAGGGGGTGATGTAAAGCAAGGCAGGGGGGACAGTGAACTACAGATTAGTATTTGGCCAGGGTGTGGAGCTTTGGGTTTTAGTCCTATTTTGTGAAATAACCTCCTTTTCTCTGTCTGGTTCTGTGCCGTGACCCCACACGGGTGTTTTGGCTCCTTCCCTGCCCAGGTGAGCAGGGCACTCTGGTTATTCTCTGACAGATTCCACCTTGCAGCCCAACCAGCCTTCCTGATTCCAGCAGCTGATACAAACTGCTCTGTAGAGCCATGATCATTCCCTGGATTTATGGCTCGTATTTTCAGTGGCATGTGGTAGCGGGGCAAACAAATCAGGGTTTTGCAAGGCTGCCAAAGTAATTTCTCCTCATTCTGGTTAGCACGGGCAAAGCAGGATTTAGACAAAGCAATTGCTGCACTTCCCTGTGTTTTGCTGCCTCTGCTGCCTTACCTTGTCTGAGGGGTTTTTTTGTGCTGTTCAGAGTCCACCCTGTGCTTGATTTCCAGTTGTCGAGTAAATCATTCTCTCAGATACACCCCAGGGCCCCTGATGTGAGAGCAAACTCCTCTCTTTCCCTCTGCCCTCATGCTGTCTTGTCCTATTTGTCTTTCTGACTTCCTACCCCTGGTTTTCCAAGAGCTGTGTTTTTTCAGGTCCCAACATCAGCACTTGACCTCTTTCCCTCTCTGAGGGTTTGTTGCTCTTCAAACCTCGTGCTCCCTGCAGAGAAGTTGGAGTCAATTGCTTTCACTAAGGCTGCATTTTCCTAAAGTGCTCTCGTTTGAAGAACAACCTCCAAAATGCAATAGCTCTCCTTGCATGAGGAGGTTAAAGACCCATCCTTATATGGCACATTTATGCTTTTGTGGTGTGTCAACTTTGTAAGAACAACCAAATTATATATATACATATTTACGTATGGTTTCCCTAAATTGGCCCTGAGATCACAGTTCCTCCTTCACTACATAAGTGGCCAAGTTACATTGCCTTGAGTAGATCTACCACATCCACTTACCTTCTCAAAGGACTTTTTTTGCTTCCAGAGGAATTGATTTTTACATGTGGCCCATTATAAACTTATTGACTCTGTCAATAGTTCATAAATAAATTGAGCCTTTCAAGAAAGCCATAAAGCACTTAACATAATATTGTCCACTTGAGTAAATAAATAAATGTGTTCTTGGAGCTCTGGAATGATTAACAGACTTGGCAGCTCAGCTCTGAGGGCAACAGGATGCAGAGAGGCGAAGGCAGGTGTTTCCTCCACATCCAACAGAGGAGGTTTGGTGATCTTGGGGGAGAAAGTGGCCATGGTGTGAAGAACTGACCATTGCAGGGTCAGTATCCCAGTCGTGTACTGAGCCCCAAACCAAGCACAGGGCTGGTGGTGATGGTGAGGTGGTGGCGCCACTGTTGTAGAGAAGTGTGGGAGGTGCCACCAGTTCCCTGGGAAAGTCATTTTTGTTTTGTGTCCTTTGCTTATTTGCATATTTACCTGGTTAAGTGGAAGGCTCATGGCAGGGAGTGGAGCAAGATGATCTCTAAGGTCCCTTCTGACCCCAACCAGGCTGTGATTTTAGGATCATCAATTCCAACCATTAACACAGCAGAACCACCATGTCCATCACTAAACCATGTCCTCAAGTGCCATATCCACACGTTTTTTGAACACAAATAGGACCAGGATGGCACCCTCAGCCCTTTCTGGGCTGAGTCCACTAGTTCTGCTTTCCATGACCTGAGAGAGACTCCCTGGAGTCCTGTTTGCCCAACGATCCTGACCTGGACTAAAATATCTCCTCTGGTTAACCCTAAACCAGCGAATAAACAGTCAGCAGAGCTGTGCTGACTTTGCACTGGCTGGAGGTTTGATTGTGCAGAAAAGCTGCCAGGCAATCTCAGGATGGACACTGAAGTCTGTGTTTGGAGGGTGAGAGCTTTTCTAAGCACCAAATACTCTGGACATGGAAGTTTTGCCAGAGTGAGGGTTTAATAGAGAAATGGAAGCCTTGGCCCAGTGTTCTCCTCTGCAGTCCACAAAGAAGGAACAGTACAACGTGTCCTGGACCCACAGCAAACCTGCCCCTGGTGTAAATCAGCCCCTGGTGCTGTCAGGGGGGCCAGAGCTTTGGCTGGGACCAAGGGGAGTGAGTTGCTTGCTTAGTTTACAGCAGTGAATTTCTCCTCCTGAGCACTGGGCTATGGCAGTGTCAGAGGATGTTCTGGAGGCTGTTAATCAGCAGATCCAAAAATCCAATAAAGTCCTTGCAGTGATTAGGAGAGGAAGATAAACATGTGTGTGTGTGTGAGCAGGAGAGAGAGGAGGGAGGGAAACATCTTGTTGTTAGCGTGGGCTGAACTGAGCAAATCCTGTTCCTTCCAAGGATTTGGGGTGTGGGAAGGTCTTGGTGTCACAAAACAAGCCCCCCTTTAGACTTGCCTTCAGCCTGCAGGTGGTGATCACTGTTCCCTGCTTCCCTGGTGACCCAGGTTATTAAAAATGTGATAAGAATCGAGTGAGGGAGGCTGTGCTCACACCAGGGGGATGCAGAGCAGTATCAGCAGCTCAATCGATAGGGCTGGAAGCAGCTCCGTGGCTGATGCAGGGAGTGCTGAATAGCAAAGTGGCCTCTGCGGGGGGAGCAATTACCAGGAGCCACTGTCTGGGGTGAGGCAGTGCAGGGGGGGCAGCTCCACACCTCCCAACACATCTGCTTCCCAGGCAGGCTGCTGTGACACTGAGAATCCCTGCTCCAGGGGCCCTTTCCACACCAGAGTCTCCAGGTTCTTCTTCCCAGGTTTGGGAAGCGAGGGGGAGGAGAGGAAAGCCCTGGCCACTGTGGGGTCTCCCCACATTTGTGGGGTCTCCCTTAGCCTGGGGGGGCTCCCCTGGGAGGATGCTTCAGTGATGCTTCTATACAAATGCTGGCTTTGATCTTTGCATTGTAAGGTGTGTTGTTAACCTGCGTCTCTTTTGGCTGTTTGCCTGGAGACAGAAGGGTTTGGGGTGACCTTATAGCACCTTCCAGTGCCTAAAGGTGACCTACAGAAGGCTGGAGAGGGGTTTTTTTAACCAGGGCACAGAGTGATAGGGCAAGGGTGAATGGCTTTAAGCTGAAGTATCATAGATTTAGATCAGATATTAGGAAGAAATTGTTCCCTGTGAGGGTGGGGAGGCTCTGGCACAGGTTGCCCCATCCCTGGAAGTGTTCAAGGCTGGCTTGGACAGGGCTTGGAGCAGCCTGGTTTAGTGGAAGGTGTTCCTGTCCATGGCAGGGAGTAGAACGAGATGCTCCTTAATGTCCCTTCCAAACCAAACCAATTCCATGCTTCTGTGATTTTAGGAGCTGTGCTGTCAGGTATTATTTCACATGCTGTGTTTTACTCAGTTTCCTCCTCTGTGTTCTGGGCAGAATAATTTCCTGGCAGGAGTCCCCCCAGGGCCAAGGCAGCCTTGATTTTGCACACTGACCCTGTGTTGTGACAGTGTGAGGAGCAGCGTGTCACCCCTGGTGTGTCACAGAGCCAGAGGGGCAGGAGGGACATTTCCATCAGAAACTCAGTGTTGCAGGAGCCCCAGTGCCAGCTGAGGTGGGAGAGGACTTGTGTGTGTGCAGGGTCCTTCCTGCTCAGCTGCTCCTCCATCCAGACCTGCAAGTCAAGACTTGCACCTGGTGGAACTGAGACCACAGCCTGTAAATGAGGTTGTAACTCACAGCCCGCAAGGCTGGAAAATCCAAGCTCATGGTTTTAAAAGCATGGATTACAGAGCTTGGCTGGGTGGTTTTTATCAACCAGGTTCTCCCAGTGATCTGAATGTTGGGGTCACTCTCAGGTTTTGTGTGCTGCTGTAAAGTGAGAGTGCAGGTCGAGTGCTGCATGAAGTACAGAGACCCAGGAGTGACTTCATCCTCTAATAACTCCTCCAGCACCGTCTCCCAGGGAACCCCTTTGTATTCAATTAGCTAATGTGTGCCTAGCACTTGGAAAATACAGAGTGCCATAGAATTGTTAAGTGTTGTTATTTAACTGCACATATTTAGTGTTTGCAGCCCTGTAGTAGAAGTCAGAAAATCTACACTGTAATTGCCTGGTGCTGCTGCTGAATTTGCTGCGATTGGAGCAAAGCCTGGGGAGTTTTTGTCTGTAAAAGTTCATTAATTTTGGCTGCAGACCCTTTGGGGCTGTTTTTTTTATGAGATCTCTTGGAATGGAATATTGACTTTTGGTGGGTGTTTTTAAAAAGAGTGAAAAGAGGGGGAAGAATTCAGGCAGACACAGTTTGTGTCCCCCAAATTCTCCTTGGCATTGTTTGTCATGGTCTTCTCTGTGCTTCAGGTTGGACTGAGACGGAGAGCAAAGTGTTGGTCAACGATTGCAGTTGCTCCAACATGAGGAGGGGGGAAAAATCATTGGTAATGGAATAGGAGAAAATAAGGGAGGTGCTATTTGCACCCATCTCTTTGATTCACATCCTTTTGTGTTTGCCTGAAACCTTGTGGTTCCAGAGCTGTATTTGCACTGGTGGAAGAGGCCTGGAGTCCCCTTGTAAACAGGATGTCAGTTATTTTCCTAATGGGTCCTTGCTCTTATTGCATTGGAAAGTTATCTTCTAACCTGCAACAGCACCATCCAGCACTGAGGATAAGGAAGAGTAACTGTAAGAGGAGAGAAAAATCAGCTGTGAAAGTATTTTGTGCAGGAATTAGGCTCACCAGCTCTGTCTAGCAGCTGAGACAAGGTGGTAGCTTAGGCAAAAGTCAGCACCACTGTGTCTCAGTGGGAAATCCTTGGATCTCCATCTGAAAATACCCCTGAGACTGGGGTTTTCCACCCCTTGTCTTGCCCATGTTTGCCTCTTGCTGTGGGAAATCAGCTGAGAGGTGCAGGTCTTGAATGGCAAACGAGTTTGTGTTTGCAAAACAGGGCTTTGGAAATGTCAGGTGTGGTGAAAGAGTGTGGAAAAAGGTAAAAAAAACCCAAGCAGGGACAGAAGCTGAGGTGAGTCTCAGGATGCTCTCACCCCTTTGCCCTCCATAGCAAGGCTGACCTTACCAAATCTTTCTTATCCCACGTCAAATGAAGTGTGTCCCCCACGGGTGGTTTATCTCCATCTCATTGCATAGGCAGCTCACGGCTCATTTCCTTCTGACCTGGCTCTGCAGAGTCATTTTGTGCATATCTGATGGCAAAAAGGCAGGAGATTGGAGCTGGAGCAGAGGGAAGGGACAGGGAGCAGTGGGGGGAAAGGGTCAGCTGCAGGCCATGCCATCCCCCTGTGTTACGGGGGGGATGCTTTATGGATGTGGCAGCGACAGAGAGGGGGGTTTCTGCAGCTGGAGGCTTGTCTGGGAGAAGATGGATGTGGATGGAGAGTGTTGGCTGTAGCAAAAGACCAAAGCTTGCACAAACCAGCCAGTGCTAATGAGAGCTGGGAAAAGCTGCTGTTAACATTTGAACCGGAGCAAATTGCTGTCTCTGGGGGCAGCATGTCAGCCCTGCCTGTGGTTGCTCTGCAGGCAGGGAGCCCTGGCGGCTGCCTCCAGCCCCGGGGGATTTCCCCAAGGAGGTTGGGCTGATGCAGGTGGGGCTTCCTCCAAAAACTCTGCTGGACTGACCACGGCACTCAGACCTGTGGGGTTGGAGCAAATCACACCCCTGCCTCAGTTTCCCCACGAGGACTGAGAGACTAGCGGACCTCATTCCCTCACCCATTAACTGCTAATTTAAAAAGCAGGGCATAACAAACCTGCAGCCTCAAAGGCTTACAAATGCTTCCAGGGTTTGAGGCGCAACAGATACAGGCACTGATTGCAGACTGGAGCGGTCTGACCCGAGACTGAAGCCTTGGGCTTGGCTGTTTGGGTCCCACACATCCCCTTTGCCTTTGCTGAGCAGGGGGGGCAGTGGGGCAGCCCTTGGGCTCTCACCCTGCACACTTTGCCTCCCGGCTCTGGCTGCAGGGAGATGTTCTCTGCCAGCACAGGGGCTGCTGCTCTGGCTGCATGCAGGGTGTCCTGGGGCTCCTCATCAGCCACCTGCCCTGGCTGCAGGGGCTGCCAGGAGGCCGTGGGTGGATGGAGAACCTGCCAGCCAGGCAGGGGGAGAATATCATTCAAATGAATCAGTAGTTCACAGCAATTTCACGTTGCCCAACGCTGATGTGGCCGTGTCTGACACGCACTTAATCCTGGGTCTGAGCACGTTCCCGTGGGAGTTTGCCTGGCCTGGAAGAGTCTTGTAACTCACGTTTGGGAGATTTACAGGTGCTGTTCCTGTGTGCCTGGGGATGCAGCAAAGATAAAGGATGGCTTGGCTGGCTGGAAGCCTCCTGCTCCACAGAGCCCAACGGTGTCTGTGTTAGTGGTGGAGGACAATGGGCACCCAGCAGCTCTGAAACTGTTATTACTCCCACCTTTTCGCTCCATTTTAGCAATTAGCAAAAGAGAAATTAGTGAGGAAGGTGCCATTATTTCCTGCTAATAGGATGAGAGGGGTTGGACTCTTCTCCAGGAATGTGGCTTAGTCTGTAAGTGATTCCATTGATGTGAGGAGCAAAGCAGAGCTTTCCCTTTATGCTTTGATTCTTTTAATACAGTCATTTTTATACATCTTACCACTTTCCTTTTTAAAATTGTAAGAGGATGCTCCCAACTCCAAAACCCATAGCCAAAGCACCTTCCCACCTTCCCCAGGGCTTTAGGGCATCCCATGAGTGGCATCTCCTCCTGGTACCTGATGGTAGAAAGGAGCAGTGCAGGTCTGGGTTGTTAGGATGAGGTAGGTCGGGGTTAGGTTCCTCCTCCTGTGGGAAGGAACTGATTTAATTTAACAGTTTAAACTTAGTGTCACCAAATTTGATGTGGTGGTGGAGCAGCTTCATCCAGCAGATGATGTTTTCCCCCCAGGCTGGGGTCCAGTTCAGAGGAAATTAAGAAGAGTACAGAACGGGGTTTATTTTCTCTACAGACATGGGTCTCCACAGGTGGTCTTGGTGGCCTGGGGATCCCTCCTGCCCTTTGGAGGGAGGACCATTGCTGGTGTCCTCCCACTGCCCGGGGCTCTCAGCCACAGCAATACCCAGTGTTTGCATAGTGAACACAGCAGGGATCTTTTGGAGTGCCTTGGAGAGAGTATTGCTTGGGAAATATAAATCTCTGTGTGCTCTGGACCTCCCACAACAGAGCTGACCTTCTGTGGGCTGTTGGAGCAGGTTACTGCTCCATCTGAAATACACCACCCACTCCCTGCCTCGGCTCTAAGCTCCTGCCACAAGAGGTGGTTCATAACCTGCACAAGTAACAGCCACACTCAGGTGTGGTTGGCAGGAACCACAGCTTGGAAATGGAAAGTTTCTGCAACTGTTTTTTGTAGGGTTTGGGGCTTTTTTTGTTTTGGTGGAATTTAGCCAATAAGGTCCTGGACCTGGCTGACATCTTCACTGAGGTCCTGAGATGGGCAGCACACAGAGTCAAATCCTCTTTAGCTCCCAGACCCTCCTTCCATCTGGTGGGTGGGTTCCAGCCCCTGTGTGGAGAGAGAGGGTTCCATGTAAGTCCGTGGTCCCTCCTTCTCTTCAAGGGCTGAGTGGTTTTGAAGCTTCCAGTGGCTCTTTTCTTCCCTAACCCCATTCTCTGGTTTGGGCTGCTCTAGGAGTTTTCCCTCCAGCGCCTGGACACCTTGTTGGACGACCGAGTCAACATCCTGGGATTCTCCATTTTCAACCAGTCTCATGCCTTCTTCCAAGAGTTTGTCCAGAGCCTCAACCAGTCCTGGCAGGAGAACTGTGACCATGCTCCGTTTACTGGGCCAGCAGTAAGTACAATTCATTCCCCACACCCTCAGACTCCCTGGGCTGGAAACATTTATAGACCAGCAGGAAAACCTTGTGAGAAGAGCTTCAGGATGGTCCTGAGCAGAGACTGGCAATGCAGAGGTAGAAACTCTGATCTCAAAGGGTAGAGGTTTTAATTATTAAATTTATTTAAAGTATTAAATAATTGAATTATTTAATCCAAGTAAACCCTGTGCCAAAGAGCTCAGGAACATCTCCAGGCCACAGTTGTACTGCCTTGGCTTTTGTGGGAAGAGGAATGGGAGAGACAAAGCAGACAGTATTTTAGTTGCAAAGGTAGGAGAGGAATTGGGGTGTCCAACTGTGATTTACAATTGGAGAACACTGAAGTCATCCTGAAAGTCAGAGGCTGCCCAGAGGAACCTTGGGGAGCCACATGGCTGCAGAGCTTTAGAGGG
Source organism: Formicarius rufipectus (assembly GCA_013399695.1). Classification (NCBI taxonomy): domain Eukaryota; kingdom Metazoa; phylum Chordata; class Aves; order Passeriformes; family Formicariidae; genus Formicarius; species Formicarius rufipectus. The sequence continues at coordinate 653,754 of VXAU01004101.1, read as the reverse complement.
TGTGTTTGAATGGGTGTACAGCTTTAACTTCAAGCCTAATCCTGATTTTAATTATATTTTATGGGCGTGCAGGGGATGATGCGGCTCTGATTCAGTGTTTTCCTTGTGAAATTTGTCCCTGTGTATTTTACCTCCAGGAAAATGGCTCATGGCAGAGGGACTGTGAATGCAGATGGCACAGAAAGGGCTGGGCTTGGGCAGATGCTGAGGGGCTGTGTTGTTTCCCTGCTCCAACATCTCCCTGATGAATGTGCAAAGCAGCACTGAAATTTTCCCTCGGGATTCTCCTCGACTGGGAAGGTTTGCAAAGCAGATTTGCCACATCAGGGGTGCTGTGCCTGGAGCTGGAGGAGGGGAGGGAGAGAAAACATCATCAGTGGAACCCTTTGCCTGGTTTTTAATGAACTGAGAGTCCTCCTGAGGAGCTGAGGCAGCTCTGGAAACCTTGTTCTCCCCACAGATGGTCCGTAGCAGGCAAAATAAGGAGCTTTCTGCCCTTTGTGAGCACATCCTGTTGGATGTGCCTGGGACCATCCTGCTCTCCCTGCTCCCAGCTGCAGTTTGCTGTCTGCCCTGCTGAGTCTCCATGGGAAACTTCCTATGTGGGTGAGAGTTGCAGAGACTGTTCAAAGGCATTAAAAACAAATTTCCCTCTAATGGTACAAACAGAAGTAGTTGGAACAGGAGTGTAGCAGGTGTGATGGAGATATTAAAATTCTCACTGTGCCCTCTTACCCTGTGTTGTCTTGAGCCACCAGCAAAATCTGTCGGTGGAAGGATGCAGGATTATACCTGGAGGGACTGGAATTCCTCAGAATGCCATGTCCCAGGTGATGGGAGAAGGGGTTTGCCCTGGGTGGGGGAGATACAGAGCAGAGGTGATGTGAATATTCCCAAGCAGGGCATGTGTTTTCTTTGTCTCTGAGGAAAATTCCACCAGGCATTGTCTCTGCTGCTGGAAATCTGGCAGGTCTCTTCTCCCAGGGAGCATCTCTCTGCCTTAGAACTTCCCCTTGTAGTCCTGAGAAGGAGTTATCTCATGGGATAGCTCCTCCTAAAGAGAGACAAGGAAGCTCAACAGCTGGAAGTGACAGGAGGGAGGTTTCCTGTGAGCTGCAAAATCCCAGGGCTTTCTTCGAGTGCTGAGAAAGCATCTGACAAAGGAGGAGGGAGCTGCCTGCTCTAATGCCATTCTCATTAATCACATTGCAAAGAAAGGAAATCGGAGAAAATCATTCAAATTACAGATGGCTAGATTTGGTAATTAGAATTTAGGCTAAAACAGATGTTTGTAATTAAGTGTTTATGTCATTGAATAAAATCCAGATTGTAAAGTCTATTTCACAGGATTTTAATGGCTTTAATTCTCCGTGTTGTGTTTTGGGGCAAAGATACAGATGCTAATGTTTGAGGAAGAAAAAGGAAAAAATCCCACATGGCAAAACCCAGAGTAGCCAAACCTGTTCATGTTTCCCTGGAGATCTACTTACCTTTAAACATGCCCTTTACGTGGGCGATTTCTGTACCTAAAAGTGGATTATTCTACTTGACTGGGCTTTAGTTTTGGAGAGGCAGGTCTGTTGTTGGGAGGGGGATGTGTTGCACCCAGCAAGGAGCTGGAGTGTACCCAGGTGGAGCTCAGGCCCAGGGCATCTGATGGGGTTCGTTGTCCTGACGACACTGGTTGGAATGTCCTGCCAGCTGATGTGTTCAAGGGCTGGAGATCCTTTTCTTGATCCTTTCTAGTTGATGACTTGTCCTCTTTCCACTCTTCTACCCCTTCCTGGTGTGCCCTCAGGCTGCTCAGCACCTCTGGTGTTACCATTTACCTCCTGAAAGCAAAACTTCACAGCTCTGGAGCCAGGCAGTCCTCATGTTAGCAGAAATAATTCAATTTATTCAACCAGAGGTGCTGCCTGTTGCATGACAGACAGGTCAGCTGCAAGGCAGATAGATCCAGTCAAGCTGCTCAGAGCTCCCTGGAGAAACCTGGGTGCTGTTTCTGTAAAGCAGATTAAACTGGGGTGTGCAGGAGGAATGTGACAGAGCAAATGTGAGTCAGGGCTGGAGAAGTGAGAGGTCACTCGTGCTGTAGGGCTGGTGTTTGGGGGTTTGCTGGCATTAGGCTGGAATCTTGCCCTTTCACTCATGCTGGCTTGTGGGTTTTAAGGGTTTTCTGCTGCTTATTAAGTGTCTAATCCCAGCCCGTTGTGGGCAAGGAGGTCTCGCCACTGGCCTGAGGAAGGTCAAGCAGGGTTGAGTCTGGCTCTCTGCTCAGCTTAGTAAAGCAGTGGAAGCCAAAGGTTTGTTGGGATGATTGAACTGGAAGAGATTGTCCCTGCAGGGCCACGGGCAGCAGTGAATAAACCTCATCAGGCTCTGGGAGGAAGAGAGGACGCAGATTGCTCTGCAGTGCTGTAAGTCACAGCCAGGGCGAGGGGGGGACAGGACCCCCAGGCTGCAGACTGAGCCCACTGCCAGGAGCTGGGATGGTAAGAGGATGCTCTTGGAAGTATCTGTGAGGAAAATGTGGCCTTGATAGTAATGAGGTGCAGTGGCTTCGTTCCAGCAGAGTCAGGAGGTGGCAGTAATTAAAAGTGAAAACTCAGCTGCAACAATGAACACGAGCGAGAAAATGTCTGATTATTAACAGGATCAAAGACATGGAAACAGTTGTGCATGGGCAAGGAGGACAATCTGTGAGGCTTGATGGACACGAAATACCTGATGAAAGGCAAGCAGAGCCAAGAGGAGAAGGAGAGGGGATGAGCTGTGTGATTCTGGGCATTCCTGCAGCAGTGCCATTACAGCAGGGAACTGCCAGTGGGAACCTGGGGGTTGTAGCACAGGGCTGGGTGGTCTCTGTGGGATTTGAAAGCCAGGATTTGGCTGCTTGAGAAACAGATCTAGCAAACCCTCATTTCGTATGGATCTGCCTGTCAAAGAAGTGGTCAGACAAGGACTCTGGTGCCTAATAATGACTGAAGCAGCAAATCATCTTTCTTTCTGTGAGTGCAGGAGCAGGATCCCCATTCTGCTATTCTAAGAACAAACCTGGTGCTGTCAGGAGCATTCCCACCAGCCAGCAGATTGATCAGAGTCACCAGAACACCAAAAAACATCCATTGATTACAAAATGTTTGTCACTTTAGGGAACAGATAAAAAAGAACGGGAAGGGACAGGGACAAATAGAAAGATGACAACGAAGGAAGAAACTCTGAGGAACAAGAAAGCAGAAGGGGTGTCCTCGTGGGAGAGGATAGCTTGCTGCTGCAGCTTCCTCAGGGTGCAGTGGGAGGCTGGATTTTTGTCCCCCCGTCTCAGCTCCTGTCTCCCTGTGCCCACAGCTGTCCTCAGCACTGCTGTTCGACGCCGTGTACGCCGTGGTGACAGCCGTGCAGGAGCTCAACCGCAGCCAGGAGATCGGGGTGAAGCCGCTGTCCTGCGGCTCTGCCCAGATCTGGCAGCACGGCACCAGCCTCATGAACTACCTGAGAATGGTGAGAGGGGGCTGCAGGGTGGGCGGGCAGGGCAGGAGCACCCTGCTGGTGCTGGCACAGGCTGTGCTGTTGAAGGTGGCACCGGGAGTGCAGAGAGAGCACATCTAAAGGCTGTTTTGCCGCTGGCCTTGCCATGATGTGAAGCTCCCCGTTTTTTAGGCTTTGCTGCAGGAAAACCTGAATTCAATGGGGTTTTTTTTCTAAAGTAGGAATGTTTCTAAGTGATTCGAGCTCTGTTTTGAGTGAACCTGAGTTGATATAACATCATGCAGTACAATTGCTTGGGGCTCAGTGGAAAGATGTGAACTGCCCTAAGGAGGGGCTTGGGCTCCTTTAAACCAAAAGTTTGTTGCTGAAACCAAGCAAGCCAAGTTCTGGCAGGAGGACACTCTGAAATTTTATCCAGTGAAACAGCTGGATTTTGTCAGTGTGATTCCATGACCATGCAGAAGGACCGTGTTTCTGAGTCTGTTTGGAGTGCGACTGAAACAAGGGCATTTCAAGAGACATTTTTTTTTCTCCAAGGGAAGGCACATCTAAATCTGAGCCTTGTGCTACTTTGGTCCATGTATGTGAACCTGTTTTAAATCTCACCTTTAGTCAGAGACAACAAAATCCTTCAGCTTCCCTTAGCCCTGCCACTTGGAGGCCCAGTGGCTTACCCTTGTGACTTAGCCTTGGGATGGAGGGAGGAGGTGGTGAGGGGCTGTGAGCTCATTCATCCAAAGCAAAGGAATTCGGGGAGCCCTGCACCTCGTTCTCCTACTTCTGTTCCCCTCCAGACTCCTAGAGCAACTAGGACTGAGCCACAAGGATTGCAGAGCTCTGCTGTCTGGGAGGGTGGTGGGGTGAGCCACCTCGCTGGGCGCTGTAACTCAGTCTCTCTTGGACAGGTAGAATTGGAAGGTCTCACCGGCCACATCGAATTCAACAGCAAAGGCCAACGCTCCAACTACGCCCTGAAGATCCTGCAGCACAGCCGTGGTGGGTTCCGGCAGGTGAGAGCAGCCACACAGCCTGGCACAGCCCCGGGACGTGCCCCTGTGCCCTGCGGAGGCTCGGGGGGCAATGCAGGGGGGGGCACATCAGACCCCTGAGGTGGGGATGGCAGAGCAAGCTCTGTCCTGTCACAGCAGCCTTGGGGTGCAGGAGGTGACTCAGGGCGTGGAGTCCGTGCCAGCTACGAGCTCAGGCTCGTGACCCTGTTGTGCCTCAGCTTGTGGATGCGTTTGCTCCAAATTATGGGGGGAAATGGGAGAATGTCCCATGAAATGGGAAGAAGAGAATTTCCCCTGAAATGGAACAACGGGGCACTGTGAACTTTTCCTAGAAACTTCTGTGAGGGAAAACAAAGGGGGCAACCCCATAGCAGGAGCTCCCCATCATCCCTCCCCTGAGTAGTGCGTGGGGCAAGTTGAAGATCATTTACCTCTTGGTTTATGGTTCCCCTCAAACAGGTTTGCTCAGCTCAGACTCTCATTTGCTTTTTGTCTTAGTGCTTGTGGATTCCTCCCACTGTTGGTCCTTTTTCTCCTCTTTCTGTCCAAGGGACGTTTTCTGGCTTGAGCTAACATTAAGGTGGGGCTACAGGTGTCACACTGGTGAGATTACATGACACAAGCCCAGAGAATTAGGGTTTTACTGGTAAATCCAAGCCTCACTCAGGAAAAAGAAATAGAAGTCCCAGAAAAAAAGAGGTTTTGTCTTATTTCCCTGCTGACAATTCCACTGCTGTCCCTTTCTCAGAGGTTGCTGCTTCTCTTAGACTTTGGCAGAGAACAAAAGCTATTGTATCTTACCCTCACCTACAGAGCATGTTGGCATTAGGAAATCTCTGCTGGTCTGGCAGCAGTGAATTCCAGCCTTGGCAAGGATGTTACCTGCCAGTTCTTACCTGTCAAGTGACAGCTTGGCTTTGATGCTGCCTTTTGCTGAGTGAGAGGGGATCAGGATGGCATTTTCTCCAGAGTGAGATCTCTCATAGCACCAATGCCCTTTTAATGTTTTCCCAAGCCCATCATCCTCTGAACAAAAGTGACAGATCCAAGCCCATCTGCATTAACTAGAACATGCATTCAGCTGGATTCAGGAAGCAAACGCTGCAAACCTGCCCATGACAGCTTTGGTTTTGATGTGTTTAAATGTGGCAGGGACTTCACATTAAAGGCACAGGTCCTCTTGGAGCAGAGCTCCTCCCAGAGCTCCATGGAGAGCAATGACTGCAGCCTAATCTGCCCTGAGTCTAAAGACTCAGCTCTTCCCTTCAAAGCTGGTCTGGCAGGAGAAAACCTTTTCTGACCTGTAGCAACAGCTCAGTAAATAATCATGTTTGAGATGCCCAGGAAAGCTGAGCTGGAGTTACTCTTTCCACATTTCCCATTGCAGTGCCCTGGCGAGGTATCACTTCCAGTCCCAGCACAAAGGTGCTGGCAGGGCAGGGCAGTCCCTGAGTGGTGGCTGCAAACCCTCTCCTGTCACACACCCACCAGCAAGCAGTTGGGTTTTGTAAAACTGCTCCGAGTGCCTCTGACAGCCTTTTCACATCTCTTCCCTTCTCAAGGGTCTTGTCTGACCAACAGCAGTGCCTGGAGGGGTGTCAGGCTCTCTCACAGCCTGAAGAATTTGTTATGGTGTGTTTAACTGGGAAGGGCATCCCCAGGGCGCTGTGACACATGGCAGGCTCCTGCCTGAGCTCCCACACCTCTGGCTCACTGGAAGGGGAAGCCAAAGGCCACACTGCTGTGCCACAGGTGGTTATTTTCTCGTTGCCAGCCTGACTTCCTGTAATAAAAAGGACTAAATAAATCATTAGAAATAATGTAATTAAAGGAACAGGCTAAAGAACAGACATTCACATCCTGGAGACGATCTTGTTCCCAAGGGTTGTGTTAACTGATTTACTCAGGGTCTTGTTTGAAACACTTCTGTTCCCATCTTAGTTTTAATCAAGCTCATGCTCTCTACACATCCCTCTCTTCCTCTCCTTCCCTCTTTCTCTCTCCTTCCGTCTAGTGAAGCCACAGGGACTTCCAGCTCATCAGCTTTGATAAAGAGTGCACCAAATTTTGAAGCTGATCCAGCCAGCAAACAAATTAGAGACACTCAGATTTTCTAACTTGCTGTTGCATTTGGGCAAGGGGAGGCAGAGCTTTTTGACATCCAATTTTTAATGCATTTATGTAACGCACCAAACATGTCTTTTCCTGATTTAGCTTAACTAGAGGAGGTTTTTTGCACAGCCATATGAGAGCTGCTCTCTGTTCATAGGATGCTCAATAAAGCACAGGCTCATTAATGTGCTGGTGATCTATAGATCTGACAAGGGCTGAGTCTGTAAATGTCATCTCTTTATTTTCTGCCTTTCTCTGCCCCTTTGAAAAACGCCACAGCACAGCCCTCTGGCTTCAGCGGGGTGATTTGCAGTAAAGCTGGAGCTGAGGGGTGGCAGCTCGGCAGGAGAAGGGAGTGAAGATGGGCTGTGATTTAGGAAGGGAAGGGTGCAGAGGAGAGGCAGGGGAAGCTGTGGGTGGGGTTGACCCCCGTTCTCCCCGGTCCTAAGCGAGGCAGATTAGTCTCTATTTAACTAAAGATTCTGCCGGTGTCCTGAGACAGAGCAGTGCAGTGATGGGGATGTCTAATTGGTATGTTGATGAGCTACAGATGAGTTCCCAGCCGATGGCTCTGAGACCCTCCGCAGTCCCCGCCGCATCAAACCTTTTTAGCTTGGAAGAGGCTAATCAGCCTCGGTGGGACTTGTTCCTCGTTAGCTGCTACCCCCAACGACGGCTCAGGGACAGATCCTGCCAAGAGCTGAGTGTCTTTTGCCCTCCAGGACCTGAAAAACTCGGCGCATGCCACTCTCGGGTCCTGTCTGGGCAACGCCAGGTGTCTGTCACATCCACAGGGGACATCTGGGCAGGAAGGGGATTGGGGAGGTTGTTGTGTGGCCTCAGGGTGGGTTGTGGGCATGTCTCTTGGGTGTTCAGGTTTTAGTAGCTGGGGCTTTCGGTGTCCTGTCCTAACTCCTGTGGAGGGAGCCTTTGCCTGCTTGCTGTGCCTCCATCAGCCTGGCAGTGCTGTCCTTCAGGAGTGCCAGCCCCATGGCAGTGCCTTCCGAGGGCTTTCCCTAATTTATTTGTTTGATTCCCTTCTTCCCTCAGTCACTCCTAAATTCCCTCTCCGTGGGGTACCTGGCTGAGGGATGGGTGCACTCTGCCCTCCTTCCTTGTCCTGGGTTCATGGTGAAGGGCAAGTGATGGATTCAAACTGCAGGGCAGCACTTGCTGATCAGGGCCCAGAAGGTGTCTGGGTTTATTGCAGTCCCTGCCTGTTCCAAGACCTCTGTTCAGGGCTGGCTTTGCCTTCATCCTGAGCTGGGAATGGGGCTGGTAAGTACCTGTGGTGCCTCTGAAGCTTATGGAGAAGCCTTGCTATGTCATCTCTCCCTACCACCAGCTGCCCACAGAACACTGAGAAGACTTCATGGAAACCATCAGTTTGAGTGGTATTTCATCATCTCACGCCACGAGGAGCCTCAGAGCCTCTGCATGGAGGGGCTGTGGGATGGGAGGAGCAGCCAGGAGTGCCCAACATGTGTGGTGTCAGCTGCTGGGGATTTTCTGTGGAGATGAGAGATCTTTAGGTGTCACTGATGCAAACAGCACCTTCTGCAGAGCAGCTGAGCTGAGGGACCTTGCCTGCCCATGGGGATGATGGAGCAGGGGCACAAGCAATGGCACTTCCTTGCCTGTTCCAGGCTCGAGGCTTTTTGGGCTGGTTGGACTTGCAGTGGGACCACACAACCCTGAGGACATGGAGAGAACCTTCTCCATCCAGGCCATGGGCTGTCACCTGTCTCAGGCTGTAGAATCCCTCTCACAAAGGTGTCAAGCTCCATCTTGCACCCAGGTGGTTGGATTGCTCTTGCTGCTCTCCTAGGACAGGTATGCCATCACTTCAGTTCCTCTGATCGTTAGGAACACTCTTCCAGTTTTCATCCTGTTTATTTCTGCTTGGTTTGTATCTGTTTATTTTTGTGCCAATGCCGTCAGTTTAGCTTCAAAAGCTGTTCTACCTCTTTGCTGTGGACCTCCTCCACCTGGTGTATTTTTACAGACCAATCATATCCACAACTGGAAAATACCCAGTCCTAAAAACTCTGAAGTCCTTGTCCAGAGCCTTAAAAACACCAAGGTCTTATCCATGTCCATGTGGAGCACTTGATTGCTTTCTAGCATGTTTTGCAGATGGATGTGTTTTCTGTTTTTCAGAGGCTCTTCATATGTAGGTAGAGATGATTAAAATCCCCTTGACATCCATCTTGCAGGACAGGGAGAGATGTGAGGATCCCAGACATCCTCTGACATGTTAGGCTTTAGAGAACATGAGCAGTGTGAGTTTTTCAGCCTGTGAGGGGGGCAGTGGTGAGCTGAATCCCCCCAGCATGGGGGGCAGTGCCCTGGCACATGGGAGAGCACATTTGGTGCTGTGTTAAAAGCAAGGTCAAAGCTACAGCACTGTCAGAGGAGGAAGCAGGCAATTAGTCTCAGTATATGCCAGCAGGGGAGGGACAAATTGGAGAACAGCGAGGGCTGTTAAAATTAAAGTTAATCTGTCACTAATCTCTGGTTGTGAAATCCAGGAGGGGAAAAAATGAGGCAATGTTTGTGAGTGATGACTCTCTCTGAGAGGAAATCGCTGCAGAGAGGTTGTTGTTCAGCAACCACAGTGAGAGGAGAGACCTCTGTGCAGAGCTGGGGTGGATTCATCCCAGCCCATCAGTGCAGACCCTGTGCTGGGCAGGTGCAGCACCTGGGACATGCCCCACGTTGGGGCTGTTCCCGGAGATGAGCCCTGAGCTGCAGTGTCACTGTGGTGCTCCTGGTGGGATGGTAGTTAAGTCACAACAAGCTGTCAAGAGAACAGGATGCCCAAGATCTGCTCCAACACACCATCCCTGTGTCTCCATCTCCTTGTCTGTCAGGTGTTCCCGGTGACCTCCTCAGTGCCTCTCCTGTTGAGAGCCTCCAAGAGTTAGTGATTCCCACACGTTTGCTTTCCCTGCCTGATTTCCATCTCACCAGGGCAGTGGCCACAGCCTGCCAGAGCTCAGAGTGTTTGGACAGCACTGTCAGGCACGTGGTGGGATTCTTGGGGATGTCTGGGCATTCTCTGGGCAGGGCTGGGGGTCAGACTTGGATGATCCTTGTGGGTCCCTCCCAAGTCCTGTCCAGCCCAGGTGAGCTCAGGATGTTCTGTGTGATTCCAAGAGAAAGCAGAAAGCTGTCCTGCTTGCACTTCCCACTGCTCCCTGTGCCTCCAGGCGAGGAGGGTGGGCTGGGCACACCTCGTGGATGGCCTCTGTTGCAGTAACGCTTGCAGCTCCTCGAGCCATCGGTCACAGCAGAGGGGAAGGACTGCCAGGGACAGAGGGTGGGTGCACGGGGTCAGTGCCAGGGCAGGGCAAACCCAAGTGTGCCCCGTGCTCCCCTCTGGGCTGTGGCTTTGCATCCCCTCCCACCCATCTCCTGGGCTATGACAAGAGTGACAGCAGAGAAATCCCTTAGTTCCTGCCACCCTGCCAGAGGATGACCTGCCTCACAGCGACTCGTGGCAGCACGAGGGGGCCAGGAATGGATTTGTTTGGGCTACGGAGGAGCCACAAAGTCTCCCCAGCCTGTTGGGGTCATCCACAACCTCTTGGGGCCACAACACCTCCCTTCAGTGGTGTCAGGGGACAGCAGTCCAGCATGGAGAGGGCTGGGACTGATGGGGACAGAGAGGAAAAAAAGGAGGAAGAAGTTGTTTCAGAGCAGGCTGGCTGCCCTCAGCCATCCCTATATCCATGAGGAACACCAGAGGCTCTTTCAGGGACAGTAGACCAGTGAGAGTCTAATTTGTATGCTCTGAAGAGCTGCTGGAGGTGCTGATGTCCCTGCCCAGAGCTCCGAGGGAGGGAGATTAGGCTCCTGAAGTTAAAATTAGGTTTTGTTGAATATTCCTCCCCCCTGGCTGGAAGGCAGCGGATGGTTCTGTTGCGTCACAGCTGAATCACAGTGTCCTCCCAGGCACTGGGGGACTGGTCCCGGCCATCCCTGGTGGGAATTGGGTTTGCTGCAGTGACACTGATGCTTGGATGGATAAATTAGGCTGTTGGGTGTGAGGAGCCTGAATCAAAGGGTTTGGAGGTACTTAATTGGAGTGGTTGGCGTCTGTAGTAACAGAAAGAGAGGATGAGTCATGGAGAAGCACCACTGAGAACGTGGCTTCGTTTCACCACCTGCCCCCAAGGTGCATGGCAGAGCCTCCTAGCACTGCACTGGGAGGGACAAGCTGGGAGGTTTGGCTGTATGGGGACTGCTGGGTAAGCCTGACCCATCTTGGTGGCATTTTTGGGGGCAACACACAGGGCTGTTTGACCACCACGAGCCCGGGGAGCTGCCCAGCTCATGGCATCCTCCTGGAGCAGGGAGGACACGTGGGAAGGCAGCCCCTGCCACGAGCAGGGCCAGGTTTCTGGCACTGCAGAGCAGGTGGAGCTGTGCTGGGGCCGTGCACCAGTGGGTTAATCTCTCTGCTGACCCATTGTGGGGGTGCCTTGTAAAGGTAATGGAGCATTCACAAAGAGCCCAGCCCAGTGGCTGCCCCTCTGCACAGCCATATGGTGGGTGCGTGCAGTAACTCGCCCTATAAATTCCCTTATTGTGCTGTTTATCTCTCCAGATTGGCCACTGGCATGTTTCTGAAGGGCTCAGCATGGACACCAGGATCTTCTCCTCCAACATATCCGACAGTCTGTTCAACACCACGCTCATTGTCACCACCATCCTGGTAAGTGAGAGGGTCACCTGCAGTTCCCTTTAACTCCTGGCCAGCCCAACTCGTAGGATGTCAGTCAGCTGGAATATCACCCCCTGTTCCCAACCCCCTCGACCCCCAGTGTGAGGAACTGCACTCTGAGTTCACACAGAACAGGCCATCTAATCTCTAATTACAGCTCTGAGGACAATTCATGACAGTGTAATTAAACTCCAGTTGATGTTTCATGTGGAAATGATATTTGATGAGTTCAGAAGCAGCTGGGGAGAGGGCTGGGATGGGGATACGTTGCCATTTTACATTCATCTCTGAATGATGTTCTTGTTTTGCATACAGCTGGTAAGTTGGAAGGGACAGTTGTCCCTTCAACCCATAAAATTATAAAAATTGGCCAATTTTTACAGAGACTTCACATTTACAGGCACCACCTTATTCAAGAAGTTCCCCTTCCAGGTGCTGTCGGCCCAATGATTTTTTTCAATGCAATGCATTGCCAGAGACACCCAGAATCCTGACTCTTTCCTCGTGTCCCACAAAGTTTGTTGAACAGGGGGACAGACTGGAGGAGTGGCTCTGTGCCAGGAGAGGCTGAGGTCAGTGTGTCCTGCCGTGACTCAGAGCAGTCACTGGGCTGCTCTCACATGTCCCAGTTGGTCACAGCCCTCAAAGCATGATCCCTTAGCTCTGCTTTGTGTCCTGAACTGGGATGAATCAGCTGCACCTCCACGCGGAGGAAACAGCTCTGTGGCTTTGCACACCTGCAATCCCAAGCTTCCCGTACATCCAAGCTGAGCTGGGCTATACTGGTGTGGTGTGCCCCTCGTATTGGGGCTGGAAGTAGATGATCTTTTAAGTCCCTTCCAACCCGAAGCATTCTGTGCCTCTGTGAGTCGCTGCCCGCCCTGGCACTGCCCGCTCTGCTCGGTGCTAAGATGGGAATGACAGCTGCCCAGTCTCACTGCAGGAAAACCCCTATTTAATGCTGAAGTGGAACCACCAGGAGCTGGAAGGCAACGACCGCTACGAGGGCTTCTGTGTGGACATGCTGAAGGAGCTGGCCGAGATCCTGCGCTTCAACTACAAGATCCACCTGGTTGGGGATGGTGTTTATGGAGTCCCCGAGGCCAACGGCACGTGGACAGGGATGGTCGGGGAGCTCATTGCCCGGGTAAGGGAAGTAGCTGCTCTTTTTAACTCTGCCCTGGGGGGACTTGGCAGTGCAAAGGTGCTTTTTGAAGTGCTCCAGGATGATCGGGGGGAAGGTGGTTTTAGGCCATTTGTGAGGCTTTGAGCAGAGGGTTTCTGTTTAACGTGTTCTGCCAATGGCAGATGTGTTTGCTGTGGTGATGGGACAGCAGGGCAGGAGCAGGGCCCCTGGGTGCTCTCAGGGCTGCTCACTTGGCTGGAAATGAGACCTGGACTCTGGGATCCTGCATAAGGGCTCATTACAGAATGGATTGGCTTTTTCCCAGTGGAAAGATTAATGAAAACTTGCAAAAGGAAAATACACAGACTCTGGCAAGGCTTGGTAGAAGATGAAAAAAAAGCTACAGAAACACAATTTGGGCGGGACACAAGTAAGACTCACATTTCTGCCCTGCAAAGTTTGGGGAGATTCACTTCAGCTCCTTAACTCTGAGTAATTTCTCTTTTTTGAGAAGAACATTTTCTGTTTGCTTGAAGCACATGCATTGAGGTCTTCTCATGCTCCAGGGTGCTGCTGCTGGGTTTGACAGTAATTCTGTGTATACCTGGGCTCAGTCAGCCTGTGTCCCCCTCCCTGCTCTCTGTTTTCCTTGGCAGCTAAAGACAGTCCTTTCCCAGAGCTCCTGGAGCTTAAATACAGCTCACAGAATGCTCTGAGATCCTTAGTAAAATAGGCTCAGCCAAAGCTAACAAGAAGATTGATGTTATTTAAGCCAATACTTCCTTACTCGCTTTTTTCTACCCTGTCTCATCATTACCAAAGTGCCTCTGAAAACCCAGTGACACTTTCTCAGCTGGTGGCAAATCCTCAGTGAGGTGTGTTTGGGATAATCCCACTACTGTGGGAGAGGAGATCCTGAGTCATTCACCTCCTGCAAAGCAGAGGAACGAGGGCCAAATACATCCCCTGTGGCTCCGGGCACGGATCTGGGCCTCCTGTCACAGCTTTCCTTCCAGCTGTGGGAGATGACTGAGCATCACTATAGGGTTTGTTTGGCATGGTGGTATTTGGTTGAAGGTTGGACTTGAGGATCTTGGAAATCTTTTCCAACCCTTAATGACTCTGTGATCTTAGAAGATGCCCAGTGACATCTGCCTGCTTCTTCCCTGGATGGTGAAGGGAACCTGGCTGATGCTCATCCTACCTTAGGAGCTTCAGCTGAGTGTCTGAGGTCAGACGGGCCAGCTCTAAGTTGAAAAGAGGGATTTGGGGATTTGCTGAAGGTCAGAGACAGGGCACAGAGCAGACTGGAGATTCTCCTGAGCTAGCTCATGTCTCGTGGGTCACCGTTCCCCAGTGGAGCTCCCGATGCCAGCTGAGATCCCACCTCCATCTGCTCTTTAGAAGGAGCTTCTGCACGGCTGTTTGCAGATGCTCCAGGCTATTGGCATACTTTTATCCATCTCTGTGTGTCTGTGTATATACACACACAATTACCCTTCTGCAACATTCCTGCTGGGAGGCAAGAAGGAAGGCTTGGAGAGCAGCGTGGGATCTGTGCAAACAAAGGAAGGGAACAGCCATCAAACTTCTGCCCTACTAACCTTGGCAGTGCCTCTCCAGTAAATGGGAGCTTCTGGAGGGTTGTTTTTCTTTGGTGATAAGTGTTTTAACTTCATCTTACATGGAAAGCATTTGTTTCTTCAGCAGCTCGAGCCTTATTTAGGAGGATTTTTACTCTAGCTTCAGAAGGGCAGAGCTGGCAAAGCCTGTGAGGCTGAATCACAAACTGGGGGCGAGAAGCAGCTTTCTCTGCTTTGTTCTTCTTGTATTCCTTAGAGTCTTTATAGTGGTATCAGCAAGTTTTTGATCAATCTCAAGGTCTGGCACTTCGCATCAGGTCAGCCAGGGCAGAGCTGGCTTTGTGCTTGATGTTGTGTTTGTTCAAGGCTGCTTGGGACATTTCACTGTCCAAAGGGTTCTCTTCTGTCCTTGACAGCCCCAAGGGAGCTTTTTCTTGGTTCGTGCCCCTATCCCATGGGATCCAGCAGATCCTGTGTTGGGTGCACACGTTCCTCTTCTGGTGGATTTAACCCTGGACACTCTTTTCTATAGAGCCCTTAGCGCAGGGAGGGCATCAGCTGGAACACAAACCGTTCACAGGGGTCCCAAGTCCTGCCCAAAATGTTGAGCTCTGCACCTGACTCTGTGCAGCACAATATTATTTTAGGAAAGTTATTCCTCCTTGACCCTGCTCAGCTGTCAGAAAATAAGGTTTGACTCACACACACACTTAATGTGCAGGATCCAAAGGTCAGAGAATTATCCAGCTCCATGCAATGCCTTTCCTGTAACCCCCCTGTGGCACTGAATCTCCTCAGAGAAACTCTAGGCTATATGGGAGAAGTGTTTCATTTTATTGCTTCTAAATTAACCAGCTATTGATTTATTCTTAAGAGCTGAAGATTCCATTACAGCTAATTGTGCACCATGATATGATTGAGCAGGATGCTGTATAAACATAAATTTGTGGTTGACCCAAATTTTCCACTACATATCTTATCGACCTGCTCACAAAGCAAATTGAGAGGTAAGAAAGAGGAGATTTGGGGTGGCTTGGGAAGAGCTGTAGAAACACCTCTGGCTATGTCTGCAACCTGACTTGTTGTCAAATCAGGAATCCTGTGATCAGCTGCTGGAGGTTTGGCTGGGGAGGAATCACGTGGAAGGACTCAAATTCGTAGAATCACAGAGTGGTTTGAGTTGGAAAGGAACTTAAATACTATCCAGTGCCACCCCTGCCATGAGCAGGGACACCTTCCACCAGCCCAGGGTGCTCCAAGCCCCATCCAACCTGGCCCTGGACACTCCCAGGGATGGGGCAGCCACAGCTGCTCTGCCCAACCTGTGCCAGGGCCTCACTACTCTGAGAGTAAAGAATTTCTTCCTCATATCTAATCTAACCCTACTCTCATTTTAAAGCCATTCCCTCTTGTCCTCTCACTACAGCTCCTAATGAAGCATCCCTTGAGCCCATTCTTTAGTGAATGATGTCACAAACTTGGAAAACACCGGACTAATTTGTCCCTCTGAGCAAGCAGGGCAGGGAGATTGACCACCCTGCTCCTTCCTGGGTGAGCAGGGCAGTAAAGCTGCTCTGCCCCATCAGCCTCCCCTGCTCTGGCACAGCCTGTGGAGTCCCTCAGTTCAGCTGACACTGCACACGTGTCAATCCAGAGCAAACAAACAAGGGGCAGCAGCAAATCTTCCCATCTCCTGGTTTTTGGCATCAGAGCCTTAGGGGACAATAGGGCTGGAAGAATTACATCTCTCTCCTTCCTGCTGCAGTGCAGTCTCTGGCTCAGAGTCCCTGATGGTTGTCTGCTCTTCCCTTTCTCTGTCTCCAGCACATCCTTGAGCTGAAATGAATTCAGTGGCATGATCCAGACCAAGGAATGTATTCTCACAGCAACGTGACAGCCTTGTCCTTGTTCCCCACACCTGCTCTGCTGTCCTGGGAGCACCGTGCCATGCTCAGTGCCTGCACAGAGCCCCATAGCGAGCCCTTGGAGCTCACTTTGTCTGCCTGAGGGACCCCTCAGCAACACTTCCTGAATTTACCCATTGCAGGAATGCCCTGAGGAGCAGAGCAGAGGTGGTGTGGTTTGGTTCAGATTTGTTGGCAGGATTTGATGCTGCAGTTTTGATAAAAGACCTCCCCAAAAGCTCCCTGTGATGCAGCCTGGGTACCTCTGGCTGGCTGGGATTTCTTCCAGGAGGTGACAGTTCCCTCTGCAGAGGACCTGCAGGATATGCAGGGGGTGGGAAGGACTGGTGTGTGTTTTGTGCAGCCTCTCTCAGCAGTCCAGGCTTCCTTCCTCACCTTTGGTGATGCCAACACAGCAGATCCATGGGTGTTTCTGGGGCAATTGTATTAGGGCAAGGCTGGTGCATCTAAAGGTGCATGGAATGATGAGTGGGTGACCGTGCAGGATCATTTGGGAAGGGACATGATGTGGAATAACACTGGACCTTTGGTGTCTGTGTCAGTGGTTTGAATCTGGCCAGGATCAGCGATGATCAAAGCTCTTTCTAAAGAGAGGGACATGAAATTTCCCATCTCCTGGAAGGGGTTGACCTTGGGAGCAGCAACACCCAGAACTGAAAGGACCTTAAAGCTTTGGAGTGATGGTTTTCTATCTTCTGTTCTGGTGGCCAGGTGGTGCTTTCCCTTTGACTGCTCCAAAGATGGCAGGAAGGGCAAAGGAGGGAGAAGATACTTGAAAATTGGCAGAGTCCTGCTCTCCACTCACAGTGGGTGTTGGTGTTCAGTGAGAAAAGCTGTTTGTGGGTGGATGGAGAGAGGGGGAGTCTATTTGCACTCTGTGCTGGCAAGTGTGACCTGGGGGGGCTCAGTTGGGTGGGAGGTGGGGAGGGGTGTGTGGGTTGTTGTGCAAACACAGCAGTGGGGTTTGCATCGCCCTGCTGGTTCTGCCAGAATCAGCCCCACTGTGGGGGCTGTGGGGAGGCTGGTTTGGTCTCACTGCCATGCTTTGGGTTCCCCAGTCTGGGCTGGTTTGGTCTCACTGCCATGCTTTGGGTTCCCCAGTCTGGGCTGGTTTGGTCTCACTGCCATGCTTTGGGTTCCCCAGTCTGGGCTGGTTTGGTCTCACTGCCATGCTTTGGGTTCCCTATTCTGGGGAGGCTGGTTTGGTCTCACTGCCATGCTTTGGGTTCCCCATTCTGGTGCTTCACCTCAGCTGGCTTTTGCCATGGGCAGAGTGGACACCTGGCACACACTTTGTCCTCCCACCCACAGATAGTCCAGGTGAAGGAAGATGGGTGAGGGCAGACTTGAGGCTGACATCTGCTCTGGTTGCTGGACATCCCACCCCTGAGTGTGGCTTAAAGGGAGCTCTGCAGCCTCCAGAGTTTCCAGGCTGTCACTTTTCATATATCAAAATCCCTACATGCCCTTAAAAAAGCCCTGAACACTGTTTTGGGGTGGCCCTCATCTGGCCCTGCCTTTCAGTGCAGGAGTATGCATCTGAGCACACAGCCTGGGTGCTGGTTGCTCCACGAGGACAACCCAAAATAGCTCCTGTAGCATCAGGTGGGCAGCTGGAGCAGGAGAAATCAGCACATTGATCCAGTGGCAGAGCTGCTCTGTCATTGCTGCAGCAGTGCAGGGGAGCAGGAAGCAGCCCAAGTGCCCTGCAGTGGCTGCTGCTGAGCTCAGAGTGGTGTGGAATAGCAGAGGACCTGTGGAGAGCACCCTGCCCAGAGCAGGGTCACCTCCAGCCAGAGGCTCACACCGTGTGCCACAACCCTCCAGTGGGACCGGCACCTGCAGCAGCGGGGCTGGGTCTGCAGGGGGGTAACACCTGGTGGCCAGGCGGGTCCTGAAGGTTGAACACCCATCTCACCTTCCTACAAAGCTCTGTAAGCACAGGGACAGTGCAGAGAAAGCTTTCCCCGACCTCGGTCCCGCTGTCAGTGCCCTGCAGGCAGCGCTGGTGAGAGCGATGCTGCGATGGTGTTGTTGTTGGCTGGATTTCACAAACGAAGATTTTGGGCTCAGCCTGCGCAGTGGATGTTTTAGGTGAGGCACAGTGTGTGCAGAACTGGCCCCACTCCCTTTACTCTTGAGGTTCATCGTGCCACGGCCGAGCAGCTCGGACGGCGACAGCGAGTTCCTCGGGATTCGAACCAGCGTCCTCAGAGGAGGAGCCGCTCCACAGGCGGGGGCCTACGGCACTCTGCCAACACCCGCTGCTGATGCTGCAGTGAGCACCCAGGGGATGGACCTTCCGAGGTGCCCTTCAAGCCAAGATTTCCTGCTCCCGAAAGAAACCCCAGCCCTGTGCTCCTGGGTTGTTTTCCATGAGTCTGACCCGGACACAGCCCAAAGTGCCTCTTGCCCTTTCCCGCTGTGTTTCGTGTCCCCAGCCCGACGGAAGGTTGTGAGGCTGGAGCGGGGCTGCTGTCCCGGCGGGATGCGATGCCGTGGAAGGCTCTGGAGGGATCTTCTCCTCCCGGGCTGTCGTCGAGCCCCATTCCTCACCAGGAGCCGGGGCTGAGCCCTGGCAGTGCCCGCTGCGCAGAGGCGGATGCCACTCCAGGACTGGCAGTCCTTTCAATTTGCTTCTTAAGGCTCCTTAATTGTTGTTCCCCCACAGGAGCCCCGCTCAGCCCCCGTGTTTCAGCAGAGCCTGTGTGCTCATGTGGGCAGAGCCCACGGCAGTGCCAGCTTTGGTGGTGGTGGCAGCTTTTATCTCACACACCAGCCCACCTGGATGGGCTTCCTCTCACCCAGTGAGAGTCTGGCCACGTTTAAGCGGTGCTTTGTTAAAAGGAGCATCTGTCTCTACTCCCCAAATGCTCTGGATCTTTTTCTAAGCCTGTTTCATGCCAACATTTATAGCTGCAACTGTGCTGGCAGGATGAAAACCAAGCAGTGCTTGCCCCTTCTTCACCCCATGCTGCTCCTGCTGTTCTCCCTTTCCCCGGAGCCCAGATGTGGACAGAGTGCAGAAGCACAACACAAAATCCATCTTTCCCCCAGTGTCACACTTAGCCCATAAAATCCCATCTCCTACCTGTGCTCGGGGTGGGGAGGCTGATGAGTGCTGAGGTTTGCAGAGCTCCTCTGGAGCCACACCAAGCTCAGTGAATCAGAAGAAGTTTTGTGAACATCGGGAAGCAAAGTTGAAAGCATGAAATGGATGATACTCAGGCAGAGAATTCTTTGCATGCCATTCCCAGATCAAAGTTTCTTGCTGTCAGGAATCAGCTCTTAACTTGCCTGACTCTGAGGCTGCAGAGGAAGAGACAGTGAGTCTCTGACAGCTGAAGTCATGAGCAGCTGGGTCTCTGCTGCAGAAGGCGCTGGCACAGGAGAAGGAAGAGGTCCCTGGGCACAGGTTGGAGCAGGCTGAGAAGTGCTGCACCTCTGGTGAGGCAAAAATCCTGAGAAGACAAAAGCTGACAGGGCAGGGGATGAGCAGAAGGAAATTAATAGAATGGCAGGACCCTCTGGAGAGGAGAGCAGGGAGCTGGGCACAAACTCGGTGTGCCCAGGGAAGGCAGCTCTGCTGTGCCTTGTCTCTGCTCTGTAGGCAAAGGGAGGGGGATGGATTTGCATGATTTTTGGCGTAGGGAAGAGGAGCTTTCAAGATGTTGCTGCCTACATCCAGCAGCGTGAAGATGTTCAGCGGACAAGATGTGGCTTCTCCCCAGGGCAGTGGTCACAGCCCCAGAGCTCGAGGAGCATTTGGACAACACTGAGGCACAGGGTGGGATTGTTGGGGTGACCTGTACAGGGCCACAAGTTGGACTCAATGATCCTTGTGGGTCCCTTCCAACCCAGGATATTCTGTGATTCTACATGTTC
Organism: Formicarius rufipectus; assembly: GCA_013399695.1. NCBI lineage: Eukaryota > Metazoa > Chordata > Aves > Passeriformes > Formicariidae > Formicarius > Formicarius rufipectus. Next base: position 633,895 of record VXAU01004101.1, on the reverse strand, counting down.
TGGAAGGGTCTCCAAGGATGATAGCTGGGAGAGGAATTGGAGTTTTGTATAATTTCCAAGTTCAGTGATGGCATCCACATGCTCCCCTGAGAAGGTGGTGGCTGAACTGGGTAAATCTGGGGACAGTGTCGCTCCTTTCATCAACACCTTTGTGTTGGCCCTTGGATGGGAATGGAAATGTTCTTAAAGCTTTGGCATGAAATGCCTTTGACATGGCTTATTTACCATCTCTTTAGTCTGGGACTTTGATGCTAGAATTGTATTTACTTTGGAGAACTGGCAGAAGAAATCCATTGTTAGACTAAGCTGTATTTTCAGCAGGGGCTTTGCTGGGAGAGCTCTCCCCAGGACAATAACACCTGCAAACCCTTTTAAGTAGAGACAAGAGAGGTTTAGGAAGCTTTAGGTTTCCCTTGAAGATAAAAGTCTTCACATGCCATGTTCCACAGATGAACTGATCCCATTTTAGTAATCTGCTGGTGTTTACACAGGGCTCAACTGCTCACACACCACGTTGTGATTATTGGTGTCTTTTAAAAAGCCTGTGGGTAAATGTCTGGCTAGGCAGACATTCTCCTAAGCTCATCATTCATCCCAGCCTGAACCTCTTAGGAATCTGCAATCGCTGCTTGGAAACAAGTGCAAAAATCTGGCACTGAGCATGTTCCATAAAGCAGGACATGGACTGTGAAGTGTCACCTTCTCCATGACCCCCTTTAGTGCGACTGAGGATCACCTTGACTTTCTCCTTCCTCCTGCTGCCTCCAGCACTGCTGCTCTTCCCTCGTGTGACTCCAGCCTTTCCCAGGACCTTCACCAGGCCTGATGGTGCCTTGGCTTCTGCACAGACCTTGTCAAAATTAGGGACAAGTGCAAATGGCTTTTCTTCCCCCCTTCTCTTTTTCCACATACATAATCATCTTCCTGCAAAGCAGGCAAACAAATGGATAAGGGAGTGGAGGAGGTTTCATTTCTACAGAAAGCAATTATAGACATTAAAAGAGCTAAAGTAATAAAAATAATATTTAACATTCAAATCCCTTATCTATATTACAAGGCTATTAACAGGAAGAAATTATTTTTTTCTCCCCCTAATCACATTTGCTTTGCAAGTCAGTCATCTGAAAACTTTAATGCCAGTCCTCTGAGATTTTTTGGAGGCTGATCTGCAGTTTCAGAAGTTTGGGGTTCACAGGTTTGTAAACTTTGTGGTTCATGGGATGGGGGTGATGCTGCTGCTTTTCTTTCCTACCTATGGTACTTGCACAGGGTGAGGAAGGGGCAGCTGTGCTCAACAGGAGCTTGGGAAGGGGGAGGTTATATCTTCTATAGAATGATATATTTATTGTTTTGATGGCTCCTGCTTTGCCAGGTTTTAAAGCACGGCATGAACAGAACTGGCAGTCAGGCTGTGAGCAGTGGGGTGCAGGGGCTGCTGCTGTGTTTGCTGCTCCCACAGCTCCTGGCACAGCAGGGTCCCCACAGGGAACCTGTGAGGGGAGAGGAAAACTGAGGAGAAGGCTCTGTAGCACAGAGGGGTTAAACTCTGGAGTGTGTTTGAGCAGGGCTGGTGTGACCCCCACCCCTGCAGAGGATGTGGGAGCCCCGTCTGAGCCATCAGCAGCCCACAGTGTCTGCGTTTGGGATGTCCCAGAAAGGTGGGACACTCACCCTCCAGGGGCAGGTGTCCCATGTGTGGCCCCCGCTGTGGCTCTGCTGCTTTCCCAGGCTCAGGGTCCTGACTTTCTGTGTTATCCTCTTTCTCCAGAAAGCTGATCTGGCTGTGGCTGGGCTGACGATCACGGCCGAGCGGGAGAAGGTGATTGATTTCTCCAAGCCGTTCATGACTCTGGGCATTAGCATTCTCTACCGAGTTCATATGGTAAGAGACTTATTTTATAACCATTTATGTCCCTCCATTATTGGCATGCAAGCCTGCCTGGTTATAGCAGAAAAATGAGCGACTCATAAAAATATTTTGGTTTCTTATTTAAACGCAAATGTGCTCGACCTTTATCTCCTCCTTTTCTCTGTCTTTCTGCCGTGTGTCAGCTTGGTGGGCTCGATTCCTGTTCAAACCCCCAACCCTTTGCCTTCTCCTCCCCAGCCTTCCTGGGCACAGCGTGTTCTCCACCCTGGTGGGGGCTGTACAAGCATGTACACACTGTTGTGTCATGCCTTTGCTTAGACGGCACTTGTATTCTTGAACTCCCATAGATTCCTTTGACTTTGCTTCCTGCATTGTTTATCTTCTTCCCGAAGCTCAGGAGAGGACAGATTTTCCCCTGCTGCTCCCCTGTGGGAGCCCCCAGTGCCACAGGAGGCAAGCTCTGGCAGCCAGGCCCTGTGCACCAGGATATCTTGTTAGTCCCAGCCTGCAGTTTGGAAATGTGCTCTGCTCAGTGTTGAGCGTGATGCACGTGGCAGTGGTTTGGTTTCTGTCAGCTCAACAGTAGCAGCCAAAAGGATCAAACCATCCAAGCTGCCTCTCCCAGCCCTCTCTCCATCCGAGAGGCTGTTCAGGATGCAGTGTTGGGTATGAACAGAAACAAATCCACACGTATATCTCTTGTGCTGAGTGGCTTCTGCCAAGAGCAAACAAGTAATTAAAATCTAGTTAAAATTCTGTTTCTTCTGGTACGTGCAGAATTTGGGATCGATGACTTTAACTGATAAAAGAAAAGGGTCTGACTCTTCAAGCTCCTGGAAATAAAATGTAATTGTCCCTCCTCACCACAGTTGTTTTTTCACACCACCAGATTCCCTGTGGATCCTGGAGGTGTTTCTGCCAGTGTCTCTTGACTGGGATTATAATTGAGTTTGGGGATTGAGTACTGTGCTATATTGGGAAGGAAATCCTTCCCTGGGAGGAAGCCCAGGCACAGGTTGGGCAGAGCAGCTGTGGCTGCCCCATCCCTGGGAGTGTCCAAGGCCAGGCTGGATGGAGCTCTGAGCAGCTTGGTGTAGTGGAAGGTGTCCCTGCCCATGGCAGGGGGTGGCACTGGATGAGCTTTAAGGTTCCTCCAACCAATTCTGGGATTCTGTGACTGTGCATGTCCTACCTTGAATTTACGCCATAATCTTCAACAAGTCTGTTAAAGCATTCCTCCCTCCAGAGGAACACAGCAGCATTGGGGCAGGGTTTGCACAGGATCTGCTCTGCATGTGCAAGGTGGTTGCTGCTGCCTCGGGTTGCTCTGCAGGGATGTGTCTGGCACATCCATTGGAGTGCAAGCTGCTCAGGGCAGGGAACATCTGCAGCTCGTGCTGGTACCACAGGAACACAGCACAGCCATCCTCCAGCCTGCCCTCAGGCCTCACCAAACTGAGCAGCATTAATTATTACAGACTTCAGAAGTGTTTGGCAAATCCTCCCCTGCTGTTGGCCAGGCCCCAGTTAGGATCTCAGCAGGGGAGCTGCCCAGTGACCCCGGCAGGCTTGCAGAGAACACCAGGCATCTCTTAGGTTGGGTCACCCCAAAGGCAGTCCCACTTTGCTGTACTGAGGCCACGAGTGGTGCTGGGGGCAGACAGGACCAGGGAGATCCCCATCAGGGAAGCTCAGAGTCCCCCCTTCCCTGTCCAACACTTGGCACCTCTTTGTGCAGACCTTTCCTGCTTAGCATGAGGAAGGTGTCTAAGAGCTGCGTGACAATTAACTTACCAAAGTGGTGAATATTTGTCTAACAGGGTAGTTAATTGCTCTGGTTTTCCTTTAAGGATGTGGTTTGCAGAGCATCCCCATCTGCTTCCATCCCCTCTTTTCCCCATCCCCATCCCCAAACCCACCTCTGCAATGTCAAAAATTGCAGCTGACGCATGTTAATCACAGTGCAGATCAGATGTAGTCTAATAAATAACCACAAATGAGTTTCTCTCTTGCTGAGGAGTTGTCTCCACACCCTGGTCTCCTCCCAATGTGATGACATTTAATTTTAATTTCCATGTAGCTCCAGTGGCAAGTGATTTCTCTGCCCTTTCTCATCCCCACACTGCCAACCCAGCCCCCACAGTGCCTGTGCCTCTTCTCACACATAACCAACTATGGCAGCTTTAAGCAGGGCTGTCATTTTTCTCAATTTCCCTTGTTGTGATATAATCAAGTATGGATTTCTGACACAGGCACTCTAACAGGCTTTCTGACTTGCAGGCTGCTGAGAGAAAAGGCTTGTTTGGTTTCATTAGGTTCCCATTCTCAGCCAGTGGGACGTGTGGGTGGCAGGAGGTGGATGAGGAGCCCTGAGCAGTCACTGGGCTGGGCAGAGGGCTGAAATCAGGTGCCCAGTGCCATTGCTGCACTGAGGGATATGTCAGGTTTATTTGTAGCATGCTTTGCTCACCCACCCGCCTCTATGGCAGGCAGGGAGGGATTAGACATAGTTCTGGCTTGTCAGCCCTGATAGTCCTCACTGTGCACCCCCTTTAGGTGAGGAAATGTAAATTTTCTGAGGACGCTGGAATAGCTGAGTTTAGGCTGAGTGAACTGGAGCTTGAAGTGGTTCTGCTTGGTTGCTGCACAAGACACAAAAGGGGGAGCATGGAATGAAAAGCTCCTTCATTCCAGCCAGAGGAGGCTTGACAGCCAAGGCAGAGGGGCTGAGAGCAGCTGAGCACCCCTCTTAGTGAGCATCCTGCATCCCTAGAGCAGGCATGGGACCAGCTGCTGGCCTCAGGTGTGCCCAGGACCATGGAACACAGTAGTTGGCTATGAACCATGTGGTGACTCCAAATTAGGCTCAGCATTCACAGTGTTGGGCTTTTGCTTGTTGATTCCGGAGAAAGCATCTTGGAGAAGGAGAGTTCTGGATCAGACATGGTCATCCTCAAATACACGTGCTCTGGTTTGGTGAGACCAAATGCACTGCAGTTGCACCAAGCACAAATCAGCATTTCTGCCTTTCCAGGCAGAGTTTTCTTTCTTTCTTTCTTTCTTTCTTTCTTTCCTTCTGCCCCGCAGAGGTGACAGAGTTCTCTTGCCTGCCTTTTTCAGGGATAAGCATCTGTGAGAAATGATGTGGACAGGGCTGATAGTTCTGCAGGAGGGAATAGGACACTGTAGGTGTGTGTGTGTGCAGGGCAGGGAGTCATAAGGTCTCTTGCAGACCTGAGCACAGGCAAGTCCATGACCAAATATCTCTCCTCCTCTTCCTTCTCCTTCTTCTTCTCCTTCTCCTCCCCTTCCCAACATTCCTGCTCATCCAGGCTCTTTGGCCACCAGTATGTTCACAGAAAAGTGATTCTCACTGGCTGAAAAGACTTCCAAGACCAACTCAGGAGGGTAAATGAATCTCTCCCACTTCCATCTGAGGATGTGGAGGAGGCCTTCATCAATTATTGGACATTTGGAACATATCTATTCCAGGAAAAATAGCTCTTCCAATTAACTAAGCTGTATTGGGACTGGCTAAAAATATCTGACAGACTCCAGATATTGTCATTCCCATCTTCCAAACAGACAGATAAGAGAGAGTTTGTGCCCTCTGTGGGAACAGAATATCTTTATTCTTATCCACAACTGTGAATGAAAGGAATCTGTAGCAGCAGCCTGAAAATGACTGTCGCTGAAAAGAACCAGAACTACTACTACTGTAAAGTCACAGGAGAGATTCATTGCCAAGCTGGAGACTTAAAGCTTCCAACGCAATTTCCTTAATGAGAGTAATTTATTGACAAACTGCCCCAGAAATATAAAGAAGACATCAAGGCCTTAATTGCAGAAGGGAACTTTGTTACAGGAGCATCTCACGAGGGAGCCTCAGCCAAGGCACTGCCAGTGCCTGTGAGTTCCCTGCCAGGTCTGGGATGCCAGGCAGGACTGAGCTGCCTGCAGTGAGATTCCCAGTTGGCTCAGGGAGGGCAGCTGGTGCCCTTCAGAGCTGCAGGTTCCTATTGCCTCATTTCATTGCTGAGTGTGTAACAGCCTGTAGAAATAAAGAGGTACCTGAGCCAGTGTAGCTGCAGGTGAAGAAGGGAACCAGGGGCCTGGGGGGCACCCAGGACAGCAGGGCAGGCACTGAAGAGAAGGGCTGTGGCTTCCTGTTGGCACTGAGAGATCCGTGATCCTCCGGATGGGATCTCTGAGAAGTGCAGAGGGAACACACCTTGGAACCTGCAGAGCTGTGAGATGGTCTCACCCTTCTGAGCCAGTGAGAGCAGCGAGGGATGTTACTGGACATGGCAGTCCCCCCAGGATGCTGGCGGGGTGGTTTCCAGCAGAGTCTCTGGCTCTGGAAGCCCTTGGCTTGGGTGCAGCAGCTGGAAAAGCAGGATACAGCAGGAATTTACCAAAAAATAGGGAAAGGACAGAAGGGTGTAGTATCTTCCACTGTTTTTACCTCACCTGCATATACCAAGCACACTGAAACAACCAAGTGCAGAGGAGAGACCTTGTTTTAAAGAGAGACTCTGGAATTATATCCAGGTGAACCTCGACTTTTGCTTGGGAACTGACTTAAAATTAATCTGAGAATGGATGCTGGATGGTCTGAACCACTGATTCTTAGCTCATCTATTTGTTAAAAGCCTTAATAAGGCAGATTCTCTAAAAACCCTAATCCCAGAATGGTTTGGGTTGGAAGGGATCTCAAAGTGCCAACTCCCACCACAGGCAGGGTCATTGTGGAACCCAAACTCAGACTCATCTTGTCCTTAAGGATACAGGGATGGGATGTGCTGGGTCTTTACTTCGTGCAGGGCAGAGTTTGCTGTAGAAGGTGTCTGAGATGTTACAGTCCCAGCTGGTGACTGGAGCTGAGGATCTCACAGTCTTTTGGGTATTTTTAGTAAAGGAAGATTTTTGTGCAACCACTGTTGCCTTTTCTAGCGACAGCGTGGAGTCTCCAGAACTACCAAGACCTTGTGAAATTCAGGTTTTGCGTAAGGAATAGGAATACTTCAGTAGTAAAACAGTGAGTTTTGATGGAAATGGAATTGAAAGTGCTGGTCTGAATCTGGGAAAGGAAAAAGAAGCATTCACTACCTTTGGATTAAGCACAGGATTTCAGGACTGAGTTTGCCACGGCAGTGGAGTTGGGTGTTAATTATTACCAGCTGTGATTAGTTTATGTGATGCCACAGGTGGGCAGGGAAGGCAGTGGATTAGGGGAAAATGAGGCCTCTCTGTGTCAAAGATGATCTCTTTGTGCAGAATGAGCAACCTACAGCAGAGCAGTGCTGGGAAGCAGCTGCTGGAGCTGCACTGAGCAGAGACATTTTCAGCACACAACAGAGACATGCCAGTAAGAAACACACTGACAGCCTGGCCAAGATGTGATAAAAGGTTGTTTCCACTCTGACTCCACAGTAAAAGCCTTCACAGAGCCCTGACTCGGGGGAAGCTTCCCAGTTACAGGTGCTTGGGGAAACTGTGGAGCTGCTTTAGTGATGCCAGGACTGACCCTGTGGTTTGGGGCAGAAGATAAAAGGCTCCTGAGAGCCAAGGGATCAGCAGCATCCTCACCTTGCCCCTGCCAGGGGGCACTGTCTGCTCCTTCCAGCCGGGCAGGGTGTTCAGAGCAGCTGCATCTGCAGAGCTGGTGGTGGCAGGAGAAACACCCTCACCCAGGTGGGAGGTGTTCAGCTCTTGAGAAACTCTGCCTAGAAATTAACCCTCCCTTTGCACCAGTTTTGCTGCCGTTGACAGGATTTCAGTGGTGGCAGCATCCTTGAGAACATTTAACACACTTTGAGAGAAGATCAACCTGCTTTTTCTAGCTTGATTTTTCAGGGAAAGGTGGTTTGCTGAGAAAAAAACAGGAAGTTCTGACGCATCCTGGAGATTAAAATATCCTGTTCGCTGAGATAAAAGTAATAATTTTATTGGGCTTTTGTAAAGAAGTAACATTTCAAGGCTGAGGAGAGAAAAACAGAACTATTGGAAACACACTTTTTTTTTTTTCTGCACAAAGATGTTTCTCACCCCCCTCTGAGCTCAGGTGTGCTCTGCCCAGTGAGCACAGAGTGCATCCTGCTGGGGTGGACAGGGGTGAGGGGTGCTGCTTGTCCTACCATGGGGAGGGCAGAACACTGGGATTGTCTCAGTGTTTCTCTCAATTTACCTCTTTTTTTTTTTTTCTTTTTTTTTTGCCTGGAGGAAGAAAGGTGGGTGAGTGGGGAGAACAGACTCAGGAGATGAAACCCAGCAGGGAGAAGCTGCAGGACTCGGTCACAGAATCCCAGAATATGCTGAGTTGGAAAGGACCCACAAGGAATCGAGTCCAACTGTTAGCCCTACACAGGACACCCTCAAAAGTCACACCCTGTGCCTGACAGAGTTGTCCAAACACTTGCTGAACTCTGTCAGGCTCGGGGCCATGGGGAGCCTGTTGTCCTTTGTTGTGTTGCTGTCTTCTGTTTCCCCTGCAAGGCTTTTCCAAAGCCCTATTTATCCCCCTTCTCCCATTTATCCCCCTTCTCCCGTTTATCCTCCTTCTCCTCNCTCCCCTTCTCCCGTTTATCCCCCTTCTCCAGTTTATTCATTTTCTCCTCCTTTTCCTGTTTATCCCCCTTCTCCCATTTATCCTTCTCCTGTTTATCTCCCCTTCTCCTGTTTATCCCCCTTCTCCAGTTTATTCATTTTCTCCTCCTTTTCCTGTTTATCCCCTTTCTCCCATTTATCCTTCTCCTGTTTATCCCCCTTCTCCTGTTTATCCCCCTTCTCCTGTTTATCTCCCCTTCTGCTGTTTATTCCCCTTCTCCCATTTATCCTTCTCCCATTTCTCCCCCTTCTCCCACCGAGTCTCAGCATCAGGGCAGGTGTGTCTCTCCTCCTACCATTTCCAAACGGGCTATTTAATTTGAAAAAGCACAATCAGGCCCACCCCCGCTTTGTGTTTCCATTCCAGGGTCGCAAACCCGGCTACTTCTCCTTCCTGGACCCCTTTTCCCCTGGCGTCTGGCTCTTCATGCTGCTCGCCTACCTGGCTGTGAGCTGTGTCCTGTTCCTGGTGGCTCGGTAATGTCGCGGTGCCATCTAGCGTCACACGGGCACACCCGGGGGGACACGGGGACATCGCTGCCCCCAGGACACCAGCACGGACTGGGCAGGACTGGGGACTGCCCTCTGCCAGCTGGGCACTGAGGTGTTGCCGCTGAGTCGCACACGCTGATCCCTATGGAAGCCTGGGATGGGCACTGGTGTGTCTGGCAGGAGCATCGTGCCCTGGTTCTGTGTGTGCTTGGTGCCCAAATCGGCGTGGGAAGGGCGGGGGAAGGTTTGGGGGGAGTGTTGGTGCTCCACAAATACTCCCTGTAGGTGCTTTTCAGCCCTTGTCCTGAGCAGGAAGGGTGGAGGTTGGCAGGAGCCCCCCAGTCCATTCAGAGCTATTAACACAAATTTCACAAGTGATGTTTGGTGCCTCTGGTTGCCCTGTGCAACCCGGAGTGTGTGGAGGAAAAGAAAGTTCATTAATATCTTTCAACAGCCTCTTGGTTGATGTGCAGAGCCTCCCTTGGCAGCTCTCAGTTCCATTCCCTTATGACTAATTTAAATCAGTCTTAAAATACCTCTCTGAGTGTTTGCCTGCAGTGTCTCCCATCGAGGACCAAGGTCTGTGCTCCACTGCTGTTTTCCCTGACCTGCCAACAAGCTGCTTATTGGTGGTGGCTTGGATGGGCTTTTCCAGGCAGAGCTGAGCTGTGTCCTGGCCGTGTGTTCCAAAGCCTGCTCAGGGCTGGATGGCCCTTTTGGGACACTCTGAATACCCAATTCTCATTCCACAAATTGGAACTGTGCTGTCACTTGGTCCCTTAGCATGGCTAAAGTTGTCATCCTGACAGGGCTTTAATGGGTTCTTCGAATGCTTTTACAGCCTCAGAAACGCAGGTCTGAAGAAACCATTGAATAATGCAGCCTGATGCTCTCTGCAGACCAAGAGCTGGGGCCTCTGTAGCCCCTTCCTCATGTTTTAAACATGACCCTCCAAAAAGGTGCTTTTACCCAGCTTCCCACTGGAGATGGAGCTCTGGCTGCTGCTCTCTGCCTTGCTCAGCTGTAAGGAGCTTTTGACCCTGTGAATTGCAGAGACTCTCCCAGAGCAGTGGGTTTTACTGCCAGTGCTTGATCCACCATGGCAAGTCTGCAGGAAATAACCTCCTCCTCCCTGGCATCACAGGAGATGCAGGAGCAAAAATAAACCCCTCATCTTGGTTAAATGCTGGGTGAGCTGGCAGAGCCCTGCAGCTCTTTTGGCAGGAGCCCCAAAATGACCCTCCCAGGCCTCAGCTTTGTTAACCACAGTAATATAATGAACTCTAGCACAGAAATTAGAAGACTCTCTTAGTAACCAGGGAACTGAGGACTGGAAACAGCAAAAAAGAGGGGGGAAAAAAAAAAAAGGAGAGAGAGCTAGACTGCAGTCACTTCAGTGGCAGGCTGTTTCACATTCCCACCTCTGTCCTGCCTCTGAAACACAAGCACTTGGCTTCCAACTAGACCTTGCCATGGCAATCAGACCTCCTCAGAGTAACCATCTGCACTGATGCAGGTGTTCTCCTTGATGGTATAACGCAGTCAGGTCTCACACACTTCACTTCTGAGCTTCCCATCAGTGCTCACGCTCCAGCAGGGAGCCCAGCCGAGGATGTTTGATTTCAGTTCCCCATCAGGTCCATGCACACGTGGAATTATTGCTGTGGTGTGAATCTGCTCACAGGGCAGCAAAGTCTGCCTCCCCACAGCCATGCCCAGCCTTTCAGCAGAGCCTCTCTGCTGCAGTTTTTGCAAATCTCTACAAGAAAACCTCTGGCTTCTGAGTCTTAGAGCAAATATTTCAAACAGCTCTGAGCCCTGGGCATCGACTTGACAGCAAAGTGCTTCCTCCTCAGAAATCTCTGCCTCCAGGAGAGTTAGAACTTCACAGCTTTTCTTTTTTTTTTTTTTAATTTTTCATGTTTTGCTTCTCCTCTCCAAAGTGTCCCATTTCCCAGTGAGCCACCTGAGTTACGTGTTTCCTGTCCTTCCAGACTGACGCCGTACGAGTGGTACAGCCCTCACCCCTGCTCCCAGGGCCGGTGCAATCTCCTGGTGAACCAGTACTCTCTGGGCAACAGCCTGTGGTTTCCAGTGGGGGGGTTCATGCAGCAAGGGTCCACCATTGCCCCCCAGGCACTGTCCACACGCTGCGTCAGTGGAGTCTGGTAAGGAGGGCAGCCCCCCTCTCCAAGGAGGCTTCTCTGGGCAGAGGTGGATGGAGGAGGAATTTCTGCATGGAAGGGGTTGTTAAACATTGGGAAGGGCTCCCCAGGGAGGTGGTGGAGTCCCCATCCCTGCTGGAGGTGTTCAAGGAATGACTGGATGTGGCACTCAGTGCTCTGGGCTGGTTGGTCAAAGGCGGGACTCAATGGTCTTGGAGGTCTTTTCCAATCTGAATGGTCCTGTGATTCTGAGAGGTGGAGGGTGGGGATGGAGAACACATTCAGGCCACAGGGAAACCTCATGCCGTCATCTTCTCTTCCCCTCTCCCTAGGTGGGCATTCACCTTGATCATCATCTCCTCCTACACGGCCAACCTGGCCGCCTTCCTCACGGTGCAGAGGATGGACGTGCCCATCGAGTCCGTGGACGACCTGGCTGACCAGACCACCATCGAGTACGGCACCATCCACGGCGGCTCCAGCATGACCTTCTTCCAAGTAAAGCCCCTCCTTTGGCTGACTGGGGTAGAGAGTGCAGAGGGCACCCTTTAATCAGATTTGGGTGTCACTCCAGTGTGTCGTGCCCCTTTCATTCCAGTTTCTGGCACAGAGAGGATTTCTGGAGAGATCCCACAGGACTGGGCCAGACCCACAGTGGGGGAAGGTGGGATGAGTGATGGGAGAGGCACAGTGAAGGACAGGGAGGGAAATTGGACAAGGAAGTTGAATTTTCGTGTCTCCCTGTGTTTTTGATGTGATCTTGGCTTTTACTTGAGAGCCTTTCAGCAATGAAGCTTCAGCCAAGCTCAGACAGGCTTGCAGTGCTGGAATCTGTGTGTGGCCAGTGGCACTGAAAATAAATAAATGAAGTGTATGCAAACTTATGTGGGCCATTTAGCCCAATTTAATTTTTATCCTCCCTGCTCTGTTCAGAAGGGAAATAAATGAATCTTTTCTGCAGTGCTCTGAATGCACAAAGAACTGCTTGAGGATTATTTATTTATTACCTTTTGAAATTGAGAAAGGCGAGAAAGCTTTTCTCACTCCCCCCGCCCCCCCCCGCCCTACCCTTTCTGAGTCTGAACTGGATTTGGAACCCTGAGAAATCTCTGGAGTGGGCCTGAGCTTTTCAGCCCAACTTTATGCTCTTCAGGGGTTTGGCAAGAAGCTGCTTTTAAGCCAAACATTGCATCTAAAATGAGCTGAGCAGAGCCCAAGTGACCTAAGGTGGTTGTATACGAGGTGCTCTCTAAAGGAAGGCTTTCAAGTTTAAACCCCTGACTGGCTCTGTGCTGCTGGCAGGTGCTGGAGTCCCTGGGATCAGAGAGGAAATTAGGAAGGGATGTTTTTGTACAATTTGCAATGCTTTAGGCTCTGTTTGGATCCATTTCCCCTGGTGTAAGGATGGTGGATCAAAGCAGTGATGGATTACACAGACTGCCTTCATGGCCCTCCCTTCCTGGATGCAGGAAGTGTGTCCACTGCTGGAGCACCTTGATTTGTAACCTGTCCTGGCAGCATTTTCCCTGGCAAAGATACACAGGTTTGAGGTTTGAAAGTGCCATGAACTGGGGACAAAAACACCCTCTGCTCGTCTGTCCCTTGCCCAAGGGGCTGCACCCAGGGGGAAGAGCTGGACAGACAAGGACAAGAACTAGGTCAGCAGCCAATTCCCTAAAGCTCTCCAACACTGCTTACCAGCCACAGAAAATGAGCCCTTGACAGTGTGAAATTCCTAATGTAGACCAGGGCATGTTTATATTCAGGCTTTGTGCAAGCAGGTTTCACTCTTGGCTCAGTGCAGGCAGGAGAGATTAACCATAGTTGGCTTTCTCTTGATCAAACCACCAGCAAAGTCTGAGGGGCTGCTTGAGCTTTAGATTATTGTAATCAATGAAAAGACTCCAGTTCTCTTCAGCGGGTACTTTGATTTGTCAAAATCTGGATTCAGGGGGCAACAAAGTCCAGAGAGCTTTGGCAATGCTCTCATCCTTCAGTGGTCTCCGTGGGGTGCTGGTGTCTGGCTCTGGCACTGGAGAACTGTGAGGATAAGGTTCCAATGACAGGCAAAAGGGTGTGAGCCCTACAGGGAGCATTCAGAGTTTCAAATCAGCCAAGTACAAGCTATTTCTCCTGGCTTTTTTGGTCTGTTACAGAAACTGTGAATTTTTCTAAAATTGAATTCATGTAAAGAGCTTTGCCGAACCCTACTGGAATTAGGTATGCACTTCATGCCCAGCTTTGCCAACACAGTCTCAAATCCACCAAGATATTTGGGCCTCTAAACCTCATGGCTGTAAGTGGTTGGGCATTGAGACCCTTTATGAATTTGGCACCAACATCTGCTTTGACTCCCTTCCCCTCTGTGGCCTTTTCATAGCGAGCGTCTAACTCCAGGTTTAACTTGGGGTGTGATGCTCCTCCTTTAGCTGTGCCTGGCTCCTTCCTCCTGCAGAACTCCCGCTACCAGACCTACCAGAGGATGTGGAACTACATGTACTCCAAGCAGCCGAGCGTCTTCGTGAAGAGCACGGAGGAGGGGATCGCGCGCGTGCTGAACTCCAACTACGCCTTCCTGCTGGAGTCCACCATGAACGAGTATTATCGGCAGCGCAATTGCAACCTCACGCAGGTCGGGGGCCTTCTGGACACCAAGGGCTACGGGATTGGCATGCCCGTCGGTAGGCAGTGAACACCAATTCCAGTCCTTCTCGGCTGTCGGCAGAGGAGCGGCGCGTTTGAGAGGCTGAGCCGGCCCCGGAGCCGTCGCGTTTCACAGCTCTGCCCAGGGGCGGTTTCTGTGCCTCAGGGGGAAAGGCAAGGGTGGTGAAGTTGCCCAAGGTGCACCCTCAGACCCTGCTCTGGTCCAGAGCCCTGTGACACGCGACTGCGGCTCTTGAAATAATTCGTGTGAGAGATGTCTCAAAATTGCTGCTTGTTTTCTGCATATGTGCTCTTTGCTGATTGTCTCCTCCTTGAACCAGTGTTTGTGCATCGTTCTGTGCTCCCTGTCCTAATCTCACAAGTGCTGTGATAATGCTGTTGCAACTCAAGTAGTTTTTAGCACAAGTTTCTTAGCAGCTGGTGGTTCTTAAAACTTCAGGACAGAGAACTTGGCAATTCAGTGACTATCTGAGGTAATAATTAGGTTTAACAAATGCAGGGGGGTTGTGTTTCAAATGTGAGAACTAGCAAGAGAACATCATCCCCCAGGGCAGCATGGAAAAAAGATGTAGTAGTTGTTATTCCAGGCGATCGGCTGATCTTTCCTCCAGCCCTGACCTTTAAGCACTGGCACTTAGCAAGACAAAGTTAAGGTGAATTACATAAGGCCCATCACACAAACAGGCACTCCAGTTTAGGTAACATGGGTAAGCTTGTAAAGTCACAGTAACCTGATTGTGAGTACAAACCCACACTCTCAGGGCTAAATCTGTCCTGACATTGTCTTGTTAAACAGTGAAACTGTAGTAGATAAGAAGAGCAGAAAGCTGCTCTCTGGGACAATAGTGCCGAGTTACTGGGAGGACTGGAGCCTTTCCCACGGCCCTTCCTCGGGATCTCTGGTAGCAGACACCAGGACTGCAGCCGAGCTCGGCACCAAGCACAGAAGGGAGCTGCTCTACCACGGACATTTAGGCTTGTGTGTAGGTTGAACTGGATGCTGTTGCAGTGCCCCAGGAGTTGGACTCTGATGATCCTTGGGGTCCCTTCCAACTCAGGGTATTCTATTCTGTGACCACTTTGAGGGAAGGAGTGTTAGAGCAAGGTCAGAGTGGTAGGTGGAATGACAAGACCCCAATGGTCGGAGTCATATTGAACTGCCCATTCAGTCCCTGCAGCCAAAGCTCCCCTTGTAATGGGCCTCCTGAGTGGCCTGGGTGGGCCTTGGTGGACGGGCAAAATTGCCTCCTTCAAGTGGCACTGACCAGGTGGCAGTGCCAGCAGGGAGGCTGCAGCTTTCCATGGCTCACACAGACTGGCGTCCCCTCCAAACCATCTGAGACGAGCTGGGCACACTGGTGGGGTGAGTGGGGAGGATGAGTGGGGAGGAAGGCTGGCCCAGGGGGTGCCCTACCCCATCCCTCTTGGTGTTGCAGGCTCTGTGTTCCGTGATGAGTTCGACCTGGCCATTCTCCAGCTGCAGGAGAACAACCGCCTGGAAATCCTCAAGCGGAAGTGGTGGGAAGGAGGGAAGTGCCCCAAGGAGGAGGACCACAGAGCCAAAGGTGAGCCAGTCCGCTGGCCAGATGACCCTCCACCTGCACACGAGTGTTTCTGCCTGAGAAATGCTTTTTCCCCTTCTTCTGACCCGAGATTCCTTCCTCCACAATTCAAGGAGAAAGCCAAACAGCTCTGCTGTGCCTCACGCTGTGTGTTTTTGCCTGGGGCAGAGAGAGTGAGAACAACCAAATGACAAATATTGGAGGCATATGGAGGGTAAATTAACTTCTAATGAATGCCTGGGAAAATGGATGGCTGAAGGGATCAGACCAAAGTTCTGGGTTCCTTGAAGGGAGATGGATCTCCACCACAGTCCTGCTGGTTAATGGCTCAAGTGAAAGTGTCTTTTAAACAGCCAGGGGAAGGGGCACAAGGACTTTATTAGTACATCTGTAAACTGAGGAGCAAATTCTTGTGGGTAATGCTATGCAAATAGCCATAAAAGCTACCACATTAGGCTGATGTCCCAGCATGGGAGCAGTTGCCAGCTGAACACAGTTGCTGCATTTTTTAGTTCTGGCAGTCTCCCTTTTCTCAGCAAGTGTTTTCTGGGAGGCCAGCAGGTCCCCCAGTTAAAAGGACAATCTTCTGACCTTTCTGAGGGCAGAAGTGGATAGCCAAAGTGGGTCTGTGGTAGATATTTTGGTTTTATTGACCTTGTAGCAGCTGTAGGTGTGTCTGTGCAGTTTGTGGATGGGACCCCATGGGGTTGTAAGTTGATGCTCATTTTGGGGCAGTGCTGCACTGCAAGGAACCTCAGCTATTAATCTCAGGGCTGAAGGTGTTGGCCCAGTATAAGACATCAGGTTATTGCTATTAAAAAGGTTACTTTGAAGGCAAGCAGACACATGGGAGACTTTTCCTCCTCGGACTGTGTAAAAAGGAGCTCTGAAGTTGAATCCAGGCTGTGGGCTGTTCTGAGATGGCTTTGGAAGGGGGCAACTGGGAAGCTGGGCTGTTTCTGGACTACCTGATGTGTTCTGTGACCCTGGACAAATTTTTCTCCTGGTTTGCTCTCTCTGTGATGACTCACTTCCTCAGTCTGGGAAATGAGGAAGGCTGTAGCCTTGCTGGCATGTGTGTATGGAGGAAGGAGATCCTGTGAGCTTGGCAATGGGTGCCTGAGGTAGCACTCAGGCAGAATGACAGAAGCATGGAGAGAGAGGTACTGGCTCTAAATTCAAATTTGAGAGCTGCTGGGAGGAGAGGATGGCCTTCATCTTGGGTCTGAATTGTGATTATGGGCTGTGTTTTCTGCCTTGCAATTGCTGTGGAAGCATCTCTGCAAAAGGCTGATTTACAGAGTCACTGGACTGCTCCAGAGGTGATGCCAAAGGAATGAAGGAGAGGAGGGAGAAATGCGACCTCCTGAGTTTTAGAACAAAGCAGGTCAGCAATTTACAAGGATTTTGGTGAGATTTTATGTCTAAAAGCTACGCCGAGATTAAGTCAATAAATCATTGATTCTTCACTTTGATTTAGCGCTGCAGAAGGGAGAGGAAGATTTTTATGGATGTTTTGGTTGAGTAATGGCCTCAATCAACCCAGTGCACAGCACCACATGCTTTTTAGTAATCAATCCAATCAGGGGCCCAAACCCAGCAAGCACAGGAGAGAAGAGCCAGATGCTGGACAGCAAATGCTGAGGCCAGCACTGTCCCCCAGCTCATCTCACAGTCCAGTTCTGCAGGGCCAGGGGCAGGCACAGACTGCAGTCTGGGGACCAAGGGCTGTGGTGGGAAGGGAGGTGACAGCCTCAGCACATGGGGAGCTCAGGCCAGGGTCTTCAGGGATGGGGTTTCCCTCCAGCTCGTGAACTTTCTGTGTTGCAAGCTGTGTAGTTGTGAGCAAGTTGTCCAAGGGAGGTGAGATGAGTCACCCCATGGAAGGGTCTGTTTCCTCCTAGAGAGCACCCAACCCATAACCAGGTACTCCTGGGTGGAAGGGACCCCATTCTGTCACCCTGTAGTGTGAAACAGTGTTGGGTCCTGGTCTTGTTTGGAACCTCTCCTTGCTGCTGCAATACAAACAGCTGCAGTCATTTCCCTCCAGCATTTTAATGCAATCAAAGGGGGTTTTCTTGGTGCCAGCTTCCTTTAAAGCCCTTTCCTTTCTTCTTCATCTCTGCTTCTTTAACAGCCTTGCTCGTCTTCCTTTGAGAAGTTCAAAGCAACTGGAGCTGGGAGAATAATTTGCAGGGATTAATGTGCCCAATTGATCTCGCATTTTTGACTCTTGTTTTCAGTTTGTCCACAAATTGCTTTGTGCTTCCCTTCAATGTACTTGCTGTTTATCTGCAAAATCATCATTTCTGAGAAGGGATCTTCGATCCTGCAGTTATTGCAAGTCATTCACTTTGCCATCTGAGTCATGAGGGGAGCTATTAATAGGACAGTGCTGGCTCTGTGGTTTTGGTCCCTGGCTGGGTGTCTGCAATGCCAACAAAACAGCAAAATTTGGCATTTCTGTACAGTGATACTTGCAATTTATGGCATATCTGCCTCTCCACACTGTCCCTTCTGCTTTCTTTTAGGCCTGGGAATGGAGAATATTGGTGGGATCTTCGTGGTGCTCATCTGTGGCTTAATCGTAGCAATTTTTATGGCAATGTTGGAATTTTTGTGGAGCCTCCGACACTCAGAACAGTCAGAGGTAGGGCCTGAAAATGTCCTGAGGACATGGGGTGTGTTTATTGCTATCTGTGGGGTGCTCTGAAACAAGTCATGCACCCAGGCTGAGGTGAATTACCAGCCTTGATCCCTCAAACACATGAGCAGGTTTGGTCCTTTGGGAAGGGTCTAAAATCCACGAGCTACTCATGCACTCCTCCTAAGAGAGAGGCTGTAGGGATGCTCCAAGGGCTTTTGAAGGGATGTGCATAACATCCAGGTGCCTTTCCTGGGGATGGGATCACCTCAGGATTTCTGCTTGCAACAGGTTGGGTCTTGTGTTGGTGTGGAGATCCAGAACACAGGAGGGTCTCTGATGAGAGGCAGAATCTGTTGTGTTATATTGAGTCCAGGTATTGGTGTTGAAAGCCAATGACACTGAGTCTGTAACAGTTTGGCATCAGAATCATGATACTGAATCACAGACTGGTTTGGGTTGGAAAGGACCTTAAAGATCACCCAGTTCCAGCCCCTGCCATGTGCAGGGACACCTCCCACCAGCCCAGGTGGCTCAGGGTGCCATCCAACCCGGCCGTGAACACTTCCAGGGCTGGGGCAGCCACAGCTTCTGTGCCTCTGCTCACTCCAGAACCCCGAGCACACCCAGCCCTGTGGGTGTCTCAGGTGAGCAGCGGGTCTCGCGTGCCCCTTCCAGGTGTCGGTGTGCCAAGAGATGGTGACGGAGCTGCGCAACATCATCCTCTGCAAGGACAGTTTCCACCCCCGGCGGCGGCGAGGGGGCACGATACGGACTCGCCCCGCGGTGCCCGAGGAGCGCCGAGCCCGCAGCACAACCACGCTCAGCAACGGGAAGCTGTGCAGCGGGGGCGAGCCCGACCCCCTGGCACAGAGACTGGCCCAAGAAGCCGCCCTGGTGGCCCGGGGGTGCACCCACATCAGGGTGTGCCCCGAGTGCCGCCGCTTCCAGGGGCTGCGGGCGCGGCCGCCCGCGGCATCCCCCGCGCGGAGCGAGGAGAGCCTCGAGTGGGAGAAGACCACCAACAGCAGCGAGCCCGAGTAACGCCGGCTCCTGTTCCATTTTACAGAACGCGGACTTGTACAATGTCAACTCGTTTTTAAGTCAGCAGCAGTCACTCCGCTTCTCTAGAGCCAGGCGGACCGCGGCGCTCCGCCCGCCCGGCCCGACGGGCGGCGATGCTTTCGGGCTCCGAGGGACGCGCGGGTGGCCGCAGCTCGGGGGGCAGCAGGGTGGTCCTCAGGGTGGGTTCCTGTGCTGCCTCCGGCCGCGGCGGGACGAGCGAGGGGTGCTGGGTGGGGGTACTGCCCACCCCGGGGCCGGAGGGGTGCTGGGTGGGGGTACTGCCCACCCCGGGGCCGGAGCGGTGCTCGGAACTTCTCCAGCGCCGGGGAGGAGGAAGGACACCGGCGCTGTCTCTCCATCAAACAGACTTACCGGGGGTGCTCTCAAAGGGCGGGGGGAGGGACCTTTTATTTGGCGTGGATAAGGGATGGGAAGGGAGAAGCCAGTGTTTCGTTTTGGTTTAATTTGGGTGCGTCAGGACCTGCTCTGCAAGGCACCGATGCTCCGGTGCTGAGCTCTTCTTCCCTTTCGGAGTGTGGCGGGTGGACTGGAAAAGGGAGGGAAGGACGGGATGGGACACGCTCCCCGTGAGAAGCAGCGTTTGCTGAAAGTCCATTGTTAAAATTACATATATATATATAAATATATCTATACATAGATATATATATATTAAAATGCCAAAAAAAACCCAACCAACAAACACAGTGAACTCAAAGAGGCCTTGAAACGCCTGGAATTTCAGGGGTTCTGTGTCTTTTGTTTCATTTTGGGGTTATCTTTTGCTTTTCCTTTCTGTTTTTGGAATGAGGGTGGGGGAGTCTTTTGAAGAAGAGGAGAGGGGAGCACTTTTGGGGGGTCTGCCCTCTCCCCCCAGTGCAGGGAGGTGGTGTTGGTACCCCCAGAGTGCCCAGAGCCCGTGCCCTGCACACTCCTGAGGTGACTCTGAGCTCTGCCCCAGGCTCACGAGCTCCCTGTGACCCACAGAGCACCCCCAGCTCCCCGGGTCACTTCCAGCCCACGTCCAGCAGCCACACAGCATCTGAGAAAACCATTCGCCCGGGATCTCCTGTAAGGAAAATATTTACTTCTCTAGAAACAGCAGCAGCAGCTCACCCTGCTTGGTACAGACATGGGGGTTTACATTGACAAATTTAATTTTCTGATTGAAAAAACAAATTCTATGCAATTTCTGATTGTAAAAAGAAAGAGACGACAATGGAGAGGGGCAGGGGAGATAAAGCCTTGAGTGAAGGTACATCCTGTTCTTGAATTGTTTTCTTTTCTTTTTGTCTTGAATGTACTGAAATAAAAGATGTCCTTGTATAATCATGCCTTTTTTTTTCTTTTTTTTTTTTTCTTTTTTTTTTCTTTTTTTTCTTTTCCTTTTTCCTTCCCTGTCCACAGTCAGGAAAGTTGAGACAGTTTGAGACCCATGTGGTCAGGGAGAAACCCAGCACCTGAAAGGAAAGAGGTGCTTTGGCTGTTGCAGGTCTCTGCTGCCTGAGTGTGTCCCCATTTGTGGTGTTGCTGTCACCTGTAGCTGAGTGGGAAAAGCGGAATAAAAGCCCAAATCTGTGGCATTAAGGTGGGGGAAAACCCCTAACTAACAGCAATGAGGCTGCCCAGGGTGGGCAGGTTTCCGTGGGGTGTGGACCGAGGCAGTCACATCCTCCCCAGACCTGCTGGTTGAGGGCTGAGGGTCAGGTCAAATCCAGGAGCCCAGGTGTGGGATGGATGAGGAGGATGTGCAGGGGATGGAGTGTGATGCTCTGGTGATGGGCACATCAGGGTTGTTCTGTTGTTTCCAGCAGGCTGTGAAAAGAAACACCTGCCACACAGTGACATTAAAATGTGCAACAAGGAGGAGAGGACTTAGAGCGTGTTATGCAGGATGTCATATGAGATGGCCACAGAGGTCCTGTCTGGCCTTCATATCTCTAAATCCACAGGATGTTCCTCTCTCCCTGACTGAACAGAACAGTGGGATAAGGTAAGACTTCACCAGAGCCCAGGAATGCAAGGCCATGGGATGGGAGAGGCAGGTCCTCAGCTGAGGTAAGCCAGTAAAACTGCAGCCCTGCACTCTGCAAGGAGCCAGGCTTGGGCTCTCAGCGTCCTGACAGCAGCACCACAGTCGTCTCAGGGTGCCTGTGTTGTGCTTAAAGGCCGACATGTTTCTACGAGCACTGGAATATATTCATCAAAAAGAAGCTGCTTTTTAAAATTTATTTACAGATTAGCAGAAGAAAAGGCTCCATGAATCATTTATCAGATCTGATGCTTTTTTCACTGCTTCTATGCAGTGAATAAAGAGAAATCTTGACAGAGCCAGACATTACTCTGCATCTCCAAAGATCCTGTAGTCACCTGCTCAGACAGAGCATGTCAAGAAAAAAAATGATTGGAAACCACCTGGTTTCTCAGTGTCTTTGCTTTTTATCTCTCCTCTTAGCTTGGTCCACCCACATGGTATTTTAGATCTGGGTCTGTATTTTAAGGAGATTTGTTACATGTCCCTTTTGCCCTCTTTAATTTTTTTCTTTTTTTTTTTTTTTAGTGTTCAGAGGTTTTGCACTCAGAGCAGAAATGGACCTCAGAAGAGGAGGATAAAAGCTGCTGTAATTTAGATGCCTCTTCTAATGTCTCTGTGTCCTGTATTTTGTGCTCCTTGGTAAATACAGGTTTCACAGTGGAGGGAGCAGACAGCATTATTCATGTGCCTGGGTTTGTGCTCATAAGCATTTGTGTGCCCAGGTGGGTTTACATCTCACGTGTTCCCTCTCCCCAGTTTTTTTCCCCCTCTCATCTTTGAAACCATTGTGGGGGCTTTTCTGCTCAGCCTGTCCCAATGCTAATGCAGTTCAAGGTCTGCAGCTGGTTTGCCATGCAAAAGGCACTTTCCCAGTATTGCTGTCTCCTGATAAAACTCGAGTAATTCTAGTAAGATATCTCTGCAAATTCCACCGGGAGCCAAAGATTCGATCAATTAAAATGTAATACTTTGCTTCATCCCCTCTAAGTGGTTTGTTTGAGCCTCCTGCAGCCCCCTGTGTTCGGGAGCCCAGCAGTGGGGCTGAGGGCTCATGTCTCTCCCTGTGGGGACAGCCAATTCCCCAGCCCTGGCTCAGCCCACGGCAGTCTGGCAGGTTCCTAACTATAAGGCCTGGAATCTCTGCCCATGGGCTAAACCCCATGTTTGTGTTGTTTTTTCCAGGCAGTTCCACTTTCACCTAATGACACAAAGCTGTTTTCCCCCCGGAGGTTGCAGGGGTGAAGGCATTAACGAGGCTCGGACTGGCCCAGGGGCACTTACTGAGCAGAGTGGCACATAAAATAGCAAAGGGTGGTTGTGTGAACACAAGAGTCTGCAGCACCTCGGGAACAGAGATGGGGAGCTATAAATTATAAACTAGAGACTCAGCCCTCGTGGTCCTGAGTCAGGAAGCTCTTTAACCATTTCAGAGCCCCAGAAATCTTCCCTGCTTCTGTCCTGCCAAGCCCTGTTCTCCCCTTGAGCCCTAAGTGCCTCACCAGGTAAGTGACCAAAGAGGTGGAGGAAGAGGCAAAGGGAATAGCTCTTGTTTTGTGGTGGTTTTAATTATTATTTTTGGCAGAGATACTGAGTTATAGAAAGGATTTGGGAGGGATTTGAGTCCCAGCAGGCATACATAAGCTGGTGGAGATCCCACCAGCACTGGGAGCTGCAGCTGTAGGCACAGGGTAACTGGGGTAGACGCAGAAATGTGAGTGGTTTGGGTGGTTCTTGGGTGGTGACTCTGAATGGCAAAGACATCCCTTGGGAAAAGGAAGGGACCCGTGGGTGAGGTCTGCTTGGAGGAGGCTGGCTGGTGACTCGTGTCTGATATGAAAGAGCAAAGATGGACTGGTTTGGGATGAAGCTGTTCTGATTTGGCTATGAAAAGGCTGGTATGAGTGATCAAAGCCCCCCTCATCAGCTCATTTAATTCATCTCTGAAATTAATTCCCTTCAAGATAGGTGTTTCTCTCTTCTACTTCACTTGTGAATCCAATGAAGGTGATGAAGTTCCTTGCAGTGACTTTGACTAGAGGGAAAGAGTAGCACTGCTGATCAGGAGAAGAGTGAGGCATCTGTCCAGGGCAAGGGACACAGCCTCAGTGGGGGCAGAACCAGGCAAGTGATCTGTGAAAGGAACTGCAAACTGCCATCAGAAATGGCAAAAAGTTAAGTCTGGGCTCATGTGTGACACTTGCAAGTCTGCTGAGTTTTTAAGAGTGAGGAGCTGCAGCTTGAACAGAGCAGAGAAACAGCTCAGCGTGTCCAAACACCTGCTGAACAGAGGATAAAGCACCCCCAGTTCCAGAAACCCCATTAGGGTCTGATGGCCACTAACTGATTGAAAATACAGAGCTGAACTCTCCTGGGTACAAAGTACCACTGATGAATTCAGTATTAATAGGCTCCTCTGGAACTCGACACCACACTGGGAAAATCATCCCTGTATCAGCTGGGTTGGACAATGGGCAGGTTGTGCATCCTTCAGGGTGGGGTTTTTTTCCCCTCCAGGGGGAATCTGCTGTGCTCCACTTGAGTTATTAGTCGGGTTTGTGGCAGGACTGCAGCATTTCATCCCAGAAAGCATTCCAGGCAGCAGATGAGGATCTGCAGCTGTCTGGGGGGATGAGTGGCAGTCCATCAGCAGCACAAAGAGCCACACAGCAGTGGCTCTCCGAGAGCTCTGCTGAGGCCAGATCACCAGGAAAAGGAAGGAAGCTTAATTAACAAAGGCTTTCTCCTCTGCTGTGTTTAGGTCTGCAGTTATCAGGGTAGTTCTGGCAGTTCTCAAAGACTGAAATGACAGTAGTTGGCTGTAAAAGAGATAACTGTCAGATTAGCTGGGACATATCTCTGCCGAGGTTTTCTATATCATACCTATCTTGAAGCATCTCCATGTATCAAAGGGACTAGTTGGCCATTCGCCTCTCCAAAGTACCCTTTCCAATGTGATAAATAGGGCTCTGTTACAATGGAAAGACATAACATTTCTTGTTTCTTCACTCAGGCTGTTTTGGAATAGTGTTTTCTGCACTTTGATCAATTTGTAGACTTATTTTTTCCATTGTTTTTGGTGTCTCATGTATTGAGTGTGGGGTGCAAGGGATAGAAAATGTCTGTTGGTCTGTAAGGGCAGGGAAAGGGCTATTCCTGGGAGATGGAGGTTGCTCTCATGGCCCATCAGGACTCCTACAGAGTCAACGTCCTCAGCTCCTCTTGGTCAGCTGGGTTTTGTCTTCTGGGGAGCTGGTCCAAGTGGCTGCTCAGGGTTGTTTGTGTCTGTGGTAGCTGTTGTGTCCCAGCAGCAGAGCTATCACACTACCAGCTTGCTGGTCCTTGTCAGACTTCGGGCTAAACCTGCATCCCTTTCCTGCTTGGACCTTCTTGACCGTGAGATAAGGCTGACGACCTGCCAGGCAGAGGAAGGATGGGGCAGGGTTGGAGGCCACAACCCCTCCCTGTTACTGCACCAACCGCACTTGCTGCGACTTTGAGAACTCCCTTTTGCCACCCTGTGCCTCCACTCTGCGGTAACGTGCGGGTGACCTGAGCACTTCCCAGCCTCCCCCGTGATTGCTGAACACCCTGTCACAGAGCAGAGGTGGGGGTAGTTCTGTGGATTAATGTGGAGGATGGAAGGGCTATGGCAAGGTTTAGTCTGTTCATGTTTGCAAAGGCTTCTGAGAGCGGGTGGGGATTTGCCAAGTGTTTGCTGACATTAATGGTTAATTATTACGGATGCTGGCAGCCCACATGCACAGCCAGCATCATTCTCCCAGAGAGATCCAGACCTGGATTGGAGTTGTTACACACATAAGATGGGAAGAGACAGCTTCTCCCTCTGTTTTGTCCTGTTCTCACAGCCAAAGTCCCATTCCAAAATCAGGCAGCAGCGACACTTCTCTGTCTCATCACAACAACTAGTTGTGAATCCAGGGCATTTGGCAGAGGGAGACCCGGCCATTTCCATGTCTGGGCTCATTCCTGTCTGCTGGTGCCCTTTATGTCTGACTGAACAGGATGGGAATCGTGGTCCGTAATGAGATGTGTCTGGAATGGGGCAGCAGGTGGGTGCCAGGCCGTGCTGAGCAGCAGGGACAGATCCAGAGCCAGCTGGAGAAGGGCACTGAGCATGATCCATGCCCAGGTTTGCTGTTCTTGCTGCTCAGGCTGGGTCAGCTACCTGGAGCACCTGGAGACACCACACTGAGGGACCACAGGAGAGGGCAGGAGCTGGCACAGCAGATCACACGTGGCTTTGGGGGTCTCCCAGGCACTGCAGGTTGAGCTGCATCCTGCACTGAGAGCCCAAGAGAATCCACAGTGTGATGGAGAGGGTGAGACAGCAGCCAGAGGAGCGAGCCAGCCCCAAGTGTGTGAGATTTGATTTGCCAGACATAATTTGATGGCCAGTGCCATTGCAGCAGTACCTGAGGAAGCTGCCTCTATCTAATAGGAGCCATCCAGAAAATGAAATCAACTGGATAAAAGGCTCAAGGCCCATTTGGTCCTATGAACATGCCTAGCAATTGCCAAATTATGACAAACCAATAGATCTTGAGATGACACCGGCACTGATTTATTTTTGGTTTCTCCGTTTGAAAGCACAGCCTCAATTTCTGAAGCTGA
Organism: Formicarius rufipectus; assembly: GCA_013399695.1. Classification (NCBI taxonomy): domain Eukaryota; kingdom Metazoa; phylum Chordata; class Aves; order Passeriformes; family Formicariidae; genus Formicarius; species Formicarius rufipectus. Next base: position 608,163 of record VXAU01004101.1, on the reverse strand, counting down.
AAGCTGCATTGTCCCAGTCTTTTGGGTACTGATAATATTTTAGAATTATGGCTGTGGAGTAATGTTTGCTCTTAAGGGTAACTTCAAGGTGCATTAGTCTCAGATAATTGACAGAGACCGAAGAAGTGATTTGGGAAGCGCCTGTGCGGAACCGAAGATCTGAGCGAAGAGTTACCTCAGCTTAATGGTGTGGGGAGAAACAGCTTGGACTTGATCAGCTGGCAGTGGTGCTAAATGAAGGCAGGCTCTAAAGTTATTAGCAAAATATCTAAGACAGCTCTGCTATGGATTTATACACCAGGTTGAGTCTTAAGGGACCAAATCTGCCATGTGCTCTGAGTCCAGAGGACTTGCCCTGCTCGGGTGGGAGCAGGGAGTGCTCAGTGCTCAGATGAGGCTCTCCAGCACGCTGGAGATCAGGTTAGGCCAGCGTGGCTAACAGGGCTCACACCTTTAACTCCCTTCTTAATCCCCAGATGGAGTGAAAGGTCTTCTCTGAACACTCAGTAAATCTCCAATTTTATTTCTCATTATTAAATCATGGAATGGGCCATAAATGTTTAAATTAAGTGAAAGGGAGAGAGATTTGTGAGAAAATTGAAGTCTCTTTGAGGAATTGAAGAATAATCTCCAAGGATGAAGAAAGTTGCTGTTGCCAGACCCAAAAGAGAAAGGATCAAAAAGCTACAGAAAAGGAACAGAAAATTGTGTATTTCAAATCCTCTCCCTCCCCCTAAAACCTCAGGTGTTTTAAATATAGGGGAAAGTGTTCTGATAAGCATCTCCCAGGCACTCCTTCCTCTGCTGCTGCCACCCTCTCTGTGTGAGCCAGGCAAATTGGGTGCCCTCGGCGTGTGCGTGTCCCCACGTGTGACAGTGCCACTCCTGCCCTGGCTACAGTGAGACCTTTTGAACATTATTAGTGTGGGCTGGGAATTAATTGGGTTTAGATGCCTCACTCTGACTAGAATGAAGCCTGCTCTTTTTCTTTTTTGATTAGCACAGTGCGTAATTAACTCTGAGTTTTCCCAGACTGTGGTGGATTCTCCGTCTCAGGTAATTTTTCAGGAGTACATTAATTTTCCTTTTTTTTTTTTTTAGCTTTCAGACCGAATGACAGGGAAATTAAAGGAGTCTGTGGCTTTTATTCAGGATTCCCTTTTGGCCTCAGTATGTGCAAACCCGTGAACCTGCTCAGACCCCTGTGACAGTGGGTGACATTAATTTGTGGTGAATTAGAAACAGGAGTAATGAGGGGAGGATTGTGACTGGAATTTTTCTGGGTATTGTTTTCTTGCTGAGGCTAATCAGGCCCAGCTCCAAATGTATGAAAATAACTTGGATTGGGTGGCTCTGTCACCTAACATGGACATGTCAGTGAAGCAGCTCCAGCATCAGAGTATGGCTGTTGGTATCCCCTGCACAACCAGGCAGGGAGGCAGCAAGGAAAAAAGAGGTTATTCCAGTTCCCATGGCCTGTTTAACCCTGGGGAGGTGGCTGTGGGAAAGAGGGGAGCCTGCCAGGGAGGGACCAGGGGTGGTAAAAGCTTTGGCAAGAGGATACCGCTGTGCCAGGGAGGCGGAGATTGAGACCCTTCAAACTTATTTCACTTGAACAATGAGGCAGCCAACATGATAAGCACCTTGAATCTGGGTTAGCTTGGGCTGAATTCAAACTGGTCCCTGGAGGTGGAAGACTAGATTGTGTAAGCAATTCTCTGACCTCTCCAGCTCTGCTGAATTGGGCTCTGAAGGCAACCAGGGATACAGTGGGCACTTTCTCACACTTGCAGCACTGCCCCAGCGGAGGTTTACACAGACATCTGTTCTATCCAGTCGATCTGTAACTATAGAAAGCAGCCACTGAAATGTGTTTCAAATCCAACTGTAGCCTGTGGTGCCAGTTACCAGCCAAAGAATGCACTGTCTGCCTTCTAGCAACTAAATAGCACAGGTGAGCTGTGCAGAAAACATGAGGATTGTTAGGAAAAGAGTGTGGTCTCTGAATGCAATGGAATTCTTTATCTCACTGAAACAGATACGAGGAGTAGGGGGGGAAGGAAAACCAAATGGAGACAAAGATCTCTCCTGAATGTATTAAAAGAAGCAAACGAGCCATTCAGAGCATGTGGGGGCAGTTTTTTGAAGGAGTGTTTGCAAGGCAGTGTTCATCTGTGCTGGCCTGCACAGGAATGGAAAGAACCCAATATTGAGTCAACAGGGTGAAAAGAAGGAACCCCAAAGGGTTTTTCTCTTTGTTAAAGGGCAAACAGGTCCACAAGGGTCATGCATGCATTTCAGTGCTGCCAGCTTGTGAGCAGTGTGGGGAGGACAGCAGAACTGCAAGGACGTGTCCATGTCACTGCCACCAAGGCACCTGAAAACCCTGAGCCCTTGGTAGAATTTGCCCCTGTGTGTACAGAATGTGAATCTGTCATAATTCTACATCAGGCAAGGTCAGGAAGTCAGTCAGACTTTCTCCACCAGTGTCTTGAAGACACACACCCCATGCTTTGTTTTAAAAGCTGCTGTAAAGCAATTCCAAGGAGAAGCAGGGAGTGGGAGGCAGAGTAGCTGAATTTTAGTAATGGTAATAGGTTAGAGCACATCTGAATATATTATTAGATTCAATGATCAAGCCTAGTACAGCTTTTAAGTTTGCAGCTGGGACTGCTGTGGCAATGTGCTGATGGCTCCAGCTCTGGCAATGGTCTGCCCAAGGCTCCCTTTGCCTCTTGGAGGGATATTTTCTGCCAAGAGATCCCCAGTCCAACTCTGGGCCTCCCAGGAGAATTGCCTCCTTGGCCCTGCATGAGCTGGGTGTCTCCTGTGGGTGCTGCCAGTGCAAGGCATCAGGAAACACGTGGCAGAGCGGGAGTTAAAGCAGCCCCTCACCCCCACCCCGGCTGCTGCAGGACACATTCTCGTGTCCCCAGCCCCACAACGCTGCCATTGTGTCCTGGGGCTGTGCAGGTAACAGGATCCAGCCGGCCCGATGATGTTACAGGCTGGGCACAGCCCGGGGATGCTCTGCAGCCGTTCAGCCGTGGCTAATGCAGCTCTCCCCACACCTCCCTCCCCCTGGCAGGAAGGACAGGCCCTGTTTCAGGCACTTTCTCCTTGCCACCATGTAACCCTGGTCCGAGTGCAGGTGGGGAACCAGCCTGGGTGCATCTGTCCTCACTCCCTGCATGATTTGTCATCCAGGCTTTGGAGCAACCTGGTCTAGTGGAAGGTGTCCCTGCCCATGGCAAGGATGATCTTTAGATCCCTTCCAACCCAAGTCAGTCTGGGATGCTGTGATTCTGTCCTTCCTTCTGAGGTCGTGACCAGCCACTGCAGAAAAGACAGGGAGTAAAGAGGAGAGAAACAGGTGAACTGGCAAGGAACAGCTGGGCACTGCCAGCAGAGGGGTGTGGCTGCTGGACAACCTGCTGCAGGATGGGCATTACACACCACCAACATGCAGCGTTTATTGATTGTGGGTTGTAAGTAATTTTGTGTAGCCAGCAGGACCTTGGGAGCAGGATAGGCCTGACCCATCCTGGGGGCAAATCCTGCTCCGGAGCTGGGCCCTGGGACTGCAGGGAGCTCCATGTCATCTCTGTCCTTATCTGACATCACAGGATCACAGCTGTGCCCCCCGGTTCCAGCTGTGCCCCCCCAGTCCCAGCTGTTGTCCCCCGTTCCAGCTGTTCCCCCATTCCAGCTGTTCTCCCCATTCCAGCTGTTCTCCCATTCCATCTGTTGTCCCCCGTTCCAGCTGTTCCCCTAGTTTTGACTGTTCCCCCCATTCCAGCTGTTCTCCCCATTCCAGCTGTTCCCGCCATTCCAGCTGTTGTCCCCATTCCAGCTGTTCTCCCATTCCATCTGTTGTCCCCCGTTCCAGCTGTTCCCCTAGTTTTGACTGTTCCCCCCATTCCAGCTGTTCTCCCCATTCCAGCTGTTCCCGCCATTCCAGCTGTTGTCCCCATTCCAGCTGTTCTCCCATTCCATCTGTTGTCCCCCGTTCCAGCTGTTCCCCTAGTTTTGACTGTTCCCCCCATTCCAGCTGTTCTCCCCATTCCAGCTGTTCCCGCCATTCCAGCTGTTGTCCCCATTCCAGCTGTTCTCCCATTCCATCTGTTGTCCCCCGTTCCAGCTGTTCCCCTAGTTTTGACTGTTCCCCCCATTCCAGCTGTTCTCCCCATTCCAGCTGTTCCCGCCATTCCAGCTGTTGTCCCCATTCCAGCTGTTCTCCCATTCCATCTGTTGTCCCCCGTTCCAGCTGTTCCCCTAGTTTTGACTGTTCCCCCCATTCCAGCTGTTCTCCCCATTCCAGCTGTTCCCGCCATTCCAGCTGTTGTCCCCTGTTCCAGCTGTTCCCGCCATTCCAGCTGTTGTCCCCTGTTCCAGCTGTTCCCCTCGTTCCGTCTGTTCCCCCCATTCCAGCTGTTCCCCTCGTTTCGGCTGTTCCCTCCATTCCAGCTGTTCCCTCCATTCCAGCTGTTCTCCCGTTCCAGCTGTTGTCCCCCATTCCAGCTGTTCCAGCTGTTCCGAGCGCCGCGTCCCCTCCCTCGGCCCCGGGTGACACCGGTTACGTCACTGGCGTCGCCGTCTCCGTGGCAACGCGGGAGGGGCGTGGCCGAAGCCACGTGACCGTGTCACGTGATGTTTTGGAGCTGCTTCCGGGTCGATGCGGGACGCGGCCGGCGGGCCTGGGTGAGGGGACCGGGGGTACAGGGGGGGACACGGACACCGCCGGGGTACACCGACACCCCCGGCAGCGCGGGGAGAGCGAGGAGACCGCGGCCACCCGGGACCGGCCGCGGCCCGTGCGGGGGAGCGGGGCCGGGTTGTGCGGGAGGGCCCGGGGGGGTCCCCCGGGGCTCTGCGGCTTCTCAGGGCCCACCGGAGCGTTCGGCCCGCCCGGCCAGGGAGTCAGCCCCGACCCTCACGGGCTGGCTTGTCCCGGCGCCTCCGAGGGTCGCTCTGTGTGCCCCCATGAATCCCACAGGATTTCCCTGGCCCAGGAAGGAGGTGAGGGGGGAACTGGGTGGTCCCCGAGGTCCCCTTGCATTCTGTGATTCGGTGATTCACTTATCTGGCTCTCGAGATCACTTCAAAAATAATTCCTCTGAATCACGACTCGGGAGAAGGAGGTTCCACCTCCTCCCAGATGGATGTTTGTGCTGTTTGTCCTGTTTATCCTTCCTCACGTTTTGTTTTTTGTCAGTACGAACATATCCGGATGTGTTTGGTATTTGACCACTCGGGATCTGCCCTGAAGACATGCGAGTAGCACTGGAGTTCCATTAGCATGTCATTGTGCTGTCGATCTCCAGAAGGGTCTCTTGTTCTCCTCACAGGCTGTGCAGCATGGGGACAGATGTTTCTCCTGTTGTTTGTGGTGTTCCCTTTCCCCCTCACTCCTCACCTGCAGCAGCACACTGGCTTTCCCTGCAGTTCCAAGTCAGGGTCGTGCTCCCCTTTGCAGGCACTTCCCAGAGGTGCCTCCAGCACAGGAAGGATGTGCAGCTGCTGCAGCAAGTCCAGAGGAGGCCAACGAGGTGATGAGAGGGTTGCAGCAGGTCTGCTCTGAGGAAAGGCTGAGACAACTGGGATTGGTCAGCCTGAAGGAGAGAAGCTTTGGGGTGACTTCATTGTGGCCTTCCAGGAGCTGAAGGAGCTACAGGAAAGGTGGAGAGAGACTGTTGGCACAGGCCTGGAGTGACAGGACAAGGATGGCTTCAAACTGACAGACAGCAGGGTTAGATGGGATATTGGGAAGGAATCCTTGTCTGAGAGGGTGGACAGGCCCTGGCAAAGGTGCCCAGAGAAGCTGTGGCTGCCCCATCCCATGGAGTGTCCAAAGCCAGGTTGGAGCACCCTGGGCTGGTGGGAGGTGTCCCTGCCCATGGCAGGGGCTGACACTGGATGATATTTGAGGTCCTTCCAAGCCAGCCCACCCTGAGATTCTCTGTTGTTTGCCACTCTGCAGCCCCCAGCAGAGCACTGAAACAGAACCACAAATGCTGTTTGTTAACATCTCCAGAGCCGAGTGCATGGTTTGAAATCTGCGCTGTCATTGAGAAAAACCAGAGTTATTTTAGGATGTGAATTGTTCCTCGTGCTATCAGCAGGGAAACACTCAGGAAGGTGCACCTTGGAGGTCACCCTGTGCCCTTGCACTGCCAGCATTCCCTTGAGTCCTGTCATCCTTGCTTTGCACACTGTGCTGCTCCTCACCCTCAGGTGATTGGAGGGGTTCAGGTGCCACGTGCAGGGGAGATGATTGTAGTGACTGAAATCCCATGGGAAGGGAAGTGGGAAAGGTGACTGCCCACCCCATGACCTTTTTGTCATCTAACAAAGGCACTGGTGTGCAAAACTAAAGCTTGAGAAAGAAAATGTTGATGATCCAAAGCTGTTGAGTGTGAATGGCATTAGTTTTTTTCTCAGCTCTGGGTTGCTCTCACACTGTAGCTGAAAACACCTTTTTTTGCCCCTAGTGTGATGTCAAGGTGAGTTTCTCTTGTGGAATTTCCAGCTGATGTTTGCTCAGCACATAGTGAGGAATGGAGTTGACAAAAAAGCCAGAAAGCTTTATGCACAGGGGAGTTCCAGAATTTCCAGACCAGGAGATCTGAATGTGTGTTTGGCAAGCACTGTCTGTCTGTGGGTTAGTACTGAGCTCCCAAACCACTGTGGGATGAGGCCTTTCAGCCTAAAACCTTGGCTGTCAACGCAGATTGTTCCTGTACCATGTGGAATGTTTTGGCCTAAAATTAAATGCCTTGTTCCTAAAATGGGTTTCCTTTTTGATTGTAGATAGACTGGTGACATGAATTAAGTTTGAGATATGAATCAACCCAGTGGTTGAGGGCTAAGAATAGTGTGGGGTTTTATTTTCTAAAGTAAGAGCATCCTTTGAGCTGCTATTTGTGACATGTAAACTTTATATATAATATAAAAATCATAACAGACTTCAGTCAACTTGCTGCTTATTGTGCTGAAGTGCTTTGTGGTAGGTGTGTTTTAGATAGCCTGGTCATGGAGAAGGAAAGCAGAGCTTGTTAAGGTGATCCACAGCAAAGGGGACCTGACCTTAGTGGAGTCACTTCTGTTCAGGATTTTATATCTGCATTTTGTGCTCCAAGATCTCTGGAAACCTGGCAGCAATGTGAGTCTCTGTGTGCATGTGTGAAGCTCTACTCCTTCATTATAAAGTCATAAAATGCCAAGGTCAGAAAGTAGGACAGAGACTCTTAGTGCCACCTGGGGCTCATACCAGCCATAGAGGGATCCTTGTGCCAGTTACACTCCCAGCTGCCACTTGGTATCTTTCTAGGCAGGTCAGCAGCCTGTGATGTGCCAAGTCCCTCTTCCTGTGCTGCCCTGGGGCCTGCCCAGATAGGAAGGGCACAGTTATCTGCTGGTGCACTGGGCAGTTGCAAAATGGAGTTGGCAGAGCTTGCTTTTGGGTCTGGCCAAACGATGTGCTGGGGAGTGTTTGGTGACACAGCAGAAAAGGGCAGTTTGTAAACACGTGTTTGAGCAATCTCTTACTCACAAACAGCTGTTTGCTCCTGCCCCTCCTGGCTGCCCTGGGAGGGGGTTTGAGAGCAGCTGTGTGTTTCTCACAGCCCTCGTGGGAGGTGCAGAAGTCACCTTGGGCAGCCTGGGGCATGTTGAAGCTGTCCTGTAAGGGCCTGTGGGGTAAGGAGACCTTGTCATGGTGTGTTTGTGCAGTTTGGGCCCTCTGGTTTTGGTTTCTTTTCAGGTAGTGTTTTAATTTAATCTTGAATTTGGATTTGGTTTGTCAGACTAACCTGTGCTTCAGAAATAAAACCTGTTGCCCATCTGGCTACTCCTTCTCCTGTGTTCTCATGCACCACATCTAGAGGAAATTACTACTTGCTGACTGTTCCTATGCTCTGTTTTTCTCTCCACTAACCAGAAGTCCAAGAAGGGAGCATGGACCAGCCCAGTGGAAGGAGTTTCATGCAAGTTCTTTGTGAGAAATACAGCCCAGAGAACTTCCCGTATCGTCGTGGACCTGGCATGGGGGTGCATGTCCCAGCAACTCCACAGGGTTCTCCCATGAAAGGTAGGCTTCTGGTCTCCTTGTGCATCTAGGGGGGGATCAAAGGGAAGAGAAACCACTCTGAATTGCCCAAAAAAGAACCATCACAATGTATTAGAATGTGTTTCACAGTGATGGGCTGAGAGACTGGAATGTAACAATGTTGATCCAGTGACTGAACTGGTTGCTATAAAAAACAAGTGAATTTCTCTACAGCATAACAGAGTCAGAATCATAGAATAGAACAGAATCATGGACTGGTTTGGGTTGGAAGGGACCTTAAAGATCATTGAGTTCCAATTCTGTCCATGGAAGATGGAATAGAGGCCCTGTGCAGTCTGTTTTAAGGGTTCAACAGTCCTTGGAGCATATTGTCTTCAAGAGATGGCTTAACAAATATGTACACATGATCTAAAATCAAGCTTGGTCCACATGCCAGTGGTGTCATGCAGTGCCACCAGCTTAGGTTTGATGCCTGCAGGAACAGGAGCCCAGTGTACACAGGAGGCAACAGAATTCAAGCAAAGTGAAGAATTGCTGAATCCCCAGCCAGGCTGCTTTTGTGACAAGTGACTCAGATGAATTTGCAGGGTACTTTGTCTTCTCAAAGCACCAAATGCTTTCTGACCTATTGGAGAAATCCCCTCTCCTGTGCTTCTGCCCTTGCTGCCTTGAGAGAGTTTAGCCAGCTGTGTGTCTGAAGTGCTGTGCTGCTCGTGGGTGTCCTTGAGCCTCCCAGGCTGCAGAATCTGTGTCACTGTCTCCTTTGAACTAGACCCATTTGACACCCTTTAGTCTCCCCTCACTCTGATGTTGGACTTTGGTTCTTGGTTTATACAGAGGAGCCTGAGATTCACATTCATCCTACTAAAGTTGCCCCTTCTTTGTGTCACCTCTTGCCCCTTGTGATCTGCCCAAGTTGTCCAAACATCCATCAGGTCAATTTGTGTCCTAAGGAGCCCCAGAGGGGAAAATTACCATGGAAATCAGCTGGGTGAAGTTTCCCATTACTGAGTTTGACAGAGGAGGAAAAGAGGCCTGAGTTCAGCTGAGGACAAAACACTCTGTGTGTCTCTCAAAATAAACATGAATAGGAAATTGGCCTGATGGAACATTCAGTCAGTGTTTTCTGTCAGGTAAGCCCCTGCTTACCTGAGCTGTTTGGATGCTGAAAAGAGGGCACATCTTAAAATGTGACTGAGACATGACTTGCAAGTATGTCATGACTAATTCCCAAAGTGCAATGCAATCCTTTAAAGAAACCAAACACTAATGAGCCAGAAAACCTGGAAACTCAGATCACTCCAGATAATTGTCTGCTGCTAGAACCCTTTCTAGTCATGTAGCTGTCAAGTGTTAAGGAGAGAGAAAAAGGGCCACCTCTTTAGGAAAAAACTGGTTGTTAAATTTTAATAGATTTGGATGCTCCAGAGAGGTGGGAAAGCCATATTGTATGTGAGGGAGTGTAAGACTGATGGCTTGCCTTGCCTTAATGTGGATTTCTTGTGTTGAAATGGTTTCCTGTTACAAATCACAACTTTCTGCCATGTTTTGGCCTTAGCACATCAGGCTGTGATTGAGGTCCAAGTCCTTGGTTGTAGAATAGCTTTGAGAACATTTACCTGCCTGAGAAGGAATGAGAACAAAACTGAAGCAGGAATGTAAAGGCAGAGCAGAGACCTGAGTTTTTCCAGGGTGTAGGAGTGCTGAACACTTTACACTGAACTTGGAAAGGGAAAGCTTAGAAAAGAACTGTTTAAATACATCCTTGCTGTTGGCAAGCCCAGGTGGGCTTAGGGCAAGAGGATAAGGGCTGTGCAGCAAATGCTCCACCTAGTCCTGTGTGCTATCTGCAGCAGCAGATGCCTGGGGAAGAGCACAAGTTCTGGCAGGAACTGATATGGGAAATACCATAAATGACAAAGGACTGGCCTGGCCTGGCTGCCCCGTGGACAGAAATGCCTGCAGTAACTGAAGGGCACTGCTAGTGAGTGGCCATGCACGTTTAGAATCTAGAACACTTCTCCAGGGTGCCACCTGTCCTAAAATCTGTGCTTATCCCGAGCTCCTTAAATGTGTGTAAACTTTGGAATTGCCGGTAGATTTCTGTGCTCTTGCTGAGTAACTGCCACGCTGGGAGGTTGTGAGTGCAGCCCAGTGCTGAGCAGGGGGCAGCTGGTCTTGTCCCCCGTGCAGATCGGCTGAACCTGCCGAGCGTGCTGGTGCTCAACAGCTGCGGCATCACCTGCGCCGGCGACGAGAGCGAGATCGCCGCCTTCTGCGCACACGTCTTCGAGCTCGACCTCTCTGACAACAAGCTGCAAGACTGGCACGAGGTAAAGGGCTGGCATCTGCATCCTTCTCGGCATCTCTGCTGGCTTTGCATCTAGGGGGGAGTTGGGTTTTGTGTGGCTGCTTCCTCATGTTTGAAGCTGATTTTTATTTACTTTGACTGCAACCGAGTGATAAATATGATGAAATTAATCCAGTTTGGCACTTCGCTCCATTTACCTTGTGACTTACAATATTGGCCTGTGGGTGAAAAATACATATTTTTATTTTACTCTATCGTGCAAAGCACTGGAACTGGCATATCTAACATCAAGAGGTTAATGGGCAGTGCAGTTTTTAACAGTAAGAATGGAGGAGGTCTCAGGAATGGCAGTTGATTCCCAGCTTTGCTACTGATTTTGTCGTGGTGGACAAGGTATTTATTCTCTCTCCACATTTGTTTCCTTATCTGCAAAGCAGACTTAGTAGCATTTACCACAAAGGGTATTTCTGAAGCCTCGTTAATTAATGCTAAATGGTATTGTAAAATCCTTCAAAGTGCTTGGATAAAAGAAGTTCCATAAATGCAGTGTAATATGAGTAAAACAATCTCAGTCTCTTCAAGTGTCATTAAGTTCCTCACTGGATTATGCTCTCCTTTTATGTTGGTGTTTATTGTTGAGAATATGTGGAGAAGAATGGGATGTTTTACGGTTTTTTGTATCAAACTCCAGTCTTTAAACAGGGAGTGAATGCAGCGTTTGCAGAAATGTCCCAGCTCAGTGGGGCTGGCCTCACGTGTGGTCAGCAGCTGGGAGAGCTGCACACACTCTGGTCTCTCATGAGCTGCATGTCTTGCTCTGTGTTCAGCCTCTTTAGACTACCCTGGAACTGAAAGCCCTCTGTGTACAGGATTATGTTTTCACAGCCCATCCACAACTGATAAATATCTCCCGACTATTAAAAACTGCGGTCCTTGGGATTCCAGATGCCTGGGTGGCCTGTTCCTGTGCTTAGCTAATAACACACAGTCTAAACTGTGTCATTTCAGCCTCCTCTGCTGCAGTTTAAGCCAATTACTCCCTGCCCTGTTCTCAGCAGGCACAGAGGAGCATCCCTTGCTGTTCCTTATACAACAGCCTTTATACCCATGAAGAAGAGGTTTCTTATCTGCTTTGATTATTTTAACATAATACTGAAAAAATCCAGTTTTTCCAATCACTGATCATAGGCCAGTTTTGCTAAATCCTGGTTTTTGTCAGGCTGATGTCAGTCAGTTTGTCTACTTAATTCGTGAGGCGTAGCACCCAAAACATGACATCACCTAAGATGAGGTGTGAAGGGAGGCTGTCATTACCTCATGTTTGCCACACTGTATTCAACCTCTGCAGGAGACAATTGCCCTTTGCCAAAAACTGGGCCCCGTTGTTGACCTGTGAGTGTCCTGGTCTGCCCCATCTCCTCCCATACCAATTGTTTTGTGGAGCAGAGCTCTCCAGGCAGGTGTTCTCTGATTCATAATTATATTTTAAATTAATACCTTTTCCCCTGAATGTCAGTTCATTGACTGTTCTTGAACTGAATTCCATCTTGGGAGTTGTAGGTGTCTTTGGGCTCTCATCTTGCAGCAGCCTTTCCCACCTACAGAATCACCCACAGATTAAAAAAGCACAGTGTTATTTATTCTGATTATGGAAAACAGAACAAGTATTATTCTTCTAGAGCACTCCCTCAGCGTGTGTGCTGGCTTTGGACTGGACTCTTCACTCACAGAGCTGTTCCAGGCACTGTAAATTCCCAGTTTGCCAGTGCAACTGGTGTGTGGATGGTGCTGGAAGCTGCTGTTCCCTGGCACTGCTTCCCCCCAGTCAAAAAGGAGAATGAACTTGGTGTGAGGTGTTCTCTGTGAGTTGACTGAGCTCTGTGGGGAGCAGTGCAAGGCTGAGCAAGTGGCCAGTGTTGGTCATGAAGTGCAGAGACATGTCGATGGTCTCCCTGCTGAGAGAGGTCTGGCCTGTTGGCTCCTGGAATGTGCTGCTGCTCGAGCTTGGCCTTGAGGTGGATTTTATGACCTTTCCCAAGGGACTGGCCTTGTCTTATCAAGCTGCTCAGAGAGTGTAATTAAATAAACTGTTAAGGCAAACGAGCAATTAGCCAATCCATCTAGATCAGGAGTAGCTGGAGTATGAATTACAGGGAGATATCCAGCAGCCTTATATTTTGCTCTCTGTCATTCCTTTGACTTGTGGCGATTCCAAAGGGCCCCCTTTTAGGAGATGGGATATTGTTGCCTGAGGTCCGATTACTGACTGACACACATTGCTTTCTTTCTCTCTTGTTTTCAGGTCAGTAAAATTGTGTCCAACGTTCCCCACTTGGAGTTTCTAAACTTGAGTTCCAACCCTCTGAGTTTGTCCGTTCTAGAGAGAAGGTGTGCGGGGTCCTTCGCTGGCGTTCGCAAACTGGTGCTCAACAACAGCAAAGCTTCCTGGGAAACAGTGCACACAATCCTGCAGGAACTACCAGAGTGAGCCTGGGCAGAGGGGGGCACAAAGGGGGGCCGCTGCACACAGGTCAGGGCTGGGTTATGGAGCTTCGTGGGAAGGGATGAGAGCATCATTGATTGGGAAACAAAAAAAAGGGATTTTTTTCTGTGGAAGTTTGGGAACTGGCCAGTGCTTGACATAGTCTGAAAAGCTGAACTTGTGTGGCACTGCAAGGCCTGGAGCTTCTCCTCCAAATCTCAATACCAGGGACGGTTAATCACCTGAAAACGAGGTAGGAGGTGACACCTTTTCCTCTGAGTCACTGCACAATGAGTGATGCAGTGCATACCTGGACCAGTAATTGAATGGGATGTACCTCTGAGGGTCTGGCCACTTGTCAAGTAACACTTCATGCTGCTTTTCTGTGTAAAAGTGTTGATTTCTGTGGCTTGGCCAGGGGCCACCTTGGCATTCTGCTTCCATGGATCTCCTGGATGGCTTCACTTTGATGACAGGTTCCTCTTCCTATGGCTTTGTAAGCAGAGATGATGATAACAGAATGTCCTGTGTGGCCAACCTGCACTTCCCTGGGATTGGGAGAGCCAGTTTAGTTGTCCGAAAACTTAGTGGGACCTGTTCTTTCTTAAATGGGAATCTTTGGTAGAACTAGTGATGTGGAGAAAAAAAATCATCAGTGTTGTATCAAAACAGCATTCTGAATTAAGTGGTGAGCACTGGGAGCAGGTACCAGTCATTTTTGGAGCAGAGTTGGTGGCTCCTGGGCACAAATGTCAAAGACAACCCCAAGCAATATGTTACCTAATTTATCCTGGGAGGTCAGGGGAACACTTACAGGGGTTCTTTAATCTCTGGAGAAAGTTTATGGATAGGAGCAGAGGTGCAGTGCAAACATTCCACATGGAGCTCTCAAAGGTTACAGATCACATAGAAAGTGTTTCAGAGAAATGTGTTAAAATCCCATAAAATTGAAATACCATTTCTCAAGGAGTGTTGAGGTGCTGACATGATCCCTCTTCCCCCGTGCAGCTTGGAGGAGCTCTTCCTGTGCCTTAATGACTATGAGACAGTATCTTGTTCTCCAGTTTGCTGCCAGTCTCTCAAACTGCTCCACATAACTGACAATAATCTTCAAGACTGGACTGAAATTCGAAAATTGGGAATTATGTTTCCATCCCTGGACACACTTATTCTGGCTAACAACAACCTCACGACCATCGAAGAGTCAGAAGATTCCCTAGCAAGGCTGTTCCCCAACCTGAGGTCCATCAACTTGCACAAATCAGGTGAGAGCCTGGCAGCAGGATGGGGTTTGTTCTCAGGATGAGTGACAGTGCTTGATCAGAGTCTCACCTGCTGTGCAGGTGACAAGATTTGAACTTGCCCATCTCTGGGGCCTTTACCTGCTACTTTTGGTAGTCAATTGTTACCAAAAGATGAGTCAGAGTAGTGTGGACCAGCAGTTACTCAAGATGAGCTGGCAAAGATGTTTTATGTTCGTGGTTTTCCTCTGTTTCCTATCCCTGCCTCAGGTGCTCCTGGGTGGAGAAGGATAAACAAATGTCTGGCAGTGGAGGGAATGAAAGAATGCCATTTTCCTTTTATTCCATGTTTTATCTTGGCTAAAACGAGGGGGTGTGCAGTACATATCAGCCTTCACCAGCAGAAGCTCTCTGTCATCTGAGCTCAGTCATTGGGAACCACCACGAGCTATGCTTGGGGCTGCTCTTGCACTTCAGCCCCAGAGGATTTTCAGCCAGTGCTCCAGAAAGAGAATGAGCATTTGGAATATTGGGAAGAGCACTCTGTGCTCAGGGAGAAGGAGCTGCAGGGCTCTGACAAGTTGATGAGATGACACATCCACCAGAAGTTCATCTGCAGGAGTACCTAATGCATCATCAGCTTTTGTTCTCTACAGTTTTATATGCTGTACAAGTGCTAGTTAAGTGTCAGGCAGGTAGAAGGTACTTTATTAACATGCCCTACAATGGAATCCCTGTAATAAAAGCTTAAAGCAAACTAGAGAAGGAAAAGCCTGTTAAGCTGGATTTGAAAGCACTGCCTCACTGAGGAACAAGTGCTCCTGTGGTAAGTAGTTTTGCAGTTTTGATGCCAGGTATTTAAGAACTCTGGGTTCTGTGTTGCATTTTGATGTTTTGGGAGCTGGAAGTCAAATAGAAATCCCAAAGAGCGTGTTCATCTTCTTGAGTTTTTTAGACAAAGCTGCTGCACTCCAAAATTCTGTCACATGAGGATTCTACAACAAGTTATGATAATCTCTCAGGGCTGTACTGGTGCTCAGTCCTCAGGGGTTTTATTTTACCTTCCCTGCTTGCTTTGTTATCCCAAATGTCAGGTCTTGAGTGGGCTGGAATTGAGTTAAAGCCTTTTTCATTAAATGCCTGGATGGCTTCTGGGGCTGTTTTACTGTTGGTTTGTGAGCAGAAACGGGACCCAAGGTGGTCATGTGTGTGAGGTAAAGCCACTTGATGGCTGTTCAGTGGTGCCTGGAATCACAGCAGTCCTGGAGACTTTAATACTGTGAAGGCAACATCCCTTTACAGACATAGCCATCATAACTGATGGTGGTCAGTTCTCAGCAGCAAGGCCAAAGGCTGAGTGGTCCATAAAAAACTTAAGCCATGGAGATCATCCTTTTAGACTTGGAAAACAGCACAAGAGAATTTCAACTACTCTGTCTTGTAAGCAAAGGAAGGGTTTTTTTTCAGCACTTCATGAGCTTGGATAGATGATGTTTTATCTGTGTTTACACAAGTCTTTCCTTCTGAGCAGGTCTCCATTGCTGGGAAGACATTGACAAGTTAAATTCTTTTCCCAAGCTCGAGGAAGTGAAGTTGCTGGGAATTCCTTTGCTGCAGTCCTACACCACTGAGGAACGCAGGAAGCTGCTAATAGCCAGGTCTGTGTGTCTTTGTTCTGCTCAGCAGGAGCTTGAGGTGGCAGTAAAGGGGTGGGAGCAGGTGACTGTGGGAAAAGGATGGTTGGAGATGGACTTCTGTGTGAATTCAGAGAGCTCTGAGCTGGGTTTTGTTGTGTGGGAAAGTCAGAAATGTTAAATCTGACTTCTTTGGTTCTCCAAGAATTTTTTGAGTCTCGAATATGCCCGTGCATGTGATGCAAGTGTTTGGTGAAATGAAAACACTTCCTTTTGACTTTGCTTGGAGAAGCTGCATGAAAATTGCCTTTGTTGTCGAGGGGCTCAAGGCTCAACTTCCTGGCAGGATTCTCCCAGGGTTAATTCAGGGCAGGTAGCTTCGCTGGTGACTATTTGGCCAGCCAGCTGGGTTTCCTTCCCTGCTGACTGTCTTTGCTGGTGTGTGCCTGCAGGTTGCCATCCATCATCAAGCTCAACGGGAGCATCGTCGCCGACGGGGAGCGAGAGGACTCGGAGCGATTCTTCATCCGCTATTACATGGAGTTTCCCGAGGAGGAGGTGCCATTCAGGTGGGAATTCTTTGTTGGGCCAGGACAGAACGGGGGAGAGGCTAAAGGAGAGGTCACTGAACAGGTGATGTTACATGGAAATCTATGCTAACTGTTCCCTCCTTCTTCCTGCCTTGCCTTCCTCAGTGTGTTTTAGCTAAATTGTTATTTTAGAGTGTTGTCTGATGACTCCTGAGTTAAATTTGGTCTTAAATTCTCTGTGTCAAGTGCCTTTAAACGTGACTGTTCAGTTCATGATCTTCATTGTTTTCCTGCCCTTCCTGATGGCTCCCTTCATAATCCACCTGTGTTTGGGAGTGCCCAAAAGCCAGTACAAATGGTGCTCTCTGGTGCCAGGCCAGGGCATCTAATCCTCTTGACCATCTGGTGTGTGGAATGTGACTGGCAATGGGAAGCTGTCCCCTCACTTTCAGGCCTGCAAATTACAAGTCTGATGGGTTTTGTCTGCCAAAAAAGTATGTCCAATGATCCGTTCATCTTGGTTAAACTAATGAACTTGGAGAGATGCTGTTCAGTTGGTGTCCTCTCTGTGCCAGCACCTACTTACTGCTCCTGATGGGCTGAGGCAGGATCAGGGAGCATCAGGCCACTGCCTTTACATGCCTTTTGCCCTAAAACCCTCATGAGCTTTTTGAGAGCAAACCTTCATAGCCCTTTTCTGCAGAAAAAGGATGGGACAAGAGCATGTGTGTCTGACTCTGAGGGGCCAGACAGAGTTAAGGACACACTGAAGGTCAAAGGAAGGACCTGGAATGGATGACAGAGGTGCAGATGTAATCTGGTCAGTGTTTATATTGGCTGGTGTGTTCTCCCCAGGTTAATTCTTAAGTAGAATGCATCTTGTTTTCCTAAAGCACTGGATATGTGACCTGCTGGTACAGTAAGAGCATGGGAAGGCTGGAACAGGGGCTGAAGGCATAAAGTTTTGTATGAATACCAATAGGTTCGGTGATTATAACATTTGTTAAAGGTGTTCTGGGGTTAGTTCAGAGGAAAAGAGCACTCGTGTAGTCAGAGAGACAACACAGCTGCTGATCTCTCTTGTGCCTTTTTCTGAGGACAAGTCCTGGCTCATAGTTTTGGAAGGTCTTGAAGTGGAAAAATTGAAATATTGGAAGTGATAGCAGAGAATGCAGTGGAGAGGGAGGGCAGTCATGGACTGTGAGCTCATGGTGTTGCTCCCAAAATGGATTGTTTTCCATAACATTTTGTTTCTGAGAAAGCTGTTTTGTGTCTCTGGTGATGACTGGTGCCTTGCATGTCCAGGACCCATAAATTGTTAAGAAGGTCACAGTGAGGTACAGCTTTAGGCACAAATGTTAGGACGTGGACCTTGGGAACAGGCTGTGTGCACCCACTAAGTTACACATCACCACACGCCCTGGGGTCAGTTTCCAGGTGGGATCCTATGTAAGAGATCACTAAAATCTCAACCATCCAAGAAAACCAGGCTCATTTTGACCAACCCACTAGGAAAATTACCTCCCCTTCTGATCTCTTAACCTTTAAACACTCTTACAGCCTTTTTCATGGTCAATGGCCTCTTTGTCTGAATCCCTTCATCTGTGCACTGTTTCCAAGAGACTCCTGCAGCTACTAAAGAGGGTTATTCTGTTCTGGAGAGGTTGTGTGCCACTACAGACCATTTTCTAGTGGGGCTGCAGATGGCTGAGAGTGTCCCTCGTGCTGAGGGCTGGGTTTCAGTGCCTGGACCCTTGGCAGCAGCCCTTGTAGGAAAGGAAACCTGGCATTCTTTGCAGAGGGATTTTGTGTCTGTTTGCTGCTAAAGCTTCCTCTCCTTTGCTCCCAAATCTGGCGTGGTCTCTCCTTTAATTAGAGTCTAATCAGGACACACATGTTGTTGCTGGGGGTGCAGCATCTGCATTGCAGTGCTGCCTGGAGCAGAGGGAGAACACCCTGGAGCTTGGAAAACTTCCCAGTGGGAGCAGCCCCCCTCGAGACTGTCAAGGTGCAGCATGAGATAAGCTCTCTCGTGAGAACCCCCCTGCTTGCATTTGTGTCTTCCCAGGCTGCATCTCAAAGGGCTCAGGAAGGGAGGGGAATGGAAAGAACAATTTATCTCTCTGGGTGCTGTGGGTTCGAGGGAGCGCTGAGTGTACAATCCAATATTGGCTGGCTGTTGCAGTGACGTCGCCGTGTCTGTGGGTTTTTAATGACTCCTCTGCTTGTCTGGGCCAGTTTATCTGCACAGCATCAGAGACACTTTTAGCCAGGCTCAGTTCTTCAGTATGCCCTGCTCTGGCAGCCAGTGTCTGTAGGGGTGATCAGAAAAGTCTCCAGGGTGCCAGTGTGCCTTGGTCTTGATTGATTTGAGGGAAGCCAGTCACTCAGACTCCTGACTTTCTTTGCAGCTCACATACAAGGAGCAGACTGCACAGCTGCTTCTGCCTTTCCTCAACACAAGAAAATTTAAGAGAGCATTGCCTGACCCTCCGTGTATTTACAGCACATATGTGGTTAATCTTAGCCCAGCCATGGTGCTCCTCTCTCAGCTTGCTTGAAATCTGTCACCTTCGTTATCCTCTCCCCCCATCAGCCCAGTTTGCTGCAGTTGCCCTTAGTGCACCAATCAGGATAGTAATTCTAGTCAGCACATTAGAAATTACTGCTGCTCTGCAGCAACAGAGATTGTGAGAGTTAAAGAGATGTCCCAAAGTGGACCAAGGGCTTGAAGCAGCAATGGGTGGGTTCCCCTCTCCCTCTTTTCCTATGGAATATAACCCTTCTAGACTTGGAGGAAACTGTGCTGCAGAGAAACCCTCCCTGTTGGTGGCACACTGCTTGGCACTTGCCCTAACTGCAGGTGGGTTAAATATGGGGAGTGTGTTGTCTTCTCTCAGCACTAATGGCTTTTCCAAATCAATAGGCCTGATCCTATCAGCAGGTGACTGTGAGCGCAGGGCACCGGGCTGCCTTTGCACGCTCTGCCCTGGGGAAGGCTGGGTTTGTCCATGAGACTGGGGAAATCCTAGTGTGCTGTGGCCCTTACCTCATTTCCCAGCAGACAGAGTGGCTGCTGTTCTCCAGGAACATTCCTGCCTTCAGCAGCATTCCCTGGGGCTGCCCAGCCTGCCAGCTCCCATCGTGTCTCGGCGGGGGCCGTGACACGGCACCGATCACATTCAGCTCAGGCTGGGAAGGGGAACAAAAAGGGCTTTCTGTGCTGGGCAGAGTGGAGGGGCTCTGAAACGTTACCTTTCCTCAGCAGCTCTGCCTTTGTCGTTTCAATCCCATTGTGTTTTGTGCTGCCATTCTGCCTCTTTCCCTGCCAGGCAGGGGGATGCAGCCTTGCCTGATGGGAGTGATACCTGCTGAGAGTGAGACAGACTTTCCATTGCCAGGGAATGGCTCCCTGGGATGGGCCTTGGGAAGGACACTAGAGAACTTGGCTCCAAGGAGAAAGTGTCAGTGGGGTGTGTGGCTCTGCTGGTAAAATTCCCATCTTGTTTTAGAGTAGGTGTGAAGTATCAGTTGGCAAGAAGTCCTGTTCTGTTGTCAGCTCACAAACTGTGCAGCAGCTCACCTTGATTTCCTGAGGGTCCTGAGCTCAGTGGAGTGCAGCATTTTGGACCTAACTGGCCATTTGGAAAACAGCAGGGATGGTTGAAAATCAGTTAAACCACAGATACTGGGAATCTAAACTGAGAGCCATGTCCTTTGTATGAGCATTGGTTTGGTTCTGGCACTCTTTGGTGAAGTGTTTGCACTGCAGCAGGAGGCGTAGAGTTGTGAGTGCAGTGTCCTCTTTTTCTCTCAACTGCCTTTTCATCATCTTGCCTGAGAAACACTGTGTGCTCTCTGAAGTGTCATGCTGGCAGGGGACAAAACAGGGCTCAGACCATCCAAATTTATTCCTAGTGAATGTCTCTCCAGGTCATCAGACTTGAATCAGGGTCAGCGTGATCTCATGTGAGGAGCATTCAGGCTTGTGAAACGTGCACTGGCTGTACAAGCAACTGCCCCCTAATTCTGGCATTGTTGAATCTTTCAGGTATCACGAGCTGGTCACGAAGTACGGGAAGCTGGAGCCCTTGGCAGTGGTGGATCTTCGGCCTCAGAGCAGCGTGAAGGTGGAGGTTCACTTCCAGGACAAGGTGGAAGAGATGTCCATCCGTCTCGATCAGACTGTGGCAGAGCTGAAGAAGCACTTAAAAACTGTAGTGCAGCTCTCAACAAGCAACATGCTGCTCTTCTACTTGGACCAGGAGGCTCCGTTCGGCCCCGAGGAGATGAAGTACAGCTCGCGAGCGCTGCATTCCTACGGCATCCACGATGGGGATAAAATCTACGTGGAGCCCAGAACGAAATAGCCTCTCCTGACCACACCCATGTCCCCACACACCCACACACATGCATTAAGGAGTTTTTGCAAGGTTTTTGTTTCAGTTGGTTGGTTGAGGTTTGGTTGTGTTTCTGTAGCAGGTGATTTCTTAGCCCGGAGGAAGTGCCCTGATGTGAGAACCACGCCCACCATCCACTGCAGGTGACCTTGAGGTGACAATTGACTTCAGTACGTGTGTTTCAGTGTGGGCAATACCTTGATGTTTTCTTTGATGCTCCGGTATACTCGTGATTTGGCATGAATGGTCAGTTGTTCAAGCTAAACAATGCCAGGGTCCATAAGGGAGACAACAGCTCGGTGCAGAATTTGACCTGTTGTTTTCTTTCCCCAAGTTTTTGTTGTTTTGCTCCACCAGAGCTCCCTTTGGCCCAGCTATCTGACTGTGGCTTGAGCTTGCTGAAGTATTTTCTTGCAGCTTGGTGCTGTCTCAACCTTTTGTTGTGCTCAAGTTCACAGAAAAGATCTCCAACAGTATTTATTCCGCTTGATTCAGAGCTCAGGTACTTAGTGCATCCACTTCACTCCACTGGTTTGGTTTCTGGGAGTGCACAAATAGGGGGAAAAGAGAGAATTTACCAGAAAGGAACTTTCTTGTGAAAATGCACACCCTGTATCCACACTGTGCTGTTCTGATTTGGGGGAGGAAAGGAGTTTCGATGGCTGTGCCCATCTCACAGTGTCTTCAGCCTGTGGCCATGGCAGGCTGGAGGCAAAAGGACACTTGTGTGCTGCAAAGTGAATTTTGTAATGTGGTGGGGTGTGTTGGAAGGGCCGTTAGGGTAACAGGCCAACGAGGGCTTGAAGAGCTTCCCGCACTGTCCATGGTTGACCCTGATGCTGAAGAGATCCTCCGTGCACTTAACCTGTTACCAGCCGGTACTGAAAGTGGAATGGCTCAAATTCCTCTCCTGGGAGGAGAGGAAGAGTAAAGTTGAAGTTTGTGTTTGTTGCTGTTGCACCAGAATTCAAACCTAGCACTTTCCCCAGGGCCCCTGGCTGGGGGTCCCTGCTTAGGTTCCGAGCGAAGAGAATGTGTCGGCTCGGAGCAGTTCCTGGAAGTAGAGTAACAAAGCAACCACACTCATGTTTGTTGTTCAGCAGGTTTTCACTCTGTATTGGCTTCCTCCACCTTGTGCTGCTGCTTAAGTTAGCCCCTGTTTTCTACTGCAGTGCAGATTCCCTTTCCTGTTCAGTGAATTCCTCTTTCCTTTCTCTCGTTTGGCTTTCCTGTGTCTTCCCTTGTTCCTCCGCTCCTGACAAGTTGAAGACTTTTCAGGTTTCCTAGTTGCAAACAGCTGCATAAAAGTTTTTGAAGCTGTGCAGTGAGGGCTCTAGTTACACATGAACTCCTGACCTTCATTTTGAAATGCTCCCTTGTCCCCATGTGCACTTTCTTTCCCCTGATGCTTCTGTTCACACCACCAAGCTCCTCTGATATTCTTGGAGTCGAGTATTTCTCTTCATATTTCACCTAGATCGTGGGGTGGGATAGGGTGGGGAGGGCATGAAGTGTTATCTCGTAGTCTTCAGGTTCAGGATATGGGGACAGTTCAGAGGGGAGTAGTTCCTCATGTGAAGTAAGGATTAAAAATAGGAGGATTTAAGACAAATTAATAATTTGTGCCTCATCCCCCTGCCAAAAATACCAATTTCTTGGCCCCCTTGAGGGGAGCAATAGGAAAGGGAGCAAGACTTTCCACAGGTAGCATGGAGACCATGGCACTTACCTGCAGAGCTGTGGTACCTGTAGAACTAAACAGCAGGGAGCTAGTGGCAGTGTAACGTAGCTTTTATAAGCTAGAGCTTTACTGAAGATGTATTTTCCATTTGGGCAGTGAAAGAAATTTGCTGCCTTATAGCAGAACTCTTAAGGCAACACTTCTGTATGATATATACATAGGAGATACATATGTATATATACATACATATATATACATGATATATAAATAGGAGAAGTTGTGGTTAATAAGATATTTTGTTATAAAACAAAGTTTTATGAAGATATGGTTGTTTAATATTAGAAGCCTATTTCAGCCCTTGACCTCCAGTGTAAGTAGGTTACCCCTGAGTTCCTGCAGTGTCCAAGGTGAGTGACCAAGAGGGATGCAAAAGTGTCTCTGACCTAATTCTGTAGAGCAGTAATTGCCTCTGTGGGGATATTTATGGCACTGTACCTGCTATTAATGAGATGCTGTAACTCTTGACCAACTTCCTCAGCACAATTAAGTGTCTCAGTTTCAGAGAAGGGAATAAACAAAGACCATTAAAGAGCTGAGTGGGATGATAAAGAAGACCCAAGGATGTGCTTTTAAGTTTGTTTGCCCACTAAAAATTGGCCTGTCCCTGGAGGAAATTGTGCTGTCACTGCACTGGCTCAGGGCTGTCAGTAAATCCTGATTTTATTTGTGCAGACCTGGTGGGAACTGGAAGATGGAAAAAGAGAACAGCTACTGACATACAAGGTCAAGGAGTGCTGGGGATTTGATACCAACACCCAGCCCATCTGCCCTGCTCAGTCAGGTCAGCAGAGGTCCCAACACCAACATCACCACCTTGACACTTCTCCAGGGGAAGGTTCTTTCTGGACCATGCTCTCCAGGCATTCAGCTTGTGTGCAGCTTGTGGACCACTCACAGGGTGGAAGCCAAAAATCTCATTTGTCTTCCCAAGGAGAAGGAGTCACATCCAAAACCCAGAGACAGTTTATGTGTGCAGGTGATTGACTTTGGAAGGTAGGACCAAAAGGCACACAACTGATGAGGGAAAATACCCCAAATCGCTTTCCTTTTGTAATACCTTTTGGGACATGGTCTTGTGTGTGTGCCATGTTAGTATTAACAGGGGACCACGTCTTGGGGAGAGACGAGAGGGCTCTTGAGTAGGAGAGGAGGTTTGGGATGCTGAGAATCCCCTAGGGTCCTGGTGTGGCAGGAGGTTTGGTTTAAACCCATGTGATGTCCAGGTGAGAACATCCCCAGGTCTGCCACATCCCTTGGAGGAAACAAAATAGCTTTGCAAGCTTCCCTGACTTTTGTGTCCTCCTCTCTGAGGGCTGCTTTTGTCAGAGCTGTTTTGCTGTTCCTGCTGGGTCATGCATTGCAGCAGGCAAGCACCTGCTTCGCCAGGACTTAGGTGACAGCTGTATACCAAAGTGTCACACGGCTCCGTGTGCCCAGATTTGATGCTGTGCTCTTCTGTGTTTGGACACGTTGCTGTTGAATATCCACGTTTTGACCAGATGTTTCAGGCAGATCACTTGTGAATATGCATGGGGTGCTGACCGTGCTCTGCTCCCTCGCTGGGATTTGGGACACCGTTTACTGGGAGCTGCCTCCATCCCAGTGGCAGGTGAGAGTGTGACCCAGGGAGGAGCTGCCCCCGGGAGGGGCTCTCCTCGTGCCCTCAGCTCCCTGGCTCAGGAATCTGAAGAAGGTGGCGCGGTGGCTCTGCCTCCTCGGTTGCTGCTTCTGCTTGTAAATGAGATTCTGTGGGTTCTGTTCGTGTGCAGATTTGAAAATGCAAACGAGGTGCTGGAAGCAGCCCAGAGGCTAAAATATGTATTCCTGGCAGCTGTGCCTCCCTCGTTTGGATGTGGCACTTTTGTAGGCGGTGGAGAGACGCCTTCCCCAGAGCAACGTTAGAGGGGCTTCAACCAGCTCGGGCCTTTGCCTCTGTGATTGCTTTCCTGCAGTTACTGGAAATTTCAAATATAATTTAAACATGAAGATCTGTTCTTGCTCCCTATTAATGTTGCATCCATATGTAATTTCAAAGAACAAGAACTGTAAGTCCATCTCTTTTTTCATTCTGGTTTCTCTCATGGGGGATATTCTTGCCGCTCTCACGACTTGCCTTTGGTTTGCTCGCAGACATAGCGGTGGAATTCAGGCCAAATAGGTAATTGGTTTGGATCAGTTCAATAAACTTATGTAAGTTTTTACACCAAAAAAAACCAAAAAAAGATGTCCTGAGTTTTGCTCTTTTGTGTGCCCTGAAGCAAAATGTTCCCCTCCATCTGACCCACGTGTTTAACTCACACTTTTGGTAGAGTCAAACTGCCCACATGGTTCTGTGCTGCTGATGTTTGTGCTGACTGTCCTGTGAGCTCAGGCACAGCCTCCTCACCTGTGAGGGTGCTTATTGAAAGGAGAAGGAAGACCTAGTCCTCTTCTGGACTGTGTTTCTCCAGGCTGTGACTCATTTCCCCATCCAGGTGAGGAACAAGGCTCAGGTTCACTCTGTTACCTGCTCTGTGTCCTTGGTGGGACTGGCCCACAAGTTTCACTCTTATGGCCTGCACCAAATGACCCTGGGGAGAGGAAGGAGAAAGAAAATGCTCCTCTGGATGGGACGCAGATCCTGGACACACCCCTCTCCAGGACATGTTCCGTGGGCTGTGCTGAGTCCCTTGAAATGGGAATGCAACAAGGCACTGAGGTCAAGCAGCCAGAAAACCCTTTGTCTCATCTTTTAGTGCTTGTTTTTTCTTGAAGTCAGGCATGGGAGGATGTTTTCTGCTAGAAAAACTGAAAAAAAAGTAAGTGTTTGGTCATTCAGCACTGCATGGTGGGAACATCCCTTGCCAAAAGAAAATAGCCTAGAGGACAAAATCTTCCCCAAAGAGACAGTGAAACCTCATCAAACTTCATCAGTGTAGTCTTGCCCAGGACAAACAGGACCAGAATATTAAACTGACAAAGGAGCAGAGCGAAACTTATTTTCACCAGTTTTCTCTGTTACAAAACAGAATGAGAAGACTGAATTGATTTTCCTGTGGCTGGTAATGTTTAAAATGTATGGCAGGGAAGGAGTGGCAGTCTGGAAGTAATGTGTCCCTGGAATATCAGTTAGGGCTGATAGCCCCCTCCCCTCCTAAAATAGTTGTTGGTTTAGAAAAGGGTAAAAATAAATTTAAAAATGAAAGATTCCTGCTAGCAAGGCCATGTTTGGAGGATGAAAAGAAAGCAGACTCTAGGATTTGCTGTGGGGGTGCTGTGTTGCCTGGTGTGCCAAAGGAAACTGCTCATGTAAGACACAGCACTCTGGGGGTGAACTTGCTAAACACACTTCTGAGAGCACCCAGACTCCTGGGGGAAAGTCTGGGCTTCTCCAGGGCTTCCTCTTGGGCTGCTGGCATTCCTGTACCCTCTGCACTCCTAACAGGGTGTACAGGAGGCACAGGAGGAATAACTAACTCCTAGCAGGGAAAATAGGTAGGAAAAGACTTTCCCACCAGAAAGTCAGAAAGGAAAATTGTGCCTCAGGTAGGACAGGCAGTGCTCCAACCCCAGTGATCCATCGTGGGGAAACAGCCTGAGCCTTGCTGCAGGCTGGGAAAGTCAGCTCTGATGGCTCTGCTCCTGGCATCCTTCACCCCTCAGCTGCTCTTCCACCTCTCCCTCTCACCTGACATGGATCTGAACCAAATTAAAGTGGTTGAAATCTTTTCCTGGGGTACAGATCAGCCTTGAATAAGCAGCTTTGGTCAGCTCACCCCAGCTACACCCACAGCCTTCGTTTTTACCCTTCAAGCTAGTTGTGTATCCCTCAGCCCAGATGCTAGAGGCAGGGAAAAACCCTGTGGAAATTGCAGGTTGTATGAGTGAAAACTAATAATGCTCATGCCAGTCCCTCAGTGAAACTCCCCACCACCCCCAGTCCTTCCAGAAAGGCTGGAAACAGGAACAGCAAGGAAACCCTTCCTGGAAGATTTGAGAGAGAAACCTAGACTGGCTGAGTTTTTGCTTTTCCACTTGTAAAAGCAGAAGTTACAGAAAGTAAAGCAAGACCTGGATGGCAAAGTAGCTCTGTTGAAACTCCAAGGCAGTGCCTTTGAACAGCACTTTAAGCTTAGCACTGCTTAATGCTAATGCTGTAACATTATATAGATGGGCTTTTTTTCCCTTTTACACAAAGGAGGAAGGGGCTCAATTCTGAGGGTTGGGTTTGCTTCCCCTGAGCAGCACAGCTGCAAGCCCAGCTCTGGCTCGCTGACATTTCCATCTGAATCCACCTGGAGGGGGTGAGCTTTGGGGGAAGAAAGAGGCTCCCCTCCCTCTCCAGGCCAGAATCTGATCTCCAGATCAGCTTGCTGGTTATCAATAGAGGCAACAGTTGTGATTGCAACTCAACACTGCTCCAGTCCTGGAAGAGCATTGACGAGAACGGAGTTTTCAATTGGGAGAGTGAGGGGCTGAGCCATCCTTTCAGTCCCCAGCAGGACCTGGCACCGGAGGACCGGCATGCATTCTCCATTGACATAGGATTTCGCCCTGCTCTACCAAGGCTGGTCTAAAATTTCAGACCTGATTGCTCCTCTGCTCTGTGAAACAGGTTGGTAATTCTTTTTTTTCATACCTAAATAATTGCAGTTTTGAATGGGATATGGTAAATACTGTGCTCTTTATTTAGTCTGTCGTGTTTCCCGAGCGGTGCTGGTCTCCCTCCTGTCCTCAGACTGCCACAGTCTCTGCCTGCCTGGTCTCTGCTGAATTCTGACTCACATTACAATCTGTATAAAATCCTGTTATCCTCCTTTCATCTTTCCAAGATAGGAAATGTGGTAAATCTTTTCCTTGGTGGAATTAATTTTTCTCCATGGAGAACACGTTTGCTGGGACCAGCAGTGATGTGAGTGGAACACTGAGGAGCAGTGAACAGGGAGGAACTTTCCTTCACTGTGTTTGATGCTTTCCAAGCTCCCAGTAATGGGCATCAAGTGGAAGTGATGTGGGACAGATGATGGTTGTGCACTCTGTTATGTATGTGTATATATATATATAT
Organism: Formicarius rufipectus; assembly: GCA_013399695.1. Classification (NCBI taxonomy): domain Eukaryota; kingdom Metazoa; phylum Chordata; class Aves; order Passeriformes; family Formicariidae; genus Formicarius; species Formicarius rufipectus. The sequence goes on along the minus strand of VXAU01004101.1, from coordinate 580,712 downwards.
ATATGTGGGTGTCTTTGGAAGGTGTTGGATCTGTTGATCCACATACACCATAAAAACAGATCCACAGAGAACACAAAGCAACATTGGGCTTTATAGACAGATATTTGAAGCTGAGAAGGTGGAGAGGCTGATCTGAAAACTCAGGCTGTGCATAATGCATGGCTGTGGTTGGTGTGTGAAGTTGATCACGTCCTTTTCTGACTCACACACACACACTGGAGCACACAAGACCTTCCTGGGAGCTCTGTGTGAGCCCTGCCTTGGAATCGACAGGCAGGGAAATCAAAGCAGGTGTTTTAGCAATATTTTCTATTGGATTAATAATGAGTAACAAATTGCATTAGGCACGGAAGGAATTAAAGCTGGCACAGGGTTTCTCTTTCATTTTCCCAGCCCTGTATCTGCTCTCTCTCATTGATTCCTGCCCAGCAAGGAGTTTGTGCTTCCTCCAGGCCCATCCAAACCACTGAGTGATGGTTGTGGTAGGAACCAGCTCAGAGGATTAGTTGAAGTGGTGCCTGAAACCCCTCAACATGAGAGCACACCACAGCTCTCGTGTCTGGAGCAGTGCAAAGCTGCTCCCCCTGGAAAAGGGCAGGAGTGTCCATCCCTGCACTAAGCACATCAGGGAGGAATTACTTTTGAACCCTCTGGAGAATAAAGAGCCCACAGACAGCTGAGGCTGTTTACAACTTCCAAATGCCACGTGAAATTAGTGGCAGCTCTTCCCTGTGGGCTTCCTTTGGCAATGCCTGCAGGGGGTTTGCTGTTGTCACAGGCAAGTCTCATTACACCACTTCATGGAACTGGCATTTTGGGCCTGTCTGGCAGGTGAGGAGCTTCCATCTCTGAAACATCCACCTCTTGGCAGCAGTTGGGTGGCTTTGAGAAGCGACAGCACTCGGGGTGTCCACCAGGATGTGTTTTCCTCCTGATGTGATGCATGTCTGGGTTTCTTTCTTTCCTGCAGGATGAACAAACGATCATTTCTGGGAACCTGGGTGGCCCTTTTGGTGGTAACAGCCCGGCACCCAGGTGAGTATCTCCTGCTCAGGTGCTGGGAGGCCAACATTCCCAGCTGTGCTGTGCCCAGAGACCCCAGAGGGCTTGGAAAACACCCCCAGCAACTTGGCTATAACAAGGATGAACTGAGTGTTTCCCCTGGGGAGGGAGAGGCTGGGAATTTTAAGGGATGGTTGTGTATATCATTTATATGGCCATGTGCACATGGAGCATTCCAGAGGCTGTGCTGGTCACTATAAAATCAGTTTGAAAGAATTCTGGTGTTAGGACAGCTGAGCAGGAATGGTAGTGTGGCACTAGCAATGGTAAATAAGCTGGAATTGAGAAGTGTCTGCTGAGTTCTCTGTTTAAAAAAGCACTAAAATCCATGTCTTGGCTGTAATAGCTCATCAGGTGTGTAGCAGCTGTGAAATGACTTACCTGACTACCTGGCAGGCAGGAGTTTTGCTGCAGCCCTTTGGATATGGCTGTGAAACCAGGCTTGTGGCTTGGGAACCATCACTGCCACCTCCATTTGTGTCCATGGGGGCACTCAGGCCACACACACAAGTCTTAGGAAATCAGGATAGTGGTGGCTTGCCCTTGTCTCCTTTTCCCAAGGAAAGTTGAACAAGTTGAGCCTGTAGAGGGTCAGTTGGTGACTCTCCTTATTCCCAGGCAGTTTCAAGCATCCTCAGGGTGGCAGGGAAAGAGCATACCCTGGGCTGGGCATCAGAGAGGGCCCATCCTGTGTCTGTAACAGTGGGGAACAGGGCAAACTGGCCTCATCTGGAGGCCCCTGAACAGCACAGAGAACAAAATCATGTCCTGAATCCAGGTGAACAGTGCCAGGACTGGTCAGATCCCATGTGCTCGTGTTGGCCAAGACTGAGTGTTGTGAGGACAGGGCACAACTTTTCTACACCAAAGAGGGAGAAGGGGGAGGAAAACAGAAAAATCCCCATTTCCTCTGTGAGGAGCACACAGCTAGAACCTCTGCTGTGGCTTTTCTGTGGCCTGTCTGAAGCCAGAACAGGTACTGACATTGCCTTAAGGACTCTCTTCTCTCTGTCCTTCCAGCTCACACCATGGGGAGTCTGTATCCATTCTGGCAGAACGACACAAGAACACCCAAAGTTGATGATGGAAGCTCTCCTGAGATCAAGATCTCTGTCCCATTCATCTATTTTGGAGTCCCATACAGAAGCATTTATGTAAGTGGAGAAACAGACCTTCCCTTTATTCTTTTCCTTGCCATTAGTGTCTGTACTTTAAATGCTCTCTCCCTGTCATCAGGAATTGGAAGATTTATTAGCAGCTACCTGACAAGTTCTTAGATTTCATGAACTGATAGGTTTTATGATTAAGAAAGTCAAAGGTATATTTAATAGGATAATGTTCATGGGAAAGGAATATAAAAGGCAGTAAATTTTCTTTGTAGGTGATTAAATGGTACAGCAAAGCCAAGGGCTTGACACAAGGGACATTACTCCTGTTACATGACAAGAAGCAAGAAAATGCAGAGATCTGCCAGAGGGGGAAAAGGGGCAACGTTTTGGTGTGTGCCCGAGACAAGGACAGGCTCCTGCTCCTCTCAGGTGGTGGCACAGCAAAAGCCTGGCTAAGGGGGCAGCAACTCCTCCAGGCTGGGCTTAGACATCATCAAAACCTTAAACAGGAGCCTAAGTCAGGGTTTCAAACCCTGGTGTGGTGGAAGATTCCAGCATCCAGAGCAGCAGTGCCATTTCTCCGTGCTTTGCAAAAAAATGTTTTGGGGAGCATTTTCAGCAGACTCCAGGGAGGCTGTGGTGGCACTGCATGGCCAGAGCCCCAGGACCTGTCACAGACAACAAAGCCAAAGGCAGTTTTTCCCCTGGGAGCCCTCATGCTGTACAGCCAGCAGTGTCAAACAACCAATGCCTCTCAGAGCTGCTCTCCAAAGGCTGGGCAAACCCAGGGCCGTGGCCAGCCCAGGTGCCACCCTGCTCTGGGGGGGCTTGTAGAGCCCTGTTTGGAAGACTTTTTGGGGGTTTTGGGGGGGATGCTTTTGGGGCTTCCTGCACCAGCCTTTGGCCACCACTGGTAGGGTGAAGCTGAGCCTCTGCCTGGAGGGTCAGGCTGCCTCACCCGCTGTCAGTATCCAAACCACCTTCAGCCAAAAGCCTCTCCCTGCACACCTCCTGATAAACCAGCAGGTTTCTACTGCCTGCAAAGGCCAGCTCAGCCAAGTGGGTCTCTTGGTGCAGGTCAACAACAATGGTGTGATCTCCTTCAATGCCCTGGTCAGTCAGTTCACCCCCGAGGTGTTCCCCCTGACCGACGGCCGCGCCTTCCTGGCGCCCTTCTGGGCTGACGTGCACAACGGGATCCGGGGGGACATCTACTACAGGGAGAGCACGGACCCCAGGATGCTCAGGAGAGCCTCCAAGGACATCCACAAGTACTTCAAGGACATGGCCTCCTTCTCTGCCACCTGGGTCTTCATCGTCACCTGGGAGGAGGTCACTTTCTATGGGGGGAGCAGCACGACGCCGGTAAGAGTGGTTGGCTGTGGTTCTTGGTGCCTGGGTTCATATCTGTGTATTTATATAATTGTCCTGGCCTTTTATGTAGAATGGAGTGTGTTTCATTGTGTTCCTGCTTCTCAGTTTCCTTTTGGGCAGAGGGACACCACAGTCCTTTCATTCTCTCCTATCGCTCATACTCTCTAAATTACTGTACGAGCCTCACTCTTTGCTCTCAGACCTCCAGGGAAAGCATCACCTCTTTGGTATTTGTAGGCAGTGTATCCAGACAAGGCTCTGACACCAGTTAGGAGGTTTTGGCTTGATCATAGTGTAGTTATTTTTTGTTAGACAAAAATGCGGATCCTTGTGATGCCAACTGACCTGCCTGCAGGGGGGACTGGTCAGACTGACCAGGGTCACTCGTGTGACTCAACCATGTCATGTTCCCATAAATGTGTACGTTGTGTCTCAGAGGGTGGGGATGGCAGTGTGGTGTCTTTCAGGGCATGCACAGCTTTTAAATATCTGGTTAATATGTGAGCTGTGACTGCAGCTGATGTTGAGAGGTCTGTGCTGGACTGCTGGTGGGGCCCACGCTGAAGCTTGGGGTGCAGATACAGTCCTAGAATGATTGGGGTTGGAAAGAACCTCAAAGCTCATCCAGTCCCACCCCCTGCCATTGGTGGGGACACCTTCCACTAAGCCAGGTTGCTTTAAACCCTGCCCAGCCTGGCCTTGAGCACTGAGTGAGGGATCTATTGTTTGGGGTGAGGCTTGTTTAAAGTTAGCCTGTGTGCTGCAAGTACAAAGAGCTGACTCTTCTGCCTTGAGAAGCTGGCTCTGACAAACAGTCCAGCTCTTTTCCATTTGTTAGAGAAGCTTGAAATTTAATGCATATTTTTTGCCAGTCTTGGCAGCACTTGCAGAAAAAAACCCACATGTTTATACATATATATATATATATTTGCAGACAGCAAGCAATATAGAGATTTGTGTATTGCCTGAAGAATGACATTTGCAACACAATGCAATTTATTCTGTTATGGAGCAGCCTTTCTGCTCAGGAGCAGCCAGGGCTCTGGGCTGGCTCTTGGAATAACATGATGCAACTTAAGCAGCAAACTCATCACAATACAGAAAAGCTGCAGGAAACAATTTGGGGAATGTGGCCCTGGGGATGCTGCAGTTGCTGCCTCGTGATGTCACCTGAAATTGGGTTCATTTTCTGAGAGTGAGGGGGCTCAGCGGCCATGAGCATCAAAGAGGGAGCTGCTGATGAAAGTGCCACCCATCTTACACCTGGCACCAGGTCACCTCTTGCCACCCTGCAAGAGGCCCTGAGCAGAGCAGGTTTCGTTGCTCCACCGAAAAGCTGTTGTTGCACTCTCAAAGTGATACTGCCTTTATGTGTTACATGTTAGTGATCTCACAGCACAGCAAGAGGCTTGGCAAAGGTGAGCAAGGGAGGAGACAGAATTCCAGGGGGAGGGTGCAGGAGTGGAAATGGTGGCTCTCCTGCTTGCCCTGGTGTGAACTGTGCCATCTGCAGCTGCTATGAGGCAGCTCTGCCCACACTTCTCACTCTCCTGACAGAGCCTGCTTCACCTCTGTGCTGGAGATTCCTCATGGCAAGAGATCAGTGTGACATCCCCTGAGGTGTGCCAGCAGTGAGTGCAGCCCTGGGCTCCCCTCTGCTATCCTCAGGCATCCTCAGAGCCAACAATCAGACCACTGGGTTTGCTGCAAGGGAATGTAACGTGATGCAAAGTGGCCCTCCAGCCCTCCCCTTTGTCCAGCAGCACATGCAACTGCCTGCAGTGCTCAGGGGTCCTGGCAGGGAAAGCCTTGATGCTTCCTAGTGGAAGATGATTTATCACCTGATAATTGTTTCTGTGGCTGAAGTTTCCATCCCAGTGTTCAGGTAGCACCAGGCTCCTTGTATTGCTTTTAATTAATTAAAGGAAGGGCATCCCACCTTTAGTCCCCTGCTAAAATCCTGTTTGTTCAGAGGCAGGAGGAGCATTTCTCATGGCATGGCCCTGGTGCAGGGGAAGGGCAGGATGGGAAGGACAGGGAAATGCAAAAAGCTGAGAGAAGTGATTGGCTTAGTTCCCAGTGATGGGATCTGCTGCTGGATTTGCATGGATAGAAAGAATATCTCAAGGGAAGAGAATTCTTCTATCTTTCTACACAGCTATAAATGGAAGATGGGGGTTATGCTGCCCTTGCCACCTGGCAAAGCAGGCTCTTCCCACCTGGAGCCCTGCTGGAATGTGTCTGGAGTTTGGAGGCTGGAAATGCAGAGTCATTTCAAGGGAAAGAAGTACATGAGCAGCAGATTTAGCAGGGAGTGAGGGGATTTGGCAACCAGCAAAGTGCAGGATATACATGGCTGACTCGGATGCAATCCACCCTTAGCAGGGTTGTAGGATGTCAGTGTGGAAGGGAACTGGGAAAGATAACGCAGCGAGGAATAAAGCTAAGACAGGGAATGGAAGAGAGCAGATCTTAACAACCTCAGTCCTGCTCACTGCTTCTTCCCTGGGAGCTCATTCTCATGCTGCCATCTATTGGTGCTCACTTGGACTGGAGACAGACATCCTCCCGGGTGGAGGACAGAGAAGGCACAGGAACTGGTGGAGTTGTGGCAGCAAACCCGAGCATATTTTGGGTCTGACTGGGCTTTGGCAGCTCCTCACTGCGAGGCTCTTGTGCCTCACCTGAGCCAGAGATGAACATGGCAGAAGGGCAGGCAAACAGCATGAGGAAAGTAGCATCACCTTGTGAATGTGCTCATGCTCTTCAACAGGTGAACACTTTCCAAGCTGTCCTGATCACAGATGGAGTGTCTTCCTTTGCCATATTTAACTACCATGAAATCAACTGGACCACGGGGACAGCCAGTGGAGGGGACCCCCTGACTGGTCTCGGTGGGGTGATGGCCCAGGTGAGGCTCTTGCTCTCTCATCTCTGTCTCTGTTGAACTTTTCCTATAGCTTTCCCAAAATGTCCATGCTTGCTCATGCCACTTAGTCCCCCAATGTCCTCAGCACTCCTGACATCCCACTGCTGGGCACAGTGGGATGAGCACTCCAAAGTTTGGGGATGGCAGCAGTTCCATCTGTCTGAGGAGGGGGAGGTTCCTGCCTAAGGGGAGTTTCCCTACATTGCTTCCTCACTTTATCTTGATCATTCAATACACACACCCTTAGATCTGTATGTACAAACATGTCTATACACACACACATAAATCTCTAAATATACATCTATTATGTTTAGCTTTTCACTTACATCCAAACTATCTGAAAACTGAAATCCTTTAAAAGGGTTGTTTAAAGTAACAAGGAGGGGACAGAGAAGGGAGGAAATGCAGCGTCGCTTCCCCATGGCCAAGATGGGTGATGGAATTTGCTCTCTCTGGTTTAGGCTGGTTTCAATGGAGGAAATCTCACCAACTTCTTTAGCATGCCGGGCTCCAGAACTCCAGACATAGTCAATATTGAAGGAACAACCAATGTCAACGTTCCTGGGCGCTGGGCTTTCAAAGTGGATGGCAGAGAAATAGATCCGGCCAATGGCTGCAGCCTCAGAGGTAAGGCAGGAATGGCATTGCTTGTTTTCAAATTCTGGGGTGCAGTGTAGCTGAGGGTGATGCTGTTGGGACACTGATGGAGAGGTGCTGACTGCCCTGGGCTGCTGCTTTTAGCCAAGGCATGCCCACGAGCTGCAGCTGTGGGACAGAAACATGAGAGTGGGTGCAGTCACTGCCTGTCTCTGAGCTGCTGCACCCAACTGCAGTGAGAATCGGTGGCAACAGGAAAGACCTGGGGACAGCAATTTCCTGTTGCCCCCACATTAGGGAAACTGACCTTGTGGTCCCATTTCCCTTGTTTCTGCAGGAGGAATAGCAGGTTTTCCATGTGCCTGTGTCACAGAGAGCACAGGGCTATAAACACAGTGATGCACACAGCGACTGTACAGGGACTCTGCTGCACAGAGATTATTGCACTGCCGTTTGACAAAACTGTCAGCGGCGTCCACTGTGCTCCAGGAGTCCTTCTAGCAAGAGAGGATCGTCATTTGCTGGTGGACAGGAGAGATGTGCAGCTTCTTTATGTCCTTTTTTAGGACATAACAAGGTCCACAAGACTCCGAGGCTCTTGCAACCCCAGCAGAGTTTTAGGTCCAATTCCTCCAGCCCCTTCCAGCTGCTGACCCCAGGAGGAAAAGGCTGGACTTTGCACAGGGCCTGGAAGCCAGTCTTGGCTTTGCAGGTGACAAGGAGAGTGCAGATAGATCTCACCACTGGATTTAAATACCACAGTGAATGGTTGATTGCCCTCTCTGAGAGGAGATGCAGCACAAGGTGTCAGCTTTATGACACTCCTTTCCCAAATCTCCCACCCCAGGATGTTTGGTGTGTGGGTCTCACTAAGAGAAGACGTTGTTTGTTGCAGGGAAGTGGGAAATTTTATGGTTTTTTGGTAGGAGGCAGGGAAGAGAACAAAAGTTTAGGAGAGGCAAATTCAGGCAGTGCATGGCAGGAGCCACGTGGCTAAGTGTGAAAGATGGCCAGATGGAGGAGAGAGAAACTCTCCCGGGTACTTGCCACTCTTGTTCTCCCCTCTTCTCCCAGCCTCTCATGTCTCTCACCAGGCAAACCTGCCTCCCTTTATAGTGCCACGTCTACTCAGTCTGTGGGATCACTCAGCGTTCCTGTTGTGGCTGTTGTGTGGCGTGGAAGTTCCTTATCAACAGCTCTTTACTTTCATTACTAGTACGAGCTCTTTCTGAATAGGAGCAAATTGCTCCTGGGCTGCTGCTGGCAGAGCCACCTCTTGATCAGCAAAGTTATTTGAAGAGGGGAATTATGGAGGTGGTAAAATGCTGAAGGATGGTGCAAGTGCAATGACAGTGCTGGGAACAGCCTCCAAAGGGCAGCAGCTTTGCCAGCGCACCTTCCCCTTGGCAAAGCAGCACAAATGGCTCTTGTGTTCTGCACTGCTGAGGCAGAATGAGAGTGGTGGGTGTCCAAAATGTATGGAATAGCCTCCAAGTTTTGCAGCCCTGACCCTGGATTTGTGTCTGTGCTCACAGCATTCCATGGACTCGAAGAGGATGGACCACACACAGCAAACAAACCTTGGGATTGCAGCACTTTGCTGAGTGATCCTGGCTGGGAGTTTGCACAAAGAAAGCAGCTGAGAAACCCAATGGCAAGACAGTCTTCTGGTGGTGGTCCTGATCACAGGGCCAGCAAAACCCCTCTGAGGACTGACACAGTGCCCTTGGTTCCTCTCTTTAGAGAAGTGATGTAGTGTAGGTTTTTCCCCTTTCTGTCTTTCTAGGGCAGTTTCTCCGCCAAGGGGAGATCTTTTGGGACAACGCCAACTGCACCACCAAGTGCCGCTGCCTGGACTTCAACAATGAGATCTTCTGCCAGGAGGTGGCTTGTGGCCCCTTTGAGGCGTGTGAGACGAAGGCCAAATTCTTCCAGTGCGTGCCGGTGGAGAGCAGCACCTGCGTGGTGTTTGGAGATCCACATTACCACACTTTCGACGGCTTCCTCTTTCACTTCCAGGGTTCCTGCTCCTACCTCCTCGCCAGGCAGTGCTGGCCAGGCTCCCAGCTGCCCTACTTCAACGTGGAGGCCAAGAATGAGAACCGAGGCGGCTCCTCCGTCTCCTGGCTCAGGGATATTTTTGTGGAGGTCTACTCACACAAGATTGTTCTCCCCAAGGGTGGCTTTGGGAAGGCAAAGGTAAGAGCCCTGCTGAAAGGGGAGAGCTTGCAAGGTTGGCTCCTCTGAGGTGGCAGCTTGGAGAGCATGGAATGGCATTTCTGGCCCTTGTGTGTCCTGGGGTTTGGGCACGGGTGACAGGCGTGGCAGAAAATCCCTGTGGCTTACCAATGCCTGTCCTTCTGTGCATGTCCCTAACCCTAAGACCCCATAAAGGGTCTGTGCTCCCTGTGTCCCAGTATGAGGGCTCTGCTATTTGATGCACTGGTGTAGAGTAAGATAGATGCAGGCACCCCCAAAGCTGCCAAGGCAGTGGAAAGAATCCAAGAATATTTATTTCCAAGACAAGAATGCTACAAAAAACTTACAAAGGAGAAACCTTCTAGCAGTGCTGCAACTGCATTGGGCCTGAGAAAGACACATCTCCTGATCTCTTCCAGGCTTCTCATCTTCTCTGTCCTCCCAACCTCCAGGCCACTCTGCTGCACCTGCATGTAGTATCTGTTTATCCATTCCACATTCTAGACAGAGAGAGAAACTGCATCTTTCTCTGTAATGCAAAAGGAGAAGGGAAAGAGAAACCTCCAACTATTTTTGAGAATAGTACCCCTAGGCAGGAAAGGCTTCCTAAGTGAAAACAACTCCTCCCTGCAAGTCCTTCCGAAGGGGTACCTGCCCCTTCATCTGGCTCAGTGACCCGGTGTCGCTCCCACAGGTGGATGACCTGGTGGTGTCCCTGCCCATCTCCCTGGAACTGGGCGCAGTCAAGGTCTACCAAAGCGGCCTGTCCACAGCCCTGCAGACCGACTTTGGCCTGCTGGTGACCTACGATGGAGAACACTACGCCTCGGTGTCCGTGCCGGGCACCTTCATCAATGCCACGTGTGGGCTGTGCGGGAACTACAACAAGGACGCGGAGGACGATGCGCTGCGCGCAGACGGGCGGCCGGCCGCGTCCGTGCCCGAGCTGGGCGAGAGCTGGCGGGTGCCGCATCCCGAGCGGAGATGCTCCAGTGGCTGCCTGGAAAACTGCAGCCTCTGCGACGCCGCCACCGAGTCCCTGTACTTCACCCCCGAGTACTGCGGCTTCATCAACAAGACGGGCGGGCCGCTCTGGGAGTGCAGCTCCGTCGTGGACCCCACCGCCTTCGTCCACAGCTGCGTCTACGACCTGTGCAGCGCGTCCGCCCCGTCGGAGAACGGCACCGCGCTGTGCCAAGCCATCCAGGCGTACGCGGCCGTGTGCCAGGCGCTCGGCATCGCCGTGGGAGAGTGGCGCTCCCACACGGGCTGCGGTAAGGGTTGCAGTGTTCGTGCTGGCAACCTGTCCCTCTACAGGAGGGGAGGGATAGCAGGGGTTTGCCCGAGCGCCCAGCAGGGCGTGGAATGAGGGGAAAGAAGTTCAAGGGATGGAGCTGCCCGAGGTAGAGGGGTCTGGGAGGGAACCGACTGGTCCTTCCTCTCCATGGCATCACGTTGCTCCAGCAAAAGGGTGGTAGGAGTCAGGAATGAGGTGGGAGCTCCTCGTTGCTCTGCAAACAGGTGCCACAGGGAGATATGGAGGCTGGACTGGGCTGGGGACAGACCGTGGCACACTTCCCAGCCCACTCTCCTCGTGGCCATAAATAGCTGCAGGCAGCTTGGTGGCTCTGGAGCTGGTTTGGAGAAGCCACTCTTGTGTGAGAGGAATGGCCAGAGAAGCACAGAAAGGAAATGGAGAGGCCAGTCCTACCATTACGCAGAGTTCACAGTGTGTTGTCTCTGCTCTGGGTCAGTAGGGGAAGGGTGGTTGGCCACAGACCGTGCCCTAACGTGGTCCCCCTGTCCCCTCTGCCCACAGCGGCGGCCGTGCAGTGCCCGGAGCTCAGCCACTACTCGGTGTGTGCCAGCAGCTGCCCTGCCACGTGCTCAGACCTCACGGCACCGCTGGCCTGTGCCACCCCCTGCACCGAGGGCTGCGAGTGCATCGAGGGCCACGTGCTCAGCAGGGACCGCTGCATCCCCACCCCGCAGTGCGGCTGCGACGTGGGCGGGCGCTACTACCCCGTCGGGGAGTCCTTCTGGGCATCCACAGACTGCACTGTGGAGTGCCAGTGCCAGGCTGGGGGGGAGCCCAAGTGCTTCAACACCAGCTGCCCCGAGGGAGAGGTCTGCACCATCGAGAACGGCTACCGCGGCTGCTACCCCCGGCGTGAGACGGCGTGTGTGGTGGGGCAGAGCCAGGTGCTGCAGACGTTTGATGGCATCACCTTCCCCTACCCTCTGGAACAGTCCTACACGCTGCTCAAGACCTGCCCGGAGAGGCCAGACTTCATCGAGGTGGACATCAGCCAGAAGAAGGCTGGGTCTGCTGCCAATGGGCCACGCGTGGTGCGGATCCAGGCTGTGGGCCAAGAGGTGAAGATTGGAGGCGCCCGCCTGTCAGACATTAAGGTAAAGGTGCTGCCCTGGGCCAGGGTGGAAAGTGGTGGCTCGTGGTGTGATCCCTTGGAGAAGAGCCTGTGGGTTCGTGGCTGTGGAACAGACACCACAGTGGCACTTGGAGGAAGCCCATGTGAACCCTCACCATATGAGGGCTCTGAAGTTGTTGCCACAACACCAATATTCCTGTTTCCTGAGTCAGTTGCCTCCTGCAACTTGTGTTTTTCCTGTGGAAAAACATGCCCTGTGGGGCACAAAGCAAGGAAACAGCTGTATGGCCTCACTCAGAGGAGGTTCTGGGCCTTGCAGGGTGAGTCAGGGTCAGAAGGTGTTCGGTGTACTCAGCACAGTGTGGCTGGGCAAAGCCATATCACCCCCCCTGCAGCATCTCAATCTGCTTGTTCCTTGCAGGTGAATGGCTACGAGGTGCAGCTGCCCTATTTCCACCCCTCTGGACGCCTGGAAATGTACCGTGGTGACAACGGCACCGTGCTGGAGTCAGAGGGGCTCCTGGCCATCAGCTACTATGACTCAGGGCTCCTGGAGATCCGCCTCTCCACCACCTACTTCAACTGCACCGGGGGCCTCTGTGGCCTCTTCAATGGCAACGCCAGCGATGAGTTCAACCTGCCCAAGGGCAAGTTCACAGACAACCTGGAGCTCTTCCTTGAGAGCTGGACCACGTTCGATGAGATCTGCAATGGGGAGTGTGGGGACCTCCTCATGGCTTGCAACAACGACTCAGAGCTGCTCAAGTCCTACAGGAGCCGCTCCAGCTGCGGCATCATCAATGACCCCACCAACAGCTCCTTCCTGGAGTGCCACAGCGTGGTCAACGTCTCAGCCTACTACAGGACGTGCCTCTTCCGCCTGTGCCAGAGCGGGGGCAACGTGTCGGAGCTGTGCGACTCGGTGGCACGCTACGCCAGCGCCTGCAAGAACGCTGACGTGGACATCGGCCAGTGGAGGAGCCACAGCTTTTGCCGTGAGTCCACCAAAGCTTTTAAGTGCCCAGGGTGAGCAGAAGGAGATTTGGAACCCACCAACCTTGGCAATTTGTGGGGTTACAGAGGTAGGGCAGCTTTTCTTACAGGGTGCAGAAATTGCAGGCAGTGGTTTCCAAGCGTGCTGGTGCCAGCAGAGACACATTTCGCAGCAAAGCGATTTCAGGGTGGCATTTCAGGAGGCAGCAGAAGGTTTATGATGCAGTGTAGGAGCATTCCAGAGCACAGATGGTGTCTGGCAGTGCTGTGTGCCACCACCAGAGGATGATTTGCATAACACTGGTTCTTAGCTGGTGCTGTAAACTTGCCATTGAAGGGAGAACTTTCATGTTGGGAAAAATCCCTAGTGTAGAAGTACATGGTAGGAAGGCAGTGCCTGTCTCTGCCTCAGAGGCTTTGGGAACAGGTTTGCTCAGTTGGTTAGAGCATGGTGCTAGTAATGGCAAAGGTGTGGGCTTGATCCCTATATGGGCCATTCACTTCAGAGTTGGACTTGATGATCCTCGTGGTCCCTTTCAACTCAGAATATTCTGTGATCTGTTTGGGACTCCTGTCCTTGTACTCTCTCAAATAACAGGAGGAGGTGTCATTTGGGATGTGGCAGGGCTGTGATATGAGGGCAGTGATGGCTGAGAGAAGGGTTTGCAAGAGGGATGGCAAGAGCCAATGGCCAGCAAAGTGCTGGGTTTGTTTTCCCTCTTGCTTTTTTGCCCCTAAGTCAGACACCACCCACCCCACTCCCACTCTTTTCCTGTTGCTCACCCCGTGCTGCCCCGAAGCCTCACCCCCTCCGTTTGCCTGCCCTGCAGCTCTCGCCTGCCCAGAGAACAGCCACTTCGAGGAGTGCCTGAGCTGCGTGGAGACCTGTGAGAGCCTGGCCTCGGGCCCCGTGTGCACGGACACCTGCACCGAGGGCTGCCAGTGCGACGAGGGCTTCGCCCTGCGCGGCACCCGCTGCATCCCCCGCAGGGACTGCGGCTGCAGCTTCGAGGGGCGGCAGCTGGCCACCAACCAGACCTTCTGGATGGACATCTCCTGCCACTTCCTCTGCTACTGCAACGGCTCCGACAACAGCGTCTACTGTGAGAATGTCTCCTGCAAGGACGACGAGTACTGCCTGGAGGAGAATGGCCTCTACTACTGCCACGTCCGCACCGACGCCTCCTGCATCATCTCTGGCTACGGGCACTACCTGACCTTTGATGGCTACTCCTTCGACTTCCAGAGCAGCTGTGAGCTGGTCCTGTGCACCACCATCTCCCGGCCGAGGGTGGAGCGCTCGGACACATTCCCAGCATTCACTGTCACGGCCAAGAACGAGGACCGGGACACCTCTCTGGCCCTGTGGGTGAAACAAGTGGAAGTGGAGGTCTTTAACTACAACATTGTCATCCACCGTGCCTACAAATACACTGTGCTGGTGAGTGTGGGGACGTGAGAGCTGTGCTTATGTCTGTGTGGCTCCCAAATTGCAGTGACTTCTTAGGCTTTAACTGCAAGGTGTTCCAGGGCCCGGGGAGTGTGGACGCTTGGACTCATCCCTAGGGTGCTGCCAGGCACAGCTTTGGGAGGGGGTTTCTGTTTTGGCTGCTTTATTTTGGGCATAGAGGCAAGGTGAGCAGGGACCTTGCTCTGGGAGTGCCAAGCTGTCCTCATTTCTGTCCTCCTGTGGCAGCTCCCATCATCATTCCTGCTCACAGGATGTCTTGTTTCCTTCCCTGCAGGTCAATGATGAACGTCTCTACCTGCCTCTGAAGCTGGGCCAGGGCAAAGTGAACATCTTTGCCTTTGGCTTTCACATTGTGGTTGAGACTGACTTCGGGCTGAAGGTGGTGTATGACTGGAAGACCTTCCTCTCTGTCACCATCCCACGTGGCTTCCAGAACCTCACCTACGGCCTCTGCGGCCGCTACAACGGCAACCCCGAGGATGACCTGGTGGCCTCGAGTGGCACTTTGGCCACCAGCATCACCGACTTCGTCCAGAGCTGGGCCAAGAGGGACACGTTCTGCCGGGTGGGCTGCGGCGACCGCTGCCCGGCCTGTGGGAAGGTGGAAGGCTTCTGGAAGCCCCAGCAGCTCTGCAGCCTCATCCCGAGCCAAAGTGGTGTCTTTGCCAAGTGCCACAGCAAGATCAACCCCAGCTTCTTCTACAAGAACTGTCTCTTTGACACCTGTGTGGATGGAGGAGCCATGCAAACAGCCTGCAGCTGGCTGCAGAATTATGCCAGCACCTGCCAAACACAGGGGATTGCCATTACTGGCTGGAGGAACTTCACCTCGTGCTGTAAGTACCATTCTGCCTCCAGGTCCTTATTTTTCTGGGGTGCCAGGGAGGGGAGGGCCCACAGGCAGCCAGTCCATCTCATGCTTGCAAGGCGAGGTGGAAGTGTGGGATCAGGTCTGGACACTCTATTTGCAAACTGCAGGTGTACAGCAGGAGCAGGGATGAAAAAGGGGAAGCCTCAGGCTCAGGATGTGTCAGTCATTCCTGTGCTGTTAAACAGGAATTGTATTAGTCAGCTTTGAAGGCAGGAGTGTGTGTTTGCTCTAATGAAGCTGCAGCCCCTTGTCAATAAGATGCCGATGCACTGTTCAGTTAGGCTCCTGAGGATGGGGACTGCATGCCTCTCTGGCAGCCAATCTATCTGGCAAATCAGATGGGAAGTAATTGTCTTTGCTAACAAGACTGAAAATTAAATTTGTGTCGTTTTCCCTCCTGACAAGCAAGCTCATGGCCCAGGGGCACTGCTCTCACAGGGCGCTGAGGCCACTGAGCGGCACTGCGTGACGGGTCCGAATCGGTCCCCTTGGGGAGCCAGGTTGGTTGTGTGCACGGAGCTGATCCGTGTCTCTTTTGTGCCCCGGTAACACCACAGCTGTCAGCTGCCCCCCCAACAGCCACTACGAGAGCTGCGTGTCCCTGTGCCAGCCCCGCTGTGCCGCCATCCGCCTCAAGAGCGACTGCAGCCACTACTGCGTGGAGGGCTGTCAGTGCGACCCCGGCTACGTCCTCAACGGCAAGAGCTGCATCCTGCCCCACAACTGCGGCTGCTACTCCGACGGCAAGTACTACGAGGTGTGTCGCTCACATCCTCCTCCTGGGGCTTGCTCCCTCCCTCTGGCTGATCTTCCTGGGCAGGGTTTGTGCCTGAGTGGGGTGACGGTCAGGCTGTCACTGCGGGTAGAGAGGAGAGAGGTGTCCTTCCATGGTGTGCTGCATAGTCACAGTGAGTCCATCTGCAAAAACCAGCATGCAGTTGTCGGGTGAGGGTCACTCAGGTGTCAAGCGTAGGAGGGAGCTGGTGGAGGCAGGATGGATGAAAGGGTGGTGACTGCAAAGACTGTCTTTGGTGAGTGCCAAAGTCCAGTGCTGTATGACCAGTTGTTCCAGGTAATCCACACATGACAGATTCTGTTTTATATTAAATTCACTTATTTGCAGCTACTGGATGTCACTCAGGAGTTTGATGCAGCAGACTGCTGTGCTGGTAGCATTGCTGATATTAAAGCGGGTTGTATTTGGTGTCAGTGAAACTGTTCTGTGTAAGGTGTCTTTGCCAAGCCCCACACCCACAAGGAGCCAGTACTGGGGTGCTGTCAGATGGGGTTGATGGCCAGCAGAGTGCAAGAGAGAGATCACCTTAGCACTGTGGCTTTTGTGTGTGTCCCAGAGGTAAGGCAGGTTGTGATGGCAGTGAAAACGTGCCGTTGCTTTGTGTGTGTGGGTAGCAGGGTATTGCAGGTGCATGCAAGCCCTTCTCTGCACCTTTTCTCTGTCCTTGTTGGCTGCTCTTACTTGTCGTGTGTCAGAGGTGCGTAGACCTTGTCCAGCAGAGGGCAGGGCAGGTTTCCCAAGCCCTGCCAGCCACTGACGGGTCCCCCGTTCAGCCCAAGCAGCTTTTCTGGAACGGGGACTGCACACGCCGGTGCCGCTGCTTCCGCCGCAACCTGATCCAGTGCGACCCGCGGCACTGCAAGTCGGACGAGGAGTGTGCCCTTCGGAACGGTGTCCGCGGCTGCTTCAGCACCCGCAGCTCCTTCTGCCTGGCGGCGGGGGGCGGCGTGTTCCGCACCTTCGACGGCGCCTTCCTGCGCTTCCCCGCCAACTGCGCCTTCGTCCTCTCCACCATCTGCCAGAAGCTGCCCGACTTCTCCTTCCAGCTCATCATCAACTTCGACAAGTGGTCCTCGCCCAACCTCACCATCATCTCCCCCGTGTATTTCTACATCAACGAGGAGCAGATCCTCATCAGTGACAGGAACACTGTCAAGGTAAGGTCTCATCAGGGGTCTGCTTCCTCTAGAGCAGGGCTGGGGAGCAGAGTACCAGCTCCTAAATGGAATGGGATGGCACTAAGGGTTGCCACAAGGGCCCTAGACAACTTGTTGGTGTTTTCACAGCTGAGTTAGTGGGAAGTATCAGTGGAACCATTTTTGAGTGGCTTGTACTCACATCCATAGAGGACATGGGAGGGACGTCAGCTCTGTGTCCCCCATTGCTGCAGGTGAACGGCAGCCACGTGAGCATCCCCTTCGTCACGGGGCTTTCCACGAAGATCTTCAGCCAGGAGGGCTTCCTGGTCATCGACTCCAGCCCCGACATTCAGATCCGCTACAACGGCTTCAACGTCATCAAGATCAGCATCGGGGAGCGGCTGCAGAACAAGGTCTGCGGCCTCTGCGGCAACTTCAACGGCGATCGCTCCGACGACTATGCGACGCTGCGGGGCAAGCCGGCGGTCAGCAGCGTGGTGCTGGCTCAGAGCTGGAAAACCAACGGGATGCAGAGGAGGTGAGTGTGTGGGCAGCCGTCCCCCGTGGGTGGGAGTGGGAGTGGGGCTGGCCACGTGAGCCCCCGCGACGTGAACTGGTGCCCACAGCTGCAACGAGCTGCAGTACTCGCAGTACACCGCCTCCTGCGACAACGTGCAGATCCAGGAGCTGCAGAGCGACAGCTACTGCCTGAAGCTGACGGACATGAAAGGCTTCTTCCAGCCCTGCTACGGCCTCCTGGACCCGCTGCCCTTTTATGAGTCCTGCTTTCTGGATGGCTGCTACAACCACAAGAAGGTCCAGCTGTGCGGGTCGCTGGCCGCCTACGGAGAGGCCTGCCGGACCTTTGGCATCCTGGGCACCGAGTGGATCGAGAAGGAGAATTGCTGTAAGAGGAGCAGGGGCTGTCCGGGTTGAGGGGAGAGGGGCTGGAGGTGCCTGCCCTGTGCTCTGAGGGTGAAGGTTGTGTTTGTGCCCTGTCTTGTGCTGTTTAGCAGGAGTGGTGGAAGATCCCTGCGTGGGCTCCGACTGCCCCAACCGCACCTGCGAGCTGGACAACGGCGGGGAGCTGTGCGGCTGCATTGAGCCCCCACCCTATGGCAACAGTGAGTCCCCTGGTCCCAGCTGGGGGGGTCTGGGGCCATTGTACCACCAGGGCTCTGGGAAGGGGGGTGCTGAGGGCTGGCACCTCTGCCAGGGTAGGTTCTCACGACTTTACACAGGTCAGGATGGGAGCAGGGGACAGGTTTTCTGGGGTGTTTGTTATGGGCATCTCTGGTTTGGGAGCACTTTGAGCAGCAGGGATATGAGATGGGATGGGCACACCACAGGACATGATCCTGGCCCAATTCTGGTGGTGGGGAGGAGTGCTGGTGTGGGCCATTTGTGGTGATCTGAACTTGTCTTGTCTTACAGCCACCCATGACATCATTGATGCAGAGGTGACCTGCAAAGCTGCCCAAATGGAGGTGTCCATTTCAAAGTGCAAGCTGTTCCAGCTGGGCTTTGAGCGTGAGGGGGTGCGGGTCAATGACCGCCACTGCCCCGGCATCGAAGGGGAGGACTTCATATCTTTCCAGATCAACAACACCAAAGGCAACTGTGGCAATTTGGTGCAGGTGAGCCAGGCCATGGGGCATGGAGCACTGGGAGAAGGGGCCAGTCCTCCACAGCAGTCCAGCTTGACACCAGGGTTGGGGCAGGGCTGCACATTGATGCAAGCAATGCTTGGGAAGTCCTTTATTTGGGGTGGGGGTTGACCCAGGGATAGAGGGAAAGCAGAGACAGGTCTTTAGAGTAAGGATTATGCCTTGTGGTGCCTAGCCCCCTCCTTCCATGCGCTTTTGGCCAGAGGCAATGGACTGGCAGCAAGATCCTTAGTGTCACACAGCTTGTTTAGAAGCCAAGATGTCTTGAGGAGCAGGGAAGGAGATGGCCAGTCTCGAGTGATGCCCTGTGTTCCTTCTGCAGTCCAACAGCACACACATAGTGTACAAGAACACTGTGTGGATTGAGAGTGCAAATAACACGGGCAACATCATCACCCGGGACCGAACCATCAACGTGGAGTTCTCCTGTGCCTATGAGCTGGACATCAAGATCTCCCTGGATTCAGTTGTGCGGCCCATGCTCAGGTGGGAGCCAGGGCCCATTACACAGGCCAGGCAACAAGAGCTCCAAAGCAGGGCCCCAGTTTGGGATTTCATAGCCTCTCCCCCGTCTGACCCTGTGTTTTTTCATCATCATTAGTGTGATTAACCTGACGGTGCCGACGCAGGAAGGGAGCTTCACCACCAAGATGGCCCTGTACAAGAACTCGTCCTACAAGCACCCGTACCGGCAGGGCGAGGTGGTGCTCACCACCCGGGACGTGCTCTACGTGGGGGTCTTTGTTGTCGGGGCTGACTCCAACCACCTGATCCTGATGCTGAACAAGTGCTACGCGACCCCTTCACGGGACAGCAACGACAAACTGCGCTACTTCATCATCGAGGGAGGGTGAGTGACCACGGGCCAGTACGACCTGTTGGTCTCCATGGTGTCTGTTGGAGAGGGTGCTCAAAGGGACCATTTGGAGCAGGGACCTTTTGGCCAGTGAGATCGTTCCAAAACCTGGAAATGGCGGGGAACAGGGCAGCCAGTGCTGTTAGGCCAGAACTAGTTTTCTTAGCCTAGAGGTTGTGTGTCACAGAGCCTCAGAGGGGGAGAGAAGTGCCCTTCCACTTGTCACTGATGATGTGAGCAACAGGATGTCTGTAGGAGGTGGGGGGGATATGGATCAAAGCACAGGCATTTTGGGAAGTCAGAGCACAGTGAATCTGGAAGTCCCAGAGAGGGGTTACGTAGTGGAGGCATGACGCTCTTGTGCAGACAAACCATGGACTAAGCACACCACTTTGGGAATCAAGGTGAGGGAACCTCACAGGGACAGGGGAAAGTGCTGTCCCTTGAGGGAGGCTCCTCATCCTGAGAGGGTCAGGTGGGTGAGCATCAGTGCTTTGCATAGGTGCCAAAACATGAAGGACAACACCATTGGCATAGAGGAGAACGGGGTGTCATTGACGTGTCGCTTCCATGTCACTGTGTTCAAGTTCATCGGGGACTATGACGAGGTTCACCTGCACTGCGCCGTCTCACTCTGTGATTCAGAGAAATACTCCTGCAAAATAGTGAGTGGGGCAAGGGCTGAGGGATGGGCTGCTTGTTTGGAAGGGCTCTGTCAGTGCAACATTCCAAGTTGATATGGCATCAGAGAAGTGACCAGAGGTGCATCCCTGGGGGTGAGGGTGGGAATGTTGTGTGACCCTCTAGGCACTGGGAGCAGAGGCTCTGCCATGGGCAGGTTACCTCAAGACCTGAGCCTGGTTGCAGGGTCCCTTTAGGAGCTGGGCTGGACTGAGGGGCACAGAGAGGGCCCACACAAGGGCTGAGGGTGACAGAGGTGGTGTTTATCCCCAAATAGAACTGCCCTCAGCACACAAGGATGGCCAGTGCATTCACTGAGGAGTCCAAGGAGCAGATCCTCTCTGTGGGGCCCATCAGGAGGAAGCGTAAGTGTGTGTGACCTCAAGGAGGGCTGGGGGCCCTTGTCTGCCATCCCAGTCTTAGGCAGCCAAGGACTGGGGCCTTGGGGTTTGGGAGCATTGCTCAGGTGCCCCACTTTGCTGTTTGTGCCCAGGATCAGACTGGTGTGAGGACAACGGCGGGTGTGAGCAGATCTGCACGAGCCGGGCGGATGGACCCCTGTGCAGCTGCGTGACAGGGACACTGCAAGGGGATGGCAAGAGCTGCAGGGGCAAGTACCAGGGCTGGGGCAAGCACAGCAGGGGCCTTCCACACCAAGCTGAGGGGCTGCAGGGGCGAGCAGCCTGGGGAGGGTGGCTGGATCATGTGGTGTGTTGCATCCAGGAGGGGGTGGAGGGCAGGAGGCTGTTCCCAGTGCCTGAAGTTTGAGGCCAGTGATGGCAGACTTGGAAGAGCTGGCAGGCAGACAGGCAGCTGGAAAGGAAGGTGATGGTCTAGAGAGTGATAGGACAGCCATGAGGTAGAGGGCATGGAGACCAACTAAAGGGCTTATGGGAGCAGGGTTTAGCAACCTGCTAAAAGATGAGGCACTGGGGAGGGTGCAGGACTGACACAGTTTTGGGGGTGGCAGGGGGAGGAAGGCACCCGTTGTGTGTGTGTGTGCCAGGCCCCCAGCTCACATGGGTCTTGTTGTGTTGGCAGCCTCGAGCTCTTCAGGGAAGCACCGTGCCCGAGTGACCCTTCTGGTGGCAGCCCAGCTGTGGCTGTGGCTGTGCAGAGCTCTGCAGGACCTGACCTCGTAGGTGCGGCTCCGCCGCCCAGCCAAAAACTGTTCTCGCGTCAGCCTGAGTCTTTGTAGGGTAGGAGACAGCCCCCCCACGGTGGCCAAGCTGCCTCCAACCCAGCCTGCTGCGAGGAGGGATATGACCTGGAGAGAGCCTGGATGCAGACCTGGATGGGAAGGTGGCACTCGGCAGGCACAGAGGCAGCAACAGCAAGACAGAGCTGGATGTTTGCCAGTGTGGATGTGGGACTGTGGTTTGGGGTTTTTTTCTGCACGTTTCTGACTTTGGTGTGGACTCAGAGAAGGGGTTTTGCAGCTTTCCGCCTGGCTTTCCCCTGTAGCTGCACTGTAGGTGGCCCACACTGCTGTCAGAAGCGTGGGACAGGCTGGAGCGTGTGTCCCCTTGTACAGGTAGCTATTTCCACAGTCCTTGGGAGTTGCAATCAGGCTCTTATGAACTCCTGGACAAAGCCAGAGGTAGGTGCTGAGGCACAGCTTGTGGGCCAGAGCAGTGCATTGCCATTGCTGGATGTTGTGACACCTTGGGACTGTGTCACCCTCTGGTTCTCTGGAGGAGAGCTGGTGTAGAGATGTGTGCTGGAGAGCCAAACTCACCCCCAGGGCTCTGGAAGTCTTGTTATGTTGTAGTGGTGACAAGCTGGTCCCAATATTTGGCAAGAGGTGCTTTCTGGTGGGCAGGAACAAGAGCCAGGGGAATGAGGGATGGAATTCCCTCTGTGTTTGCATGGTGCACTGTGGCAGAGTTGTTTGAGGGTCAGAGCAGGGTTGGGGGTCTGTGGGCACAGGGCAGCATTGGGGTGCCTGATGGAAGAGCCAAGAGCAGCCTTGGGGTGCTGGTGGGTGTGGGGGGCTGTCTGTGTCGGTGTCTTGTCTTGTGTTTGTACTCTGTGAAACGGCTGCGTGGGAATAAAAAGTGTTGTAATCCTTCGTAAGCACTGTGGTCCTGTGTGATGGTGGCATGGGTGGGGAGAGGCAGCTGGGGCTGGAAGGACACTGGGGTGGAAAGAGTCCCTGGGAGGGTGGGGAAGGGGGTGGCAGAATGCCAGGCAGGGATGGGATATGGGCTTGGACTAGGACACGGGTCTGGCAGGTTTGTCCCGTGATGGACTGGGGTGTGGGGCTGAAGGTGCAGAGCAGACTGGTGTTCTGGGGCAGCAGGTTCCCCTTGCCTTGAGAGAAGAGGTGGGTAATGGGGTATTGTGGGCTCTCTTTGCCCTCTGCACCTCCATGCCCTGCCTCTCTATGTGTTATTTATCAGTTCCCTTCTCCAACCCTCTTTTCCTTCTGTTCTCTAGTGCCTCTTTCCCCCCCTCTCTGTTCTCCCTCATTCTCTGCTGACTTTGTGCCTCTTTGCTCTCTGCACTTCTCTGCCGCCCCTCTCTGCTGCATCTGCTGCCTGTCTGCATCTTTGCCTTTGGTCTCTGCCTGCCCTCTGTGCCTGTACCTGAGATAGCTGACTGTTGCCCAAGGGTCTGTGGGTTTGCAGAGGTTTTCCACTGTAAGTGGTCTGCCTGTAGTGGGACACCCCATGGAACTGATGATGGAGAGGATCTCCTGTGCACTGGAGGCAGCTGAGTGGTGCTGGCTGGCTCCTGGTGGGGATGGTTGGTAAGTAGGTAGGTAACCAAGTCACTTATTTAGTAGCAAAGTGGTGTGTTGGGCAGTGCAAGTGGGTTATGATGATGTTAATGATTCTTGGTTGGTCTTTATAGGGTTTAACAGTGTCCAATCAGCAACAATGAACAGCACCTGTCTGTGGGGATTGCACTGACCACAGTGCTGGCCAAGGTCAGACTCAAACCTTTCTGTGGCTTAATAGAATCGGAGGATGGCTTGGATTGGAAGGAACATAGAGACCATCCAGTCCCACCCCCTGCTATGGGCAGGGACACCTTCCACTATTCCAGGTTGCTCCAACCTGGCCTTGGACACTTCTAGGGATGGGGCAGCCACAACTTCTCTGTGCTAGGGCCTGCCCACCCTGTCAGGGAAGGAGTCCTTCCATAAAATAACCAACCAAAAGAACAAAAAGAAGCAGTAGACAACAAAAAGGTCAAACAAATCGATTATTATTAATACAGCAAGCCTCAGAACACCCATGGATTTTCTTTATGTGAAAATTTGTAAAGGGAGGAGAAACTTAGGCCACGTGTACCTGTTTATCAGGAGGACACCAACAGTAATGAAAACGAGAAGTGTCACAAGCTGCCTGCACTGCCCAGGGAAGCTGTGACTGCCCCATCCCTGCGAGTGTCCAAGGCCAGCTTGCACACTTGGAGCAACCCGGGCTGGTGCAAGGTGTC